>CAXKVW010000334.1:0-460131 GCA_964058825.1 Carex arenaria | reverse complement strand
GTTTTTCTCAATTTTTTCATTTTTGTGAAATTTCTTTCCGGTCGTATTTTGGCGTGTCCCCGCATACCGCCGCCTATCAGAATTCCTTGTTTTTCTCAATTATTTCATTTATGTCAAATTTCGTTCCGGCCGCATTTTGGCCTCTCCCCGCATACAGCCGCCTATCAGAATTACATGTTTTTCTCAATTTTTTCATTTTCGTCAAATTTCGTTCCGGTCTCTTTTTGGCTTTTCCCCGCATACCGCCGCATATCAGAATTCCTAGTTTTTCTCAATTTTTTCATTTTCGTCAAATTTCGTTCGGGTCGTATTTTGGCGTGTCCCCGCATACGCCGCCTATCAGAATTCCATGTTTTTCTCAATTATTTCATTTATGTCAAATTTCGTTTCGGCCGTATTTTGGCGTCTCCCCGCATACAGCCGCCTATCAGAATTACATGTTTTTCTCAATTTTTCCATTTTCGTCAAATTTAGTTCCGGTCTCTTTTTGGCGTTACCCCGCATACCGCCGCCTATCAGAATTCCAAGTTTTTCTCAATTTTTTCATTTTCGTCAAATTTCGTTCCGATCGTATTTTGGCGTGTCCCCGCATACCGCCGCCTATCAGAATTCCATGTTTTTCTCCATTATTTCATTTATGTCAAATTTCGTTCCGGCCGCATTTTGGCCTCTCCCCGCATACAGCCGCCTATCAGAATTACCTGTTTTCTCAATTTTTTCATTTTTGTGAAATTTCGTTTCGGCCGCATTTTGTCATTTCACCGCATACCGCCGCCAATCAGAATTCCCTGTTTTTCTCAATTTTTTCATTTTCGTCCATTTTGTTCAGGCCGCATTTTGACGTTTCCCACATACCGCCGCCTATCAGAATTCCTTGTTTTTCTCAATTTTTTCATTTTTGTGAAATTTCGTTACGGTCGTATTTTGGCGTTGCCCCGCATATCGCCGCCTATCAGAATTCCCTGTTTTTCTCAATTTTTTCATTGTCATCAAATTTCGTTCCTGTCGCTTTTTGACGTTGACCCGTATACCGCTGCCTATCCGAATTCCCTGTTTTTCTCAATTTTTTCATTTTCGTCAAATTTCATTCTGGTCACTTTTTGGCGTTTCCCCGCATACCGCCGCCTATCAGAATTCCATGTTTTTAACAATTATTTCATTTATGTCAAATTTCGTTCCGTCCGCATTTTGGCGTCTCCCCGCATACGGCCGCATATCAGAATTACCTTCTTTTCTCAATTTTTTTCATTTATGTTAAATATCGTTACGGCCGCATTTTAGCATTTTCCGCATACCGTCGCCTATGAGAATTCCTTGTTTTTCTCAATTTTTTCATTTTTGTGAAATTTCGTTCCCGTCGTATTTTGGCGTTTCCCAGCATACGCCGCCTATCAGAATTTCATGTTTTTCTCAATTCTTTCATTTATGTCAAATTTCATTTCGGCCGCATTTTGGCGTCTCCCCGCACACAGCCGCATATCAGAATTACATGTTTTTCTCAATTTTTTCATTTTCGTCAAATTTCGTTCCGGTCTCTTTTTGACGTTTCCCCGCATACCGCCGCCTATCAGAATTCCCAGTTTTCTCAATTTTTTCATTTTCGTCAAATTTCGTTCTGGTCACTTTTTGGCATGTCCCCGCATACCGCCGCCTATCATAATTCCATGTTTTTATCAATTATTTCATTTAAGTCAAATTTCTTTCGGGCCGTATTTTGGCGTCTCCCCGCATACGGCCGCCTTTCAGAATTACCTGTTTTTCTCAATTTTTTCCATTTTCGTGAAATATCGTTCCGGCCGCATTTTGGCATTTTCCCGCATACCGCCGCCTATCAGAAATCCTTGTTTTTCTCAATTATTTCATTTATGTCAAATTTCGTTCCGGCCGCATTTTGGCATCTCCCCGCATACAGCCGCCTATCAGAATTACCTGTTTTTCTCAATTATTTCATTTTTGTGAAATTTCGTTCCGGCCGCATTTTGGCGTGTCCCCGCATACCGTCGCCTATTAGAATTCCTTGTTTTTCATAATTTTTTCATTTTTGTGAAATTTCGTTCCGGTCGTATTTTGGCGTTTCCCCGCATACCGCCGCCTATCAGAATTCCATGTTTTTCTCAATTATTTCATTTATGTCAAATTTCGTTTCGGCCGCATTTTGGCAGCTCCTCGCATACAGCCGCCTATCAGAATTACCTGTTTTTCTCAATTTTTTCTATTTTCCTGAAATATCGTTCCGGCCGCATTTTGGCATTTTCCCGCATACTGCCGCCTATCAGAATTCATTGTTTTTCTCAATTTTTTCATTTTTGTGAAATTTCGTTCCGGTAGTATTTTGGCGTGTCCGCGCATACCGCCGCCTATCAGAATTCCATGTTTTTCTCAATTATTTCATTTATGTGAAATTTCGTTCCGGCCGCATTTTGGCGTCTCTCCGCATACAGCCGTCTATCAGAATTACCTGTTTTTCTCAATTTTTTTATTTTTGTGAAATTTCCTTCCGGCAGCATTTTGGCATGTCCTCGCATACCGCCGCCTATCAGAATTCCCGGTTGTTCACAATTTTTTTATTTTCGTTAAATTTCATTCCGGCCGCATTTTAGCATTTTCCCACATACCGCCGCCTATCAGAATTCCTTGTTTTTCACAATTTTTTCATTTTTGTGAAATTTCGTTCCGGTCGTACTTTGGCGTGTCCCCGCATACCGCCGCCTATCAGAATTCCATGTTTTTCTCAATTATTTCATTTATGTCAAATTTCGTTCCGGCCGCATTTTGGCGTCTCCCCGGATACAGCCGCCTATAAAAATTACCTGTTTTTCTCAATTTTTTCATTTTTGTGAAATTTCGTTCCGGCCGTATTTTGTCGTTTCCCCGCATACCGCCGCCAATCAGAATTCCCTGTTTTTCTCAATTTTTTAATTTTCTTCCATTTTGTTCAGGCCGCATTTTGATGTTTCCCACATACCGCCGCCTATCGGAATTCCTTGTTTTTCTCAATTTTTTTATTTTTCTGAAATTTCTTTCGGGTCGTATTTTGGCGTGTCCCCGCATACCGCCGCCTATCAGAATTCCTTGTTTTTCTCAATTATTTCATTTATGTCAAATTTCGTTCCGGCCGCATTTTGGCCACTCCCCGCATACAGCCGCCTATCAGAATTACATGTTTTTCTCAATTTTTTCATTTTCGTCAAATTTCGTTCCGGTCTCTTTTTGGCGTTTCCCCGCATACCGCCGCATATCAGAATTCCTAGTTTTTCTCAATTTTTTCATTTTCGTCAAATTTCGTTCGGGTCGTATTTTGGCGTGTCCCCGCATACGCCGCCTATCAGAATTCCATGTTTTTCTCAATTATTTCATTTATGTCAAATTTCGTTTCGGCCGTATTTTGGCGTCTCCCCGCATACAGCCGCCTATCAGAATTACATGTTTTTCTCAATTTTTCCATTTTCGTCAAATTTAGTTCCGGTCTCTTTTTGGCGTTACCCCGCATACCGCCGCCTATCAGAATTCCCAGTTTTTCTCAATTTTTTCATTTTCGTCAAATTTCGTTCCGATCGTATTTTGGCGTGCCCCCGCATACCGCCGCCTATCAGAATTCCCTGTTTTTCTCAATTTTTTCATTTTTGTGAAATTTCGTTCCTGTCGTATTTTGGCGTTGCCCCGCATATCGCCGCCTATCAGAATTCCCTGTTTTTCTCAATTTTTTCATTGTCATCAAATTTCGTTCCTGTCGCTTTTTGACGTTAACCCGTATACCGCTGCCTATCCGAATTCCCTGTTTTTCTCAATTTTTTCATTTTCGTCAAATTTCGTTCTGGTCACTTTTTGGCGTTTCCCCGCATACCGCCGCCTTTCAGAATTCCAAGTTTTTAACAATTATTTCATTTATGTCAAATTTCGTTCCGTCCGCATTTTGGCGTCTCCCCGCATACGGCCGCATATCAGAATTACCTTTTTTTCTCAATTTTTTTCATTTTTGTTAAATATCGTTACGGCCGCATTTTAGCATTTTCCGCATACCGTCGCCTATGAGAATTCCTTGTTTTTCTCAATTTTTTCATTTTTGTGAAATTTCGTTCCCGTCGTATTTTGGCGTTTCCCAGCATACGCCGCCTATCAGAATTTCATGTTTTTCACAATTATTTCATTTATGTCAAATTTCATTTCGGCCGCATTTTGGCGTCTCCCCGCACACAGCCGCATATCAGAATTACATGTTTTTCTCAATTTTTTCATTTTCGTCAAATTTCATTCCGGTCTCTTTTTGACGTTTCCCCGCATACCGCCGCCTATCAGAATTCCCAGTTTTCTCAATTTTTTCATTTTCGTCAAATTTCGTTCTGGTCACTTTTTGGCATGTCCACGCATACCGCCGCCTATCATAATTCCATGTTTTTATCAATTATTTCATTTAAGTCAAATTTCTTTCGGGCCGCATTTTGGCGTCTCCCCGCATACGGCCGCCTTTCAGAATTACCTGTTTTTCTCAATTTTTTCCATTTTCGTGAAATATCGTTCCGGCCGCATTTTGGCATTTTTCCCGCATACCGCCGCCTATCAGAATTCCTTGTTTTTCTCAATTATTTCATTTATGTCAAATTTCGTTCCGGCCGCATTTTGGCCTCTCCCCGCATACAGCCGCCTATCAGAATTACATGTTTTTATCAATTTTTTCATTTATGTCAAATTTCGTTCCGGCCGCATTTTGGCGTCTCCCCGCATACAGCCGTCTATCAGAATTACCTGTTTTTCTCAATTTTTTCATTTTTGTGAAATTTCGTTCCGGCCGCATTTTGGCGTTTTCCCGCATACCGCCAATCAGAATTCCCTGTTTTTCTCAATTTTTTCATTTTCATCCATTTTGTTCAGGCCGCATTTTGACGTTTCCCACATACCGCCGCCTATCAGAATTCCTTGTTTTTCACAATTTTTTCATTTTTGTGAAATTTCGTTCCGGTCGTACTTTGGCGTGTCCCCGCATACCGCCGCCTATCAGAATTCCATGTTTTTCTCAATTATTTCATTTATGTCAAATTTCGTTCCGGCCGCATTTTGGCGTCTCCCCGCATACAGCCGCCTATAAAAATTACATGTTTTTCTCAATTTTTTCATTTTTGTGAAATTTCGTTCCGGCCGTATTTTGTCGTTTCCCCGCATACCGCCGCCAATCAGAATTCCCTGTTTTTCTCAATTTTTTAATTTTCTTCCATTTTGTTCAGGCCGCATTTTGATGTTTCCCACATACCGCCGCCTATCGGAATTCCTTGTTTTTCTCAATTTTTTCATTTTTGTGAAATTTCTTTCCGGTCGTATTTTGGCGTGTCCCCGCATACCGCCGCCTATCAGAATTCCTTGTTTTTCTCAATTATTTCATTTATGTCAAATTTCGTTCCGGCCGCATTTTGGCCTCTCCCCGCATACAGCCGCCTATCAGAATTACATGTTTTTCTCAATTTTTTCATTTTCGTCAAATTTCGTTCCGGTCTCTTTTTGGCTTTTCCCCGCATACCGCCGCATATCAGAATTCCTAGTTTTTCTCAATTTTTTCATTTTCGTCAAATTTCGTTCGGGTCGTATTTTGGCGTGTCCCCGCATACGCCGCCTATCAGAATTCCATGTTTTTCTCAATTATTTCATTTATGTCAAATTTCGTTTCGGCCGTATTTTGGCGTCTCCCCGCATACAGCCGCCTATCAGAATTACATGTTTTTCTCAATTTTTCCATTTTCGTCAAATTTAGTTCCGGTCTGTTTTTGGCGTTACCCCGCATACCGCCGCCTATCAGAATTCCAAGTTTTTCTCAATTTTTTCATTTTCGTCAAATTTCGTTCCGATCGTATTTTGGCGTGTCCCCGCATACCGCCGCCTATCAGAATTCCATGTTTTTCTCCATTATTTCATTTATGTCAAATTTCGTTCCGGCCGCATTTTGGCATCTCCCCGCATACAGCCGCCTATCAGAATTACCTGTTTTCTCAATTTTTTCATTTTTGTGAAATTTCGTTTCGGCCGCATTTTGTCATTTCACCGCATACCGCCGCCAATCAGAATTCCCTGTTTTTCTCAATTTTTTCATTTTCGTCCATTTTGTTCAGGCCGCATTTTGACGTTTCCCACATACCGCCGCCTATCAGAATTCCTTGTTTTTCTCAATTTTTTCATTTTTGTGAAATTTCGTTACGGTCGTATTTTGGCGTTGCCCCGCATATCGCCGCCTATCAGAATTCCCTGTTTTTCTCAATTTTTTCATTGTCATCAAATTTCGTTCCTGTCGCTTTTTGACGTTGACCCGTATACCGCTGCCTATCCGAATTCCCTGTTTTTCTCAATTTTTTCATTTTCGTCAAATTTCATTCTGGTCACTTTTTGGCGTTTCCCCGCATACCGCCGCCTATCAGAATTCCATGTTTTTAACAATTATTTCATTTATGTCAAATTTCGTTCCGTCCGCATTTTGGCGTCTCCCCGCATACGGCCGCATATCAGAATTACCTTCTTTTCTCAATTTTTTTCATTTATGTTAAATATCGTTACGGCCGCATTTTAGCATTTTCCGCATACCGTCGCCTATGAGAATTCCTTGTTTTTCTCAATTTTTTCATTTTTGTGAAATTTCGTTCCCGTCGTATTTTGGCGTTTCCCAGCATACGCCGCCTATCAGAATTTCATGTTTTTCTCAATTCTTTCATTTATGTCAAATTTCATTTCGGCCGCATTTTGGCGTCTCCCCGCACACAGCCGCATATCAGAATTACATGTTTTTCTCAATTTTTTCATTTTCGTCAAATTTCGTTCCGGTCTCTTTTTGACGTTTCCCCGCATACCGCCGCCTATCAGAATTCCCAGTTTTCTCAATTTTTTCATTTTCGTCAAATTTCGTTCTGGTCACTTTTTGGCATGTCCCCGCATACCGCCGCCTATCATAATTCCATGTTTTTATCAATTATTTCATTTAAGTCAAATTTCTTTCGGGCCGTATTTTGGCGTCTCCCCGCATACGGCCGCCTTTCAGAATTACCTGTTTTTCTCAATTTTTTCCATTTTCGTGAAATATCGTTCCGGCCGCATTTTGGCATTTTCCCGCATACCGCCGCCTATCAGAATTCCTTGTTTTTCTCAATTATTTCATTTATGTCAAATTTCGTTCCGGCCGCATTTTGGCATCTCCCCGCATACAGCCGCCTATCAGAATTACCTGTTTTTCTCAATTATTTCATTTTTGTGAAATTTCGTTCCGGCCGTATATTGGCGTTTTCCCGCATACCGCCGCCTATCAGAATTACCTGATTTTCTCAATTATTTCATTTTTGTCAAATTTAGTTTCGGCCGCATTTTGGCGTTTCCCCGCATACCGCTGCCTATCAGAATTCCCTGTTTTTCTCAATTTTTTCATTTTCGTCCATTTTGTTCAGGCCGCATTTTGACGTTTCCCACATACCGCCGCCTATCAGAATTCCTTGTTTTTCACAATTTTTTCATTTTTGTAAAATTTCGTTCCGGTCGTATTTTGGCGTGTCCCCGCATACCGCCGCCTATCAGAATTCCTTGTTTTTTTCAATTATTTCATTTATGTCAAATTTCGTTCCGGCCGCATTTTGGCCTCTCCCCGCATACAGCCGCCTATCAGAATTACTTGTTTTTCTCAATTCTTTCATTTTTGTGAAATTTCGTTCCGGCCGCATTTTGGCGTTTCCCCGCATACCGTCGCCTATTAGAATTCCTTGTTTTTCTAAATTTTTTCATTTTTGTGAAATTTCGTTCCGGTCGTATTTTGGCGTTTCCCCGCATACGCCGCCTATCAGAATTCCATGTTTTTCTCAATTATTTCATTTATGTCAAATTTCGTTTCGGCCGCATTTTGGCAGCTCCCCGCATACCGCCGCCTATCAGAATTCCTTGTTTTTCTCAATTTTTTCATTTTTGTGAAATTTCGTTTCGGTCGTATTTTGGCGTGTCCCCGCATACCGCCGCCTATCAGAATTCAATTTTTTTCATTTTTGTTAAATATCGTTACGGCCGCATTTTAGCATTTTCCGCATACCGTCGCCTATGAGAATTCCTTGTTTTTCTCAATTTTTTCATTTTTGTGAAATTTCGTTCCCGTCGTATTTTGGCGTTTCCCAGCATACGCCGCCTATCAGAATTTCATGTTTTTCTCAATTCTTTCATTTATGTCAAATTTCATTTCGGCCGCATTTTGGCGTCTCCCCGCACACAGCCGCATATCAGAATTACATATTTTTCTCAATTTTTTCATTTTCGTCAAATTTCGTTCCGGTCTCTTTTTGACGTTTCCCCGCATACCGCCGCCTATCAGAATTCCCAGTTTTCTCAATTTTTTCATTTTCGTCAAATTTCGTTCTGGTCACTTTTTGGCATGTCCACGCATACCGCCGCCTATCATAATTCCATGTTTTTATCAATTATTTCATTTAAGTCAAATTTCTTTCGGGCCGCATTTTGGCGTCTCCCCGCATACGGCCGCCTTTCAGAATTACCTGTTTTTCTCAATTTTTTCCATTTTCGTGAAATATCGTTCCGGCCGCATTTTGGCATTTTCCCGCATACCGCCGCCTATCAGAATTCCTTGTTTTTCTCAATTATTTCATTTATGTCAAATTTCGTTCCGGCCGCATTTTGGCCTCTCCCCGCATACAGCCGCCTATCAGAATTACATGTTTTTAACAATTATTTCATTTATGTCAAATTTCGTTCCGGCCGCATTTTGGCGTCTCCCCGCATACGACCGCATATCAGAATTACCTGTTTTTCTCAATTTTTTTCATTTTTGTTAAATATCGTTCCGGCCGCATTTTAGCATTTTCCCACATACCGCCGCCTATCAGAATTCCTTGTTTTTCTCAATTTTTTCATTTTTGTGAAATTTCGTTCCGGTCGTATTTAGGCGTGTCCCCGCAAACCGCCGCCTATCAGAATTCCATTTTTTTCTCAATTATTTCATTTATGTCAAATTTCGTTTCGGCCGCATTTTGGCGTCTCCCCGCATGCACGCCTAACAGAATTACCTTTTTTTCTCAATTTTTTCATTTTTGTCAAATTTCTTTCCGGCCGCATTTTGGCGTGTCCCCGCATACCGCCGCCTATCAGAATTCCCTGTTTTTCTCTATTTTTTCATTTTCGTCAAATATCGTTATGGTCACTTTTAGGCGTTTCCCTGCATACCGCCACGTATCAGAATTCCATGATTTTCTCTATTATTTCATTTATGTCGAATTTCGTTCCGGTAGCATTTTGGCCTCTCCCCGCATACAGCCGCCTATCAGAATTACCTGTTTTTCTCAATTTTTTTATTTTTGTGAAATTTCGTTCCGGCCGCATTTTGGCATGTCCTCGCATACCGCCGCCTATCAGAATTTCCGGTTGTT
The DNA here is from genome assembly GCA_964058825.1 of Carex arenaria. Classification (NCBI taxonomy): domain Eukaryota; kingdom Viridiplantae; phylum Streptophyta; class Magnoliopsida; order Poales; family Cyperaceae; genus Carex; species Carex arenaria. The sequence goes on along the minus strand of CAXKVW010000334.1, from coordinate 450,745 downwards.
CACAATTTTTTTATTTTCGTTAAATTTCATTCCGGCCGCATTTTGGCGTCTCCCCGCATATCGCCGCCTATCAGAATTCCCTATTTTTCTCAATTTTTTCATTTTTGTGAAATTTCGTTCCGGCCGTATATTGGCGTTTTCCCGCATACCGCCGCCTATCAGAATTTCCTGATTTTCTCAATTTTTTCATTGTCATCAAATTTCGTTCCTGTCGCTTTTTGACGTTAACCCGTATACCGCTGCCTATCCGAATTCCCTGTTTTTCTCAATTTTTTCATTTTCGTCAAATTTCATTCTGGTCACTTTTTGGCGTTTCCCCGCATACCGCCGCCTATCAGAATTCCAAGTTTTTAACAATTATTTCATTTATGTCAAATTTCGTTCCGGCCGCATTTTGGCGTCTCCCCGCATACGGCCGCATATCAGAATTACCTGTTTTTCTCAATTTTTTTCATTTTTGTTAAATATCGTTACGGCCGCATTTTCGCATTTTCCGCATACCGTCGCCTATGAGAATTCCTTGTTTTTCTCAATTTTTTTCATTTTTGTGAAATTTCGTTCCCGTCGTATTTTGGCGTTTCCCAGCATACGCCGCCTATCAGAATTTCATGCTTTTCTCAATTATTTCATTTATGTCAAATTTCATTTCGGCCGCATTTTGGCGTCTCCCCGCACACAGCCGCATATCAGAATTACATGTTTTTCTCAATTTTTTCATTTTCGTCAAATTTCGTTCCGTTCTCTTTTTGACGTTTCCCCGCATACCGCCGCCTATCAGAATTCCCAGTTTTCTCAATTTTTTCATTTTCGTCAAATTTCGTTCTGGTCACTTTTTGGCATGTCCACGCATACCGCCGCCTATCATAATTCCATGTTTTTATCAATTATTTCATTTAAGTCAAATTTCTTTCGGGCCGCATTTTGGCGTCTCCCCGCATACGGCCGCCTTTCAGAATTACCTGTTTTTCTCAATTTTTTCCATTTTCGTGAAATATCGTTCCGGCCGCATTTTGGCATTTTCCCGCATACCGCCGCCTATCAGAATTCCTTGTTTTTCTCAATTATTTCATTTATGTCAAATTTCGTTCCGGCCGCATTTTGGCCTCTCCCCGCATACAGCCGCCTATCAGAATTACATGTTTTTAACAATTATTTCATTTATGTCAAATTTCGTTCCGGCCGCATTTTGGCGTCTCCCCGCATACAGCCGTCTATCAGAATTACCTGTTTTTCTCAATTTTTTCATTTTTGTGAAATTTCGTTCCGGCCGCATTTTGGCGTTTTCCCGCATACTGCCAATCAGAATTCCCTGTTTTTCTCAATTTTTTCATTTTCATCCATTTTGTTCAGGCCGCATTTTGACGTTTCCCACATACCGCCGCCTATCAGAATTCCTTGTTTTTCACAATTTTTTCATTTTTGTGAAATTTCGTTACAGTCGTACTTTGGCGTGTCCCCGCATACCGCCGCCTATCAGATTTCCATGTTTTTCTCAATTATTTCATTTATGTCAAATTTCGTTCCGGCCGCATTTTGGCGTCTCCCCGCATACAGCCGCCTATAAGAATTACCTGTTTTTCTCAATTTTTTCATTTTTGTGAAATTTCTTTCCGGCCGTATTTTGTCGTTTCCCCGCATACCGCCGCCAATCAGAATTCCCTGTTTTTCTCAATTTTTTCATTTTCGTCCATTTTGTTCAGGCCGCATTTTGACGTTTCCCACATACCGCCGCCTATCAGAATTCCATGTTTTTCTCAATTTTTTCATTTTTGTGAAATTTCGTTCCGGTCGTATTTTGGCGTTGCCCCGCATATCGCCGCCTATCAGAATTCCCTGTTTTTCTCAATTTTTTCATTGTCATCAAATTTCGTTCCTGTCGCTTTTTGACGTTAACCCGTATACCGCTGCCTATCCGAATTCCCTGTTTTTCTCAATTTTTTCATTTTCGTCAAATTTCGTTCTGGTCACTTTTTGGCGTTTCCCCGCATACCGCCGCCTTTCAGAATTCCAAGTTTTTAACAATTATTTCATTTATGTCAAATTTCGTTCCGTCCGCATTTTGGCGTCTCCCCGCATACGGCCGCATATCAGAATTACCTTTTTTTCTCAATTTTTTTCATTTTTGTTAAATATCGTTACGGCCGCATTTTAGCATTTTCCGCATACCGTCGCCTATGAGAATTCCTTGTTTTTCTCAATTTTTTCATTTTTGTGAAATTTCGTTCCCGTCGTATTTTGGCGTTTCCCAGCATACGCCGCCTATCAGAATTTCATGTTTTTCTCAATTCTTTCATTTATGTCAAATTTCATTTCGGCCGCATTTTGGCGTCTCCCCGCACACAGCCGCATATCAGAATTACATGTTTTTCTCAATTTTTTCATTTTCGTCAAATTTGGTTCCGGTCTCTTTTTGACGTTTCCCCGCATACCGCCGCCTATCAGAATTCCCAGTTTTCTCAATTTTTTCATTTTCGTCAAATTTCGTTCAGGTCACTTTTTGGCGTGTCCCCGCATACCGCCGCCTATCAGAATTCCTTGTTTTTTTCAATTATTTCATTTTTGTCAAATTTAGTTTCGGCCGCATTTTGGCGTTTCCCCGCATACAGCCGCCTATCAGAATTACCTGTTTTTCTCAATTCTTTCATTTTTGTGAAATTTCGTTCCGGCCGCATTTTGGCGTTTCCCCGCATACCGTCGCCTATTAGAATTCCTTGTTTTTCTAAATTTTTTCATTTTTGTGAAATTTCGTTCCGGTCGTATTTTGGCGTTTCCCCGCATACGCCGCCTATCAGAATTCCATGTTTTTCTCAATTATTTCATTTATGTCAAATTTCGTTTCGGCCGCATTTTGGCAGCTCCCCGCATACCGCCGCCAATCAGAATTCCTTGTTTTTCTAAATTTTTTCATTTTTGTGAAATTTCGTTTCGGTCGTATTTTGGCGTGTCCCCGCATACCGCCGCCTATCAGAATTCAATTTTTTTCATTTTTGTTAAATATCGTTACGGCCGCATTTTAGCATTTTCCGCATACCGTCGCCTATGAGAATTCCTTGTTTTTCTCAATTTTTTCATTTTTGTGAAATTTCGTTCCCGTCGTATTTTGGCGTTTCCCAGCATACGCCGCCTATCAGAATTTCATGTTTTTCTCAATTATTTCATTTATGTCAAATTTCATTTCGGCCGCATTTTGGCGTCTCCCCGCACACAGCCGCATATCAGAATTACATGTTTTTCTCAATTTTTTCATTTTCGTCAAATTTCGTTCCGGTCTCTTTTTGACGTTTCCCCGCATACCGCCGCCTATCAGAATTCCCAGTTTTCTCAATTTTTTCATTTTCGTCAAATTTTGTTCTGGTAACATTTTGGCATGTCCACGCATACCGCCGCCTATCATAATTCGATGTTTTTATCAATTATTTCATTTAAGTCAAATTTCTTTCGGGCCGCATTTTGGCGTCTCCCCGCATACGGCCGCCTTTCAGAATTACCTGTTTTTCTCAATTTTTTCCATTTTCGTGAAATATCGTTCCGGCCGCATTTTGGCATTTTCCCGCATACCGCCGCCTATCAGAATTCCTTGTTTTTCTCAATTATTTCATTTATGTCAAATTTCGTTCCGGCCGCATTTTGGCCTCTCCCCGCATACAGCAGCCTATCAGAATTACATGTTTTTCTCAATTATTTCATTTATGTCAAATTTCGTTCCGGCCGCATTTTGGCGTCTCCCCGCATAAGACCGCATATCAGAATTACCTGTTTTTCTTAATTTTTTTCATTTTTGTTAAATATCGTTCCAGCCGCATTTTAGCATTTTCCCACATACCGCCGCCTATCAGAATTCCTTGTTTTTCTCAATTTTTTCATTTTTGTGATATTTCGTTCCGGTCGTATTTAGGCGTGTCCCCGCATACCGCCGTCTATCAGAATTCCATTTTTTTCTCAATTATTTCATTTATGTCAAATTTCGTTTCGGCCGCATTTTGGCGTCTCCCCGCATACACGCCTAACAGAATTACCTTTTTTTCTCAATTTTTTCATTTTTGACAAATTTCATTCCGGCCGCATTTTGGCGTGTCCCCGCATACCGCCGCCTATCAGAATTCCTTGTTTTTCTCTATTTTTTCATTTTCGTCAAATATCGTTATGGTCACTTTTAGGCGTTTCCCTGCATACCGCCACGTATCAGAATTCCATGATTTTCTCTATTATTTCATTTATGTCGAATTTCGTTCCGGTCGCATTTTGGCCTCTCCCCGCATACAGCCGCCTATCAGAATTACCTGTTTTTCTCAATTTTTTTATTTTTGTGAAATTTCGTTCCGGCCGCATTTTGGCATGTCCTCGCATACCGCCGCCTATCAGAATTTCCGGTTGTTCACAATTTTTTTATTTTCGTTAAATTTCATTCCGGCCGCATTTTGGCGTCTCCCCGCATATCGCCGCCTATCAGAATTCCCTATTTTTCTCAATTTTTTCATTTTTGTGAAATTTCGTTCCGGCCGTATATTGGCGTTTTCCCGCATACCGCCGCCTATCAGAATTTCCTGATTTTCTCAATTTTTTCATTGTCATCAAATTTCGTTCCTGTCGCTTTTTGACGTTAACCCGTATACCGCTGCCTATCCGAATTCCCTGTTTTCTCAATTTTTTCATTTTCGTCAAATTTCGTTCTGGTCACTTTTTGGCGTTTCCCCGCATACCGCCGCCTATCAGAATTCCAAGTTTTTAACAATTATTTCATTTATGTCAAATTTCGTTCCGGCCGCATTTTGGCGTCTCGCCGCATACGGCCGCATATCAGAATTACCTGTTTTTCTCAATTTTTTTCATTTTTGTTAAATATCGTTACGGCCGCATTTTCGCATTTTCCGCATACCGTCGCCTATGAGAATTCCTTGTTTTTCTCAATTTTTTTCATTTTTGTGAAATTTCGTTCCCGTCGTATTTTGGCGTTTCCCAGCATACGCCGCCTATCAGAATTTCATGTTTTTCACAATTATTTCATTTATGTCAAATTTCATTTCGGCCGCATTTTGGCGTCACCCCGCACACAGCCGCATATCAGAATTATATGTTTTTCTCAATTTTTTCATTTTCGTCAAATTTCGTTCCGGTCTCTTTTTGACGTTTCCCCGCATACCGCCGCCTATCAGAATTCCCAGTTTTCTCAATTTTTTCATTTTCGTCAAATTTCGTTCTGGTCACTTTTTGGCATGTCCACGCATACCGCCGCCTATCATAATTCCATGTTTTTATCAATTATTTCATTTAAGTCAAATTTCTTTCGGGCCGCATTTTGGCGTCTCCCCGCATACGGCCGCCTTTCAGAATTACCTGTTTTTCTCAATTTTTTCCATTTTCGTGAAATATCGTTCCGGCCGCATTTTGGCATTTTCCCGCATACCGCCGCCTATCAGAATTCCTTGTTTTTCGCAATTATTTCATTTATGTCAAATTTCGTTCCGGCCGCATTTTGGCCTCTCCCCGCATACAGCCGCCTATCAGAATTACATGTTTTTCTCAATTATTTCATTTATGTCAAATTTCGTTCCGGCCGCATTTTGGCGTCTCCCCGCATACTGCCGTCTATCAGAATTACCTGTTTTTCTTAATTTTTTCATTTTTGTGAAATTTCGTTCCGGCCGCATTTTGGCGTTTTCCCGCATACCGCCAATCAGAATTCCCTGTTTTTCTCAATTTTTTCATTTTCATCCATTTTGTTCAGGCCGCATTTTGACGTTTCCCACATACCGCCGCCTATCAGAATTCCTTGTTTTTCACAATTTTTTCATTTTTGTGAAATTTCGTTCCGGTCGTACTTTGGCGTGTCCCCGCATACCGCCGCCTATCAGAATTCCATGTTTTTCTCAATTATTTCATTTATGTCAAATTTCGTTCCGGCCGCATTTTGGCGTCTCCCCGGATACAGCCGCCTATAAAAATTACCTGTTTTTCTCAATTTTTTCATTTTTGTGAAATTTCGTTCCGGCCGTATTTTGTCGTTTCCCCGCATACCGCCGCCAATCAGAATTCCCTGTTTTTCTCAATTTTTTAATTTTCTTCCATTTTGTTCAGGCCGCATTTTGATGTTTCCCACATACCGCCGCCTATCGGAATTCCTTGTTTTTCTCAATTTTTTCATTTTTGTGAAATTTCTTTTCGGTCGTATTTTGGCGTGTCCCCGCATACCGCCGCCTATCAGAATTCCTTGTTTTTCTCAATTATTTCATTTATGTTAAATTTCGTTCCGGCCGCATTTTGGCCACTCCCCGCATACAGCCGCCTATCAGAATTACATGTTTTTCTCAATTTTTTCATTTTCGTCAAATTTCGTTCCGGTCTCTTTTTGGCGTTTCCCCGCATACCGCCGCATATCAGAATTCCTAGTTTTTCTCAATTTTTTCATTTTCGTCAAATTTCGTTCGGGTCGTATTTTGGCGTTTCCCCGCATACGCCGCCTATCAGAATTCCATGTTTTTCTCAATTATTTCATTTATGTCAAATTTCGTTTCGGCCGTATTTTGGCGTCTCCCCGCATACAGCCGCCTATCAGAATTACATGTTTTTCTCAATTTTTCCATTTTCGTCAAATTTAGTTCCGGTCTCTTTTTGGCGTTACCCCGCATACCGCCGCCTATCAGAATTCCCAGTTTTTCTCAATTTTTTCATTTTCGTCAAATTTCGTTCCGATCGTATTTTGGCGTGCCCCCGCATACCGCCGCCTATCAGAATTCCCTGTTTTTCTCAATTTTTTCATTTTTGTGAAATTTCGTTCCGGTCGTATTTTGGCGTTGCCCCGCATAGCGCCGCCTATCAGAATTCCCTGTTTTTCTCAATTTTTTCATTGTCATCAAATTTCGTTCCTGTCGCTTTTTGACGTTAACCCGTATACCGCTGCCTATCCGAATTCCCTGTTTTTCTCAATTTTTTCATTTTCGTCAAATTTCGTTCTGGTCACTTTTTGGCGTTTCCCCGCATACCGCCGCCTATCAGAATTCCAAGTTTTTAACAATTATTTCATTTATGTCAAATTTCGTTCCGTCCGCATTTTGGCGTCTTCCCGCATACGGCCGCATATCAGAATTACCTGTTTTTCTCAATTTTTTTCATTTTTGTTAAATATCGTTACGGCCGCATTTTCGCATTTTCCGCATACCGTCGCCTATGAGAATTCCTTGTTTTTCTCAATTTTTTTCATTTTTGTGAAATTTCGTTCCCGTCGTATTTTGGCGTTTCCCAGCATACGCCGCCTATCAGAATTTCATGTTTTTCACAATTATTTCATTTATGTCAAATTTCATTTCGGCCGCATTTTGGCGTCACCCCGCACACAGCCGCATATCAGAATTATATGTTTTTCTCAATTTTTTCATTTTCGTCAAATTTCGTTCCGGTCTCTTTTTGACGTTTCCCCGCATACCGCCGCCTATCAGAATTCCCAGTTTTCTCAATTTTTTCATTTTCGTCAAATTTCGTTCTGGTCACTTTTTGGCATGTCCACGCATACCGCCGCCTATCATAATTCCATGTTTTTATCAATTATTTCATTTAAGTCAAATTTCTTTCGGGCCGCATTTTGGCGTCTCCCCGCATACGGCCGCCTTTCAGAATTACCTGTTTTTCTCAATTTTTTCCATTTTCGTGAAATATCGTTCCGGCCGCATTTTGGCATTTTCCTGCATACCGCCGCCTATCAGAATTCCTTGTTTTTCGCAATTATTTCATTTATGTCAAATTTCGTTCCGGCCGCATTTTGGCCTCTCCCCGCATACAGCCGCCTATCAGAATTACATGTTTTTCTCAATTATTTCATTTATGTCAAATTTCGTTCCGGCCGCATTTTGGCGTCTCCCCGCATACTGCCGTCTATCAGAATTACCTGTTTTTCTTAATTTTTTCATTTTTGTGAAATTTCGTTCCGGCCGCATTTTGGCGTTTTCCCACATACCGCCAATCAGAATTCCCTGTTTTTCTCAATTTTTTCATTTTCATCCATTTTGTTCAGGCCGCATTTTGACGTTTCCCACATACCGCCGCCTATCAGAATTCCTTGTTTTTCACAATTTTTTCATTTTTGTGAAATTTCGTTCCGGTCGTACTTTGGCGTGTCCCCGCATACCGCCGCCTATCAGAATTCCATGTTTTTCTCAATTATTTCATTTATGTCAAATTTCGTTCCGGCCGCATTTTGGCGTCTCCCCGGATACAGCCGCCTATAAAAATTACCTGTTTTTCTCAATTTTTTCATTTTTGTGAAATTTCGTTCCGGCCGTATTTTGTCGTTTCCCCGCATACCGCCGCCAATCAGAATTCCCTGTTTTTCTCAATTTTTTAATTTTCTTCCATTTTGTTCAGGCCGCATTTTGATGTTTCCCACATACCGCCGCCTATCGGAATTCCTTGTTTTTCTCAATTTTTTCATTTTTGTGAAATTTCTTTCCGGTCGTATTTTGGCGTGTCCCCGCATACCGCCGCCTATCAGAATTCCTTGTTTTTCTCAATTATTTCATTTATGTCAAATTTCGTTCCGGCCGCATTTTGGCCACTCCCCGCATACAGCCGCCTATCAGAATTACATGTTTTTCTCAATTTTTTCATTTTCGTCAAATTTCGTTCCGGTCTCTTTTTGGCGTTTCCCCGCATACCGCCGCATATCAGAATTCCTAGTTTTTCTCAATTTTTTCATTTTCGTCAAATTTCGTTCGGGTCGTATTTTGGCGTTTCCCCGCATACGCCGCCTATCAGAATTCCATGTTTTTCTCAATTATTTCATTTATGTCAAATTTCGTTTCGGCCGTATTTTGGCGTCTCCCCGCATACAGCCGCCTATCAGAATTACATGTTTTTCTCAATTTTTCCATTTTCGTCAAATTTAGTTCCGGTCTCTTTTTGGCGTTACCCCGCATACCGCCGCCTATCAGAATTCCCAGTTTTTCTCAATTTTTTCATTTTCGTCAAATTTCGTTCCGATCGTATTTTGGCGTGCCCCCGCATACCGCCGCCTATCAGAATTCCCTGTTTTTCTCAATTTTTTCATTTTTGTGAAATTTCGTTCCGGTCGTATTTTGGCGTTGCCCCGCATATCGCCGCCTATCAGAATTCCCTGTTTTTCTCAATTTTTTCATTGTCATCAAATTTCGTTCCTGTCGCTTTTTGACGTTAACCCGTATACCGCTGCCTATCCGAATTCCCTGTTTTTCTCAATTTTTTCATTTTCGTCAAATTTCGTTCTGGTCACTTTTTGGCGTTTCCCCGCATACCGCCGCCTTTCAGAATTCCAAGTTTTTAACAATTATTTCATTTATGTCAAATTTCGTTCCGTCCGCATTTTGGCGTCTCCCCGCATACGGCCGCATTTCAGAATTACCTTTTTTTCTCAATTTTTTTCATTTTTGTTAAATATCGTTACGGCCGCATTTTAGCATTTTCCGCATACCGTCGCCTATGAGAATTCCTTGTTTTTCTCAATTTTTTCATTTTTGTGAAATTTCGTTCCGGTCGTATTTTGGCGTTTCCCAGCATACGCCGCCTATCAGAATTTCATGTTTTTCTCAATTCTTTCATTTATGTCAAATTTCATTTCGGCCGCAGTTTGGCGTCTCCCCGCACACAGCCGCATATCAGAATTACATGTTTTTCTCAATTTTTTCATTTTCGTCAAATTTCGTTCCGGTCTCTTTTTGATGTTTCCCCGCATACCGCCGCCTATCAGAATTCCCAGTTTTCTCAATTTTTTCATTTTCGTCAAATTTCGTTCTGGTCACTTTTTGGCATGTCCCCGCATACCGCCGCCTATCATAATTCCATGTTTTTATCAATTATTTCATTTAAGTCAAATTTCTTTCGGGCCGTATTTTGGCGTCTCCCCGCATACGGCCGCCTTTCAGAATTACCTGTTTTTCTCAATTTTTTCCATTTTCGTGAAATATCGTTCCGGCCGCATTTTGGCATTTTCCCGCATACCGCCGCCTATCAGAATTCCTTGTTTTTCTCAATTATTTCATTTATGTCAAATTTCGTTCCGGCCGCATTTTGGCATCTCCCCGCACACAGCCGCCTATCAGAATTACCTGTTTTTCTCAATTATTTCATTTTTGTGAAATTTCGTTCCGGCCGCATTTTGGCGTTTCCCCGCATACCGTCGCCTATCAGAATTCCTTGTTTTTCATAATTTTTTCATTTTTGTGAAATTTCGTTCCTGTCGTATTTTGGCGTTTCCCCGCATACCGCCGCCTATCAGAATTCCATGTTTTTCTCAATTATTTCATTTATGTCAAATTTCGTTTCGGCCGCATTTTGGCAGCTCCCCGCATACAGCCGCCTAACATAATTCCCTGTTTTTCTCAATTTCTTCCATTTTCGTGAAATATCGTTCCGGCCGCATTTTGGCATTTTCCCGCATACCGCCGCTTATCAGAATTCCTTGTTTTTCTCAATTTTTTCATTTTTGTCAAATTTCGTTCCGGTCGTATTTTGGTGTTTCCCCGCATACCGCCACCTCTCGAAATTCCATGTTTTTCTCAATTATTTCATTTATGTCAAATTTCGTTCCGGCCGAATTTTGGCCTCTCCCCGCATACAGCCGCCTATCAGAATTACCTGTTTTTCACAATTTTTTCTATTTTCCTGAAATATCGTTCCGGCCGCATTTTGGCATTTTACCGCATACCGCCGCCTATCAGAATTCATTGTTTTTCTCAATTTTTTCATTTTTGTGAAATTTCGTTCCGGTCGTATTTTGGCGTGTCCGCGCATACCGCCGCCTATCAGAATTCCATGTTTTTCTCAATTATTTCATTTATGTGAAATTTCGTTCCGGCCGCATTTTGGCGTCTCCCCGCATACAGCCGTCTATCAGAATTACCTGTTTTTCTCAATTTTTTTATTTTTGTGAAATTTCATTCCGGCCGCATTTTGGCATGTCCTCGCATACCGCCGCCTATCAGAATTCCCGGTTTTTGCACAATTTTTTTATTTTCGTTAAATTTCATTCCGGCCGCATTTTGGCGTCTCCCCGCATATCGCCGCTTATCAGAATTCCCTGTTTTTCTCAATTTTTTCATTTTTGTGAAATTTCGCTCCGGCCGTATATTGGCGTTTTCCCGCATACCGCCGCCTATCAGAATTCCTTGTTTTTCACAATTTTTTCATTTTTGTAAAATTTCGTTCCGGTCGTATTTTGGCGTGTCCCCGCATACCGCCGCCTATCAGAATTCCTTGTTTTTTTCAATTATTTCATTTATGTCGAATTTCATTCCGGCCGCATTTTGGCCTCTCCCCGCATACAGCCGCCTATCAGAATTACCTGTTTTTCTCAATTCTTTCATTTTTGTGAAATTTCGTTCCGGCCGCATTTTGGCGTTTCCCCGCATACCGTCGCCTATTAGAATTCCTTGTTTTTCTAAATTTTTTCATTTTTGTGAAATTTCGTTCCGGTCGTATTTTGGCGTTTCCCCGCATACGCCGCCTATCAGAATTCCATGTTTTTCTCAATTATTTCATTTATGTCAAATTTCGTTTCGGCCGCATTTTGGCAGCTCCCCGCATACCGCCGCCTATCAGAATTCCTTGTTTTTCTAAATTTTTTCATTTTTGTGAAATTTCGTTTCGGTCGTATTTTGGCGTGTCCCCGCATACTGCCGCCTATCAGAATTCAATTTTTTTCATTTTTGTTAAATATCGTTACGGCCGCATTTTAGCATTTTCCGCATACCGTCGCCTATGAGAATTCCTTGTTTTTCTCAATTTTTTCATTTTTGTGAAATTTCGTTCCCGTCGTATTTTGGCGTTTCCCAGCATACGCCGCCTATCAGAATTTCATGTTTTTCTCAATTATTTCATTTATGTCAAATTTCATTTCGGCCGCATTTTGGCGTCTCCCCGCACACAGCCGCATATCAGAATTACATGTTTTTCTCAATTTTTTCATTTTCGTCAAATTTCGTTCCGGTCTCTTTTTGACGTTTCCCCGCATACCGCCGCCTATCAGAATTCCCAGTTTTCTCAATTTTTTCATTTTCGTCAAATTTTGTTCTGGTCACTTTTTGGCATGTCCACGCATACCGCCGCCTATCATAATTCCATGTTTTTATCAATTATTTCATTTAAGTCAAATTTCTTTCGGGCCGCATTTTGGCGTCTCCCCGCATACGGCCGCCTTTCAGAATTACCTGTTTTTCTCAATTTTTTCCATTTTCGTGAAATATCGTTCCGGCCGCATTTTGGCATTTTCCCCCATACCGCCGCCTATCAGAATTCCTTGTTTTTCTCAATTATTTCATTTATGTCAAATTTCGTTCCGGCCGCATTTTGGCCTCTCCCCGCATACAGCCGCCTATCAGAATTACATGTTTTTCTCAATTATTTCATTTATGTCAAATTTCGTTCCGGCCGCATTTTGGCGTCTCCCCGCATACGACCGCATATCAGAATTACCTGTTTTTCTTAATTTTTTTCATTTTTGTTAAATATCGTTCCAGCCGCATTTTAGCATTTTCCCACATACCGCCGCCTATCAGAATTCCTTGTTTTTCTCAATTTTTTCATTTTTGTGATATTTCGTTCCGGTCGTATTTAGGCGTGTCCCCGCATACCGCCGCCTATCAGAATTCCATTTTTTTCTCAATTATTTCATTTATGTCAAATTTCGTTTCGGCAGCATTTTGGCGTCTCCCCGCATACACGCCTAACAGAATTACCTTTTTTTCTCAATTTTTTCATTTTTGTCAAATTTCATTCTGGCCGCATTTTGGCGTGTCCCCGCATACCGCCGCCTATCAGAATTCCCTGTTTTTCTCTATTTTTTCATTTTCGTCAAATATCGTTATGGTCACTTTTAGGCGTTTCCCTGCATACCGCCACGTATCAGAATTCCATGATTTTCTCTATTATTTCATTTATGTCGAATTTCGTTCCGGTCGCATTTTGGCCTCTCCCCGCATACAGCCGCCTATCAGAATTACCTGTTTTTCTCAATTTTTTTATTTTTGTGAAATTTCGTTCCGGCCGCATTTTGGCATGTCCTCGCATACCGCCGCCTATCAGAATTTCCGGTTGTTCACAATTTTTTTATTTTCGTTAAATTTCATTCCGGCCGCATTTTGGCGTCTCCCCGCATATCGCCGCCTATCAGAATTCCCTATTTTTCTCAATTTTTTCATTTTTGTAAAATTTCGTTCCGGCCGTATATTGGCGTTTTCCCGCATACCGCCGCCTATCAGAATTTCCTGATTTTCTCAATTTTTTCATTGTCATCAAATTTCGTTCCTGTCGCTTTTTGACGTTAACCCGTATACCGCTGCCTATCCGAATTCCCTGTTTTTCTCAATTTTTTCATTTTCGTCAAATTTCGTTCTGGTCACTTTTTGGCGTTTCCCCGCATACCGCCGCCTATCAGAATTCCAAGTTTTTAACAATTATTTCATTTATGTCAAATTTCGTTCCGTCCGCATTTTGGCGTCTCGCCGCATACGGCCGCATATCAGAATTACCTGTTTTTCTCAATTTTTTTCATTTTTGTTAAATATCGTTACGGCCGCATTTTCGCATTTTCCGCATACCGTCGCCTATGAGAATTCCTTGTTTTTCTCAATTTTTTTCATTTTTGTGAAATTTCGTTCCCGTCGTATTTTGGCGTTTCCCAGCATACGCCGCCTATCAGAATTTCATGTTTTTCTCAATTCTTTCATTTATGTCAAATTTCATTTCGGCCGCATTTTGGCGTCTCCCCGCACACAGCCGCATATCAGAATTACATGTTTTTCTCAATTTTTTCATTTTCGTCAAATTTCGTTCCGGTCTCTTTTTGACGTTTCCCCGCATACCGCCGCCTATCAGAATTCCCAGTTTTCTCAATTTTTTCATTTTCGTCAAATTTCGTTCTGGTCACTTTTTGGCATGTCCACGCATACCGCCGCCTATCATAATCCCATGTTTTTATCAATTATTTCATTTAAGTCAAATTTCTTTCGGGCCGCATTTTGGCGTCTCCCCGCATACGGCCGCCTTTCAGAATTACCTGTTTTTCTCAATTTTTTCCATTTTCGTGAAATATCGTTCCGGCCGCATTTTGGCATTTTTCCCGCATACCGCCGCCTATCAGAATTCCTTGTTTTTCTCAATTATTTCATTTATGTCAAATTTCGTTCCGGCCGCATTTTGGCCTCTCCCCGCATACAGCCGCCTATCAGAATTACATGTTTTTATCAATTATTTCATTTATGTCAAATTTCGTTCCGGCCGCATTTTGGCGTCTCCCCGCATACAGCCGTCTATCAGAATTACCTGTTTTTCTCAATTTTTTCATTTTTGTGAAATTTCGTTCCGGCCGCATTTTGGCGTTTTCCCGCATACCGCCAATCAGAATTCCCTGTTTTTCTCAATTTTTTCATTTTCATCCATTTTGTTCAGGCCGCATTTTGACGTTTCCCACATACCGCCGCCTATCAGAATTCCTTGTTTTTCACAATTTTTTCATTTTTGTGAAATTTCGTTCCGGTCGTACTTTGGCGTGTCCCCGCATACCGCCGCCTATCAGAATTCCATGTTTTTCTCAATTATTTCATTTATGTCAAATTTCGTTCCGGCCGCATTTTGGCATCTCCCCGCATACAGCCGCCTATCAGAATTACCTGTTTTTCTCAATTTTTTCATTTTTGTGAAATTTCGTTCCGGCCGCATTTTGGCGTTTTCCCGCATACCGCCAATCAGAATTCCCTGTTTTTCTCAATTTTTTCATTTTCATCCATTTTGTTCAGGCCGCATTTTGACGTTTCCCACATACCGCCGCCTATCAGAATTCCTTGTTTTTCACAATTTTTTCATTTTTGTGAAATTTCGTTCCGGTCGTACTTTGGCGTGTCCCCGCATACCGCCGCCTATCAGAATTCCATGTTTTTCTCAATTATTTCATTTATGTCAAATTTCGTTCCGGCCGCATTTTGGCGTCTCCCCGCATACAGCCGCCTATAAAAATTACCTGTTTTTCTCAATTTTTTCATTTTTGTGAAATTTCGTTCCGGCCGTGTTTTGTCGTTTCCCCGCATACCGCCGCCAATCAGAATTCCCTGTTTTTCTCAATTTTTTAATTTTCTTCCATTTTGTTCAGGCCGCATTTTGATGTTTCCCACATACCGCCGCCTATCGGAATTCCTTGTTTTTCTCAATTTTTTCATTTTTGTGAAATTTCTTTCCGGTCGTATTTTGGCGTGTCCCCGCATACCGCCGCCTATCAGAATTCCTTGTTTTTCTCAATTATTTCATTTATGTCAAATTTCGTTCCGGCCGCATTTTGGCCTCTCCCCGCATACAGCCGCCTATCAGAATTACATGTTTTTCTCAATTTTTTCATTTTCGTCAAATTTCGTTCCGGTCTCTTTTTGGCTTTTCCCCGCATACCGCCGCATATCAGAATTCCTAGTTTTTCTCAATTTTTTCATTTTCGTCAAATTTCGTTCGGGTCGTATTTTGGCGTGTCCCCGCATACGCCGCCTATCAGAATTCCATGTTTTTCTCAATTATTTCATTTATGTCAAATTTCGTTTCGGCCGTATTTTGGCGTCTCCCCGCATACAGCCGCCTATCAGAATTACATGTTTTTCTCAATTTTTCCATTTTCGTCAAATTTAGTTCCGGTCTCTTTTTGGCGTTACCCCGCATACCGCCGCCTATCAGAATTCCCAGTTTTTCTCAATTTTTTCATTTTCGTCAAATTTCGTTCCGATCGTATTTTGGCGTGTCCCCGCATACCGCCGCCTATCAGAATTCCATGTTTTTCTCCATTATTTCATTTATGTCAAATTTCGTTCCGGCCGCATTTTGGCATCTCCCCGCATACAACCGCCTATCAGAATTACCTGTTTTCTCAATTTTTACATTTTTGTGAAATTTCGTTTCGGCCGCATTTTGTCATTTCACCGCATACCGCCGCCAATCAGAATTCCCTGTTTTTCTCAATTTTTTCATTTTCGTCCATTTTGTTCAGGCCGCATTTTGACGTTTCCCACATACCGCCGCCTATCAGAATTCCTTGTTTTTCTCAATTTTTTCATTTTTGTGAAATTTCGTTACGGTCGTATTTTGGCGTTGCCCCGCATATCGCCGCCTATCAGAATTCCCTGTTTTTCTCAATTTTTTCATTGTCATCAAATTTCGTTCCTGTCGCTTTTTGACGTTGACCCGTATACCGCTGCCTATCCGAATTCCCTGTTTTTCTCAATTTTTTCATTTTCGTCAAATTTCATTCTGGTCACTTTTTGGCGTTTCCCCGCATACCGCCGCCTATCAGAATTCCATGTTTTTAACAATTATTTCATTTATGTCAAATTTCGTTCCGTCCGCATTTTGGCGTCTCCCCGCATACGGCCGCATATCAGAATTACCTTCTTTTCTCAATTTTTTTCATTTTTGTTAAATATCGTTACGGCCGCATTTTAGCATTTTCCGCATACCGTCGCCTATGAGAATTCCTTGTTTTTCTCAATTTTTTCATTTTTGTGAAATTTCGTTCCCGTCGTATTTTGGCGTTTCCCAGCATACGCCGCCTATCGGAATTTCATGTTTTTCTCAATTCTTTCATTTATGTCAAATTTCATTTCGGCCGCATTTTGGCGTCTCCCCGCACACAGCTGCATATCAGAATTACATGTTTTTCTCAATTTTTTCATTTTCGTCAAATTTCGTTCCGGTCTCTTTTTGACGTTTCCCCGCATACCGCCGCCTATCAGAATTCCCAGTTTTCTCAATTTTTTCATTTTCGTCAAATTTCGTTCTGGTCACTTTTTGGCATGTCCCCGCATACCGCCGCCTATCATAATTCCATGTTTTTATCAATTATTTCATTTAAGTCAAATTTCTTTCGGGCCGTATTTTGGCGTCTCCCCGCATACGGCCGCCTTTCAGAATTACCTGTTTTTCTCAATTTTTTCCATTTTCGTGAAATATCGTTCCGGCCGCATTTTGGCATTTTCCCGCATACCGCCGCCTATCAGAATTCCTTGTTTTTCTCAATTATTTCATTTATGTCAAATTTCGTTCCGGCCGCATTTTGGCATCTCCCCGCATACAGCCGCCTATCAGAATTACCTGTTTTTCTCAATTATTTCATTTTTGTGAAATTTCGTTCCGGCCGCATTTTGGCGTTTCCCCGCATACCGTCGCCTATTAGAATTCCTTGTTTTTCATAATTTTTTCATTTTTGTGAAATTTCGTTCCTGTCGTAGTTTGGCGTTTCCCCGCATACCGCCGCCTATCAGAATTCCATGTTTTTCTCAATTATTTCATTTATGTCAAATTTCGTTTCGGCCGCATTTTGGCAGCTCCCCGCATACAGCCGCCTAACATAATTCCCTGTTTTTCTCAATTTCTTCCATTTTCGTGAAATATCGTTCCGGCCGCATTTTGGCATTTTCCCGCATACCGCCGCTTATCAGAATTCCTTGTTTTTCTCAATTTTTTCATTTTCGTCAAATTTCGTTCCGGTCGTATTTTGGTGTTTCCCCGCATACCGCCACCTCTCGAAATTCCATGTTATTCTCAATTATTTCATTTATGTGAAATTTCGTTCCGGCCGCATTTTGGCGTCTCCCCGCATACAGCCGTCTATCAGAATTACCTGTTTTTCTCAATTTTTTTATTTTTGTGAAATTTCATTCCGGCCGCATTTTGGCATGTCCTCGCATACCGCCGCCTATCAGAATTCCCGGTTTTTGCACAATTTTTTTATTTTCGTTAAATTTCATTCCGGCCGCATTTTGGCGTCTCCCCGCATATCGCCGCTTATCAGAATTCCCTGTTTTTCTCAATTTTTTCATTTTTGTGAAATTTCGCTCCGGCCGTATATTGGCGTTTTCCCGCATACCGCCGCCTATCAGAATTACCTGATTTTCTCAATTATTTCATTTTTGTCAAATTTAGTTTCGGCCGCATTTTGGCGTTTCCCTGCATACCGCTGCCTATCAGAATTCCCTGTTTTTCTCAATTTTTTCATTTTCGTCCATTTTGTTCAGGCCGCATTTTGACGTTTCCCACATACCGCCGCCTATCAGAATTCCTTGTTTTTCACAATTTTTTCATTTTTGTAAAATTTCGTTCCGGTCGTATTTTGGCGTGTCCCCGCATACCGCCGCCTATCAGAATTCCTTGTTTTTTTCAATTATTTCATTTATGTCGAATTTCATTCCGGCCGCATTTTGGCCTCTCCCCGCATACAGCCGCCTATCAGAATTACCTGTTTTTCTCAATTCTTTCATTTTTGTGAAATTTCGTTCCGGCCGCATTTTGGCGTTTCCCCGCATACCGTCGCCTATTAGAATTCCTTGTTTTTCTAAATTTTTTCATTTTTGTGAAATTTCGTTCCGGTCGTATTTTGGCGTTTCCCCGCATACGCCGCCTATC
The DNA here is from genome assembly GCA_964058825.1 of Carex arenaria. Lineage (NCBI taxonomy): Eukaryota > Viridiplantae > Streptophyta > Magnoliopsida > Poales > Cyperaceae > Carex > Carex arenaria. The sequence goes on along the minus strand of CAXKVW010000334.1, from coordinate 432,352 downwards.
AGAATTCCATGTTTTTCTCAATTATTTCATTTATGTCAAATTTCGTTTCGGCCGCATTTTGGCAGCTCCCCGCATACCGCCGCCTATCAGAATTCCTTGTTTTTCTAAATTTTTTCATTTTTGTGAAATTTCGTTTCGGTCGTATTTTGGCGTGTCCCCGCATACTGCCGCCTATCAGAATTCAATTTTTTTCATTTTTGTTAAATATCGTTACGGCCGCATTTTAGCATTTTCCGCATACCGTCGCCTATGAGAATTCCTTGTTTTTCTCAATTTTTTCATTTTTGTGAAATTTCGTTCCCGTCGTATTTTGGCGTGTCCCAGCATACGCCGCCTATCAGAATTTCATGTTTTTCTCAATTATTTCATTTATGTCAAATTTCATTTCGGCCGCATTTTGGCGTCTCCCCGCACACAGCCGCATATCAGAATTACATGTTTTTCTCAATTTTTTCATTTTCGTCAAATTTCGTTCCGGTCTCTTTTTGACGTTTCCCCGCATACCGCCGCCTATCAGAATTCCCAGTTTTCTCAATTTTTTCATTTTCGTCAAATTTTGTTCTGGTCACTTTTTGGCATGTCCACGCATACCGCCGCCTATCATAATTCCATGTTTTTTATCAATTATTTCATTTAAGTCAAATTTCTTTCGGGCCGCATTTTGGCGTCTCCCCGCATACGGCCGCCTTTCAGAATTACCTGTTTTTCTCAATTTTTTCCATTTTCGTGAAATATCGTTCCGGCCGCATTTTGGCATTTTCCCCCATACCGCCGCCTATCAGAATTCCTTGTTTTTCTCAATTATTTCATTTATGTCAAATTTCGTTCCGGCCGCATTTTGGCCTCTCCCCGCATACAGCCGCCTATCAGAATTACATGTTTTTCTCAATTATTTCATTTATGTCAAATTTCGTTCCGGCCGCATTTTGGCGTCTCCCCGCATACGACCGCATATCAGAATTACCTGTTTTTCTTAATTTTTTTCATTTTTGTTAAATATCGTTCCAGCCGCATTTTAGCATTTTCCCACATACCGCCGCCTATCAGAATTCCTTGTTTTTCTCAATTTTTTCATTTTTGTGATATTTCGTTCCGGTCGTATTTAGGCGTGTCCCCGCATACCGCCGCCTATCAGAATTCCATTTTTTTCTCAATTATTTCATTTATGTCAAATTTCGTTTCGGCCGCATTTTGGCGTCTCCCCGCATACACGCCTAACAGAATTACCTTTTTTTCTCAATTTTTTCATTTTTGTCAAATTTCATTCCGGCCGCATTTTGGCGTGTCCCCGCATACCGCCGCCTATCAGAATTCCCTGTTTTTCTCTATTTTTTCATTTTCGTCAAATATCGTTATGGTCACTTTTAGGCGTTTCCCTGCATACCGCCACGTATCAGAATTCCATGATTTTCTCTATTATTTCATTTATGTCGAATTTCGTTCCGGTCGCATTTTGGCCTCTCCCCGCATACAGCCGCCTATCAGAATTACCTGTTTTTCTCAATTTTTTTATTTTTGTGAAATTTCGTTCCGGCCGCATTTTGGCATGTCCTCGCATACCGCCGCCTATCAGAATTTCCGGTTGTTCACAATTTTTTTATTTTCGTTAAATTTCATTCCGGCCGCATTTTGGCGTCTCCCCGCATATCGCCGCCTATCAGAATTCCCTATTTTTCTCAATTTTTTCATTTTTGTAAAATTTCGTTCCGGCCGTATATTGGCGTTTTCCCGCATACCGCCGCCTATCAGAATTTCCTGATTTTCTCAATTTTTTCATTGTCATCAAATTTCGTTCCTGTCGCTTTTTGACGTTAACCCGTATATCGCTGCCTATCCGAATTCCCTGTTTTTCTCAATTTTTTCATTTTCGTCAAATTTCGTTCTGGTCACTTTTTGGCGTTTCCCCGCATACCGCCGCCTATCAGAATTCCAAGTTTTTAACAATTATTTCATTTATGTCAAATTTCGTTCCGTCCGCATTTTGGCGTCTCGCCGCATACGGCCGCATATCAGAATTACCTGTTTTTCTCAATTTTTTTCATTTTTGTTAAATATCGTTACGGCCGCATTTTCGCATTTTCCGCATACCGTCGCCTATGAGAATTCCTTGTTTTTCTAAATTTTTTTCATTTTTGTGAAATTTCGTTCCCGTCGTATTTTGGCGTTTCCCAGCATACGCCGCCTATCAGAATTTCATGTTTTTCTCAATTCTTTCATTTATGTCAAATTTCATTTCGGCCGCATTTTGGCGTCTCCCCGCACACAGCCGCATATCAGAATTACATGTTTTTCTCAATTTTTTCATTTTCGTCAAATTTCGTTCCGGTCTCTTTTTGACGTTTCCCCGCATACCGCCGCCTATCAGAATTCCCAGTTTTCTCAATTTTTTCATTTTCGTCAAATTTCGTTCTGGTCACTTTTTGGCATGTCCACGCATACCGCCGCCTATCATAATCCCATGTTTTTATCAATTATTTCATTTAAGTCAAATTTCTTTCGGGCCGCATTTTGGCGTCTCCCCGCATACGGCCGCCTTTCAGAATTACCTGTTTTTCTCAATTTTTTCCATTTTCGTGAAATATCGTTCCGGCCGCATTTTGGCATTTTTCCCGCATACCGCCGCCTATCAGAATTCCTTGTTTTTCTCAATTATTTCATTTATGTCAAATTTCGTTCCGGCCGCATTTTGGCCTCTCCCCGCATACAGCCGCCTATCAGAATTACATGTTTTTATCAATTATTTCATTTATGTCAAATTTCGTTCCGGCCGCATTTTGGCGTCTCCCCGCATACCGCCAATCAGAATTCCCTGTTTTTCTCAATTTTTTCATTTTCATCCATTTTGTTCAGGCCGCATTTTGACGTTTCCCACATACCGCCGCCTATCAGAATTCCTTGTTTTTCACAATTTTTTCATTTTTGTGAAATTTCGTTCCGGTCGTACTTTGGCGTGTCCCCGCATACCGCCGCCTATCAGAATTCCATGTTTTTCTCAATTATTTCATTTATGTCAAATTTCGTTCCGGCCGCATTTTGGCGTCTCCCCGGATACAGCCGCCTATAAAAATTACCTGTTTTTCTCAATTTTTTCATTTTTGTGAAATTTCGTTCCGGCCGTATTTTGTCGTTTCCCCGCATACCGCCGCCAATCAGAATTCCCTGTTTTTCTCAATTTTTTAATTTTCTTCCATTTTGTTTAGGCCGCATTTTGATGTTTCCCACATACCGCCGCCTATCGGAATTCCTTGTTTTTCTCAATTTTTTCATTTTTGTGAAATTTCTTTCCGGTCGTATTTTGGCGTGTCCCCGCATACCGCCGCCTATCAGAATTCCTTGTTTTTCTCAATTATTTCATTTATGTCAAATTTCGTTCCGGCCGCATTTTGGCCACTCCCCGCATACAGCCGCCTATCAGAATTACATGTTTTTCTCAATTTTTTCATTTTCGTCAAATTTCGTTCCGGTCTCTTTTTGGCGTTTCCCCGCATACCGCCGCATATCAGAATTCCTAGTTTTTCTCAATTTTTTCATTTTCGTCAAATTTCGTTCGGGTCGTATTTTGGCGTTTCCCCGCATACGCCGCCTATCAGAATTCCATGTTTTTCTCAATTATTTCATTTATGTCAAATTTCGTTTCGGCCGTATTTTGGCGTCTCCCCGCATACAGCCGCCTATCAGAATTACATGTTTTTCTCAATTTTTCCATTTTCGTCAAATTTAGTTCCGGTCTCTTTTTGGCGTTACCCCGCATACCGCCGCCTATCAGAATTCCCAGTTTTTCTCAATTTTTTCATTTTCGTCAAATTTCGTTCCGATCGTATTTTGGCGTGTCCCCGCATACCGCCGCCTATCAGAATTCCATGTTTTTCTCCATTATTTCATTTATGTCAAATTTCGTTCCGGCCGCATTTTGGCATCTCCCCGCATACAGCCGCCTATCAGAATTACCTGTTTTCTCAATTTTTTCATTTTTGTGAAATTTCGTTTCGGCCGCATTTTGTCATTTCACCGCATACCGCCGCCAATCAGAATTCCCTGTTTTTCTCAATTTTTTCATTTTCGTCCATTTTGTTCAGGCCGCATTTTGACGTTTCCCACATACCGCCGCCTATCAGAATTCCTTGTTTTTCTCAATTTTTTCATTTTTGTGAAATTTCGTTCCGGTCGTATTTTGGCGTTGCCCCGCATATCGCCGCCTATCAGAATTCCCTGTTTTTCTCAATTTTTTCATTGTCATCAAATTTCGTTCCTGTCGCTTTTTGACGTTAACCCGTATACCGCTGCCTATCCGAATTCCCTGTTTTTCTCAATTTTTTCATTTTCGTCAAATTTCGTTCTGGTCACTTTTTGGCGTTTCCCCGCATACCGCCGCCTATCAGAATTCCAAGTTTTTAACAATTATTTCATTTATGTCAAATTTCGTTCCGTCCGCATTTTGGCGTCTCGCCGCATACGGCCGCATATCAGAATTACCTTGTTTTCTCAATTTTTTTCATTTTTGTTAAATATCGTTACGGCCGCATTTTAGCATTTTCCGCATACCGTTGCCTATGAGAATTCCTTGTTTTTCTCAATTTTTTCATTTTTGTGAAATTTCGTTCCCGTCGTATTTTGGCGTTTCCCAGCATACGCCGCCTATCAGAATTTCATGTTTTTCTCAATTATTTCATTTATGTCAAATTTCGTTCCGGCCGCATTTTGGCATCTCCCCGCATACAGCCGCCTATCAGAATTACCTGTTTTTCTCAATTATTTCATTTTTGTGAAATTTCGTTCCGGCCGCATTTTGGCGTTTCCCCGCATACCGTCGCCTATTAGAATTCCTTGTTTTTCATAATTTTTTCATTTTTGTGAAATTTCGTTCCGGTCGTATTTTGGCGTTTCCCCGCATACCGCCGCCTATCAGAATTCCATGTTTTTCTCAATTATTTCATTTATGTCAAATTTCGTTTCGGCCGCATTTTGGCAGCTCCCCGCATACAGCCGCCTATCAGAATTACCTGTTTTTCTCAATTTTTTCTATTTTCCTGAAATATCGTTCCGGCCGCATTTTGGCATTTTCCCGCATACCGCCGCCTATCAGAATTCATTGTTTTTCTCAATTTTTTCATTTTTGTGAAATTTCGTTCCGGTCGTATTTTGGCGTGTCCGCGCATACCGCCGCCTATCAGAATTCCATGTTTTTCTCAATTATTTCATTTATGTGAAATTTCGTTCCGGCCGCATTTTGGCGTCTCCCCGCATACAGCCGTCTATCAGAATTACCTGTTTTTCTCAATTTTTTTATTTTTGTGAAATTTCCTTCCGGCCGCATTTTGGCATGTCCTCGCATACCGCCGCCTATCAGAATTCCCGGTTTTTCACAATTTTTTTTATTTTCGTTAAATTTCATTCCGGCCGCATTTTGGCGTCTCCCCGCATATCGCTGCTTATCAGAATTCCCTGTTTTTCTCAATTTTTTCATTTTTGTGAAATTTCGCTCCGGCCGTATATTGGCGTTTTCCCGCATACCGCCGCCTATCAGAATTACCTGATTTTCTCAATTATTTCATTTTTGTCAAATTTAGTTTCGGCCGCATTTTGGCGTTTCCCCGCATACCGCTGCCTATCAGAATTCCCTGTTTTTCTCAATTTTTTCATTTTCGTCCATTTTGTTCAGGCCGCATTTTGACGTTTCCCACATACCGCCGCCTATCAGAATTCCTTGTTTTTCACAATTTTTTCATTTTTGTAAAATTCCGTTCCGGTCGTATTTTGGCGTGTCCCCGCATACCGCCGCCTATCAGAAGTCCTTGTTTTTTTCAATTATTTCATTTATGTCAAATTTCGTTCCGGCCGCATTTTGGCCTCTCCCCGCATACAGCCGCCTATCAGAATTACTTGTTTTTCTCAATTCTTTCATTTTTGTGAAATTTCGTTCCGGCCGCATTTTGGCGTTTCCCCGCATACCGTCGCCTATTAGAATTCCTTGTTTTTCTAAATTTTTTCATTTTTGTGAAATTTCGTTCCGGTCGTATTTTGGCGTTTCCCCGCATACGCCGCCTATCAGAATTCCATATTTTTCTCAATTATTTCATTTATGTCAAATTTCGTTTCGGCCGCATTTTGGCAGCTCCCCGCATACCGCCGCCTATCAGAATTCCTTGTTTTTCTCAATTTTTTCATTTTTGTGAAATTTCGTTTCGGTCGTATTTTGGCGTGTCCCCGCATACCGCCGCCTATCAGAATTCAATTTTTTTCATTTTTGTTAAATATCGTTACGGCCGCATTTTAGCATTATACCGTCGCCTATGAGAATTCCTTGTTTTTCTCAATTTTTTCATTTTTGTGAAATTTCGTTCCCGTCGTATTTTGGCGTTTCCTAGCATACGCCGCCTATCAGAATTTCATGTTTTTCTCAATTCTTTCATTTATGTCAAATTTCATTTCGGCCGCATTTTGGCGTCTCCCCGCACACAGCCGCATATCAGAATTACATGTTTTTCTCAATTTTTTCATTTTCGTCAAATTTCGTTCCGGTCTCTTTTTGACGTTTCCCCGCATACCGCCGCCTATCAGAATTCCCAGTTTTCTCAATTTTTTCATTTTCGTCAAATTTCGTTTTGGTCACTTTTTGGCATGTCCACGCATACCGCCGCCTATCATAATTCCATGTTTTTATCAATTATTTCATTTAAGTCAAATTTCTTTCGGGCCGCATTTTGGCGTCTCCCCGCATACGGCCGCCTTTCAGAATTACCTGTTTTTCTCAATTTTTTCCATTTTCGTGAAATATCGTTCCGGCCGCATTTTGGCATTTTCCCGCATACCGCCGCCTATCAGAATTCCTTGTTTTTCTCAATTATTTCATTTATGTCAAATTTCGTTCCGGCCGCATTTTGGCCTCTCCCCGCATACAGCCGCCTATCAGAATTACATGTTTTTAACAATTATTTCATTTATGTCAAATTTCGTTCCGGCCGCATTTTGGCGTCTCCCCGCATACGACCGCATATCAGAATTACCTGTTTTTCTCAATTTTTTTCATTTTTGTTAAATATCGTTCCGGCCGCATTTTAGCATTTTCCCACATACCGCCGCCTATCAGAATTCCTTGTTTTTCTCAATTTTTTCATTTTTGTGAAATTTCGTTCCGGTCGTATTTAGGCGTGTCCCCGCATACCGCCGCCTATCAGAATTCCATTTTTTTCTCAATTATTTCATTTATGTCAAATTTCGTTTCGGCCGCATTTTGGCGTCTCCCCGCATACACGCCTAACAGAATTACCTTTTTTTCTCAATTTTTTCATTTTTGTCAAATTTCATTCCGGCCGCATTTTGGCGTGTCCCCGCATACCGCCGCCTATCAGAATTCCCTGTTTTTCTCTATTTTTTCATTTTCGTCAAATATCGTTATGGTCACTTTTAGGCGTTTCCCTGCATACCGCCACGTATCAGAATTCCATGATTTTCTCTATTATTTCATTTATGTCGAATTTCGTTCCGGTCGCATTTTGGCCTCTCCCCGCATACAGCCGCCTATCAGAATTACCTGTTTTTCTAAATTTTTTTATTTTTGTGAAATTTCGTTCCGGCCGCATTTTGGCATGTCCTCGCATACCGCCGCCTACCAGAATTCCAAGTTTTTAACAATTATTTCATTTATGTCAAATTTCGTTCCGGCCGCATTTTGGCGTCTCCCCGCATACGGCCGCATATCAGAATTACCTGTTTTTCTCAATTTTTTTCATTTTTGTTAAATATCGTTACGGCCGCATTTTCGCATTTTCCGCATACCGTCGCCTATGAGAATTCCTTGTTTTTCTCAATTTTTTTCATTTTTGTGAAATTTCGTTCCCGTCGTATTTTGGCGTTTCCCAGCATACGCCGCCTATCAGAATTTCATGCTTTTCTCAATTATTTCATTTATGTCAAATTTCATTTCGGCAGCATTTTGGCGTCTCCCCGCACACAGCCGCATATCAGAATTACATGTTTTTCTCAATTTTTTCATTTTTGTCTAATTTCGTTCCGTTCTCTTTTTGACGTTTCCCCGCATACCGCCGCCTATCAAAATTCCCAGTTTTCTCAATTTTTTCATTTTCGTCAAATTTCGTTCTGGTCACTTTTTGGCATGTCCACGCATACCGCCGCCTATCATAATTCCATGTTTTTATCAATTATTTCATTTAAGTCAAATTTCTTTCGGGCCGCATTTTGGCGTCTCCCCGCATACGGCCGCCTTTCAGAATTACCTGTTTTTCTCAATTTTTTCCATTTTCGTGAAATATCGTTCCGGCCGCATTTTGGCATTTTCCCGCATACCGCCGCCTATCAGAATTCCTTGTTTTTCTCAATTATTTCATTTATGTCAAATTTCGTTCCGGCAGCATTTTGGCCTCTCCCCGCATACAGCCGCCTATCAGAATTACATGTTTTTATCAATTATTTCATTTATGTCAAATTTCGTTCCGGCCGCATTTTGGCGTCTCCCCGCATACAGCCGTCTATCAGAATTACCTGTTTTTCTCAATTTTTTCATTTTTGTGAAATTTCGTTCCGGCCGCATTTTGGCGTTTTCCCGCATACTGCCAATCAGAATTCCCTGTTTTTCTCAATTTTTTCATTTTCATCCATTTTGTTCAGGCCGCATTTTGACGTTTCCTACATACCGACGCCTATCAGAATTCCTTGTTTTTCACAATTTTTTCATTTTTGTGAAATTTCGTTACGGTCGTACTTTGGCGTGTCCCCGCATACCGCCGCCTATCAGATTTCCATGTTTTTCTCAATTATTTCATTTATGTCAAATTTCGTACCGGCCGCATTTTGGCGTCTCCCCGCATACAGCCGCCTATAAGAATTACCTGTTTTTCTCAATTTTTTCATTTTTGTGAAATTTCGTTCCGGCCGTATTTTGTCGTTTCCCCGCATACCGCCGCCAATCAGAATTCCCTGTTTTTCTCAATTTTTTAATTTTCTTCCATTTTGTTCAGGCCGCATTTTGATGTTTCCCACATACCGCCGCCTATCAGAATTCCTTGTTTTTCTCAATTTTTTCATTTTTGTGAAATTTCGTTCCGGTCGTATTTTGGCGTTGCCCCGCATATCGCCGCCTATCAGAATTCCCTGTTTTTCTCAATTTTTTCATTGTCATCAAATTTCGTTCCTGTCGCTTTTTGACGTTAACCCGTATACCGCTGCCTATCCGAATTCCCTGTTTTTCTCAATTTTTTCATTTTCGTCAAATTTCGTTCTGGTCACTTTTTGGCGTTTCCCCGCATACCGCCGCCTTTCAGAATTCCAAGTTTTTAACAATTATTTCATTTATGTCAAATTTCGTTCCGTCCGCATTTTGGCGTCTCCCCGCATACGGCCGCATATCAGAATTACCTTTTTTTCTCAATTTTTTTCATTTTTGATAAATATCGTTACGGCCGCATTTTAGCATTTTCCGCATACCGTCGCCTATGAGAATTCCTTCTTTTTCTCAATTTTTTCATTTTTGTGAAATTTCGTTCCCGTCGTATTATGGCGTTTCCCAGCATACGCCGCCTATCAGAATTTCATGTTTTTCTCAATTCTTTCATTTATGTCAAATTTCATTTCGGCCGCATTTTGGCGTCTCCCCGCACACAGCCGCATATCAGAATTACATGTTTTTCTCAATTTTTTCATTTTCGTCAAATTTCGTTCCGGTCTCTTTTTGACGTTTCCCCGCATACCGCCGCCTATCAGAATTCCCAGTTTTCTCAATTTTTTCATTATCGTCAAATTTCGTTCTGGTCACTTTTTGGCATGTCCCCGCATACCGCCGCCTATCATAATTCCATGTTTTTATCAATTATTTCATTTAAGTCAAATTTCTTTCGGGCCGTATTTTGGCGTCTCCCCGCATACGGCCGCCTTTCAGAATTACCTGTTTTTCTCAATTTTTTCCATTTTCGTGAAATATCGTTCCGGCCGCATTTTGGCATTTTCCCGCATACCGCCGCCTATCAGAATTCCTTGTTTTTCTCAATTATTTCATTTATGTCAAATTTCGTTGAGGCCGCATTTTGGCATCTCCCCGCATACAGCCGCCTATCAGAATTACCTGTTTTTCTCAATTATTTCATTTTTGTGAAATTTCGTTCCGGCCGCATTTTGGCGTTTCCCCGCATACCGTCGCCTATTAGAATTCCTTGTTTTTCATAATTTTTTCATTTTTGTGAAATTTCGTTCCTGTCGTATTTTGGCGTGTCCCCGAATACCGCCGCCTATCAGAATTCCATGTTTTTCTCAATTATTTCATTTATGTCAAATTTCGTTTCGGCCGCATTTTGGCAGCTCCCCGCATACAGCCGCCTAACATAATTCCCTGTTTTTCTCAATTTCTTCAATTTTCGTGAAATATCGTTCCGGTCGCATTTTGGCATTTTCCCGCATACCGCCGCTTATCAGAATTCCTTGTTTTTCTCAATTTTTTCATTTTTGTGAAATTTCGTTCCGGTCGTATTTTGGCGTGTCCGCGCATACCGCCGCCTATCAGAATTCCATGTTTTTCTCAATTATTTCATTTATGTGAAATTTCGTTCCGGCCGCATTTTGGCGTCTCCCCGCATACAGCCGTCTATCAGAATTACCTGTTTTTCTCAATTTTTTTATTTTTGTGAAATTTCATTCCGGCCGCATTTTGGCATGTCCTCGCATACCGCCGCCTATCAGAATTCCCGGTTTTTGCACAATTTTTTTATTTTCGTTAAATTTCATTCCGGCCGCATTTTGGCGTCTCCCCGCATATCGCCGCTTATCAGAATTCCCTGTTTTTCTCAATTTTTTCATTTTTGTAAAATTTCGCTCCGGCCGTATATTGGCGTTTTCCCGCATACCGCCGCCTATCAGAATTACCTGATTTTCTCAATTATTTCATTTTTGTCAAATTTAGTTTCGGCCGCATTTTGGCGTTTCCCTGCATACCGCTGCCTATCAGAATTCCCTGTTTTTCTCAATTTTTTCATTTTCGTCCATTTTGTTCAGGCCGCATTTTGACGTTTCCCACATACCGCCGCCTATCAGAATTCCTTGTTTTTCACAATTTTTTCATTTTTGTAAAATTTCGTTCCGGTCGTATTTTGGCGTGTCCCCGCATACCGCCGCCTATCAGAATTCCTTGTTTTTTTCAATTATTTCATTTATGTCAAATTTCGTTCCGGCCGCATTTTGGCCTCTCCCCGCATACAGCCGCCTATCAGAATTACCTGTTTTTCTCAATTCTTTCATTTTTGTGAAATTTCGTTCCGGCCGCATTTTGGCGTTTCCCCGCATACCGTCGCCTATTAGAATTCCTTGTTTTTCTAAATTTTTTCATTTTTGTGAAATTTCGTTCCGGTCGTATTTTGGCGTTTCCCCGCATACGCCGCCTATCAGAATTCCATGTTTTTCTCAATTATTTCATTTATGTCAAATTTCGTTTCGGCCGCATTTTGGCAGCTCCCCGCATACCGCCGCCTATCAGAATTCCTTGTTTTTCTCAATTTTTTCATTTTTGTGAAATTTCGTTTCGGTCGTATTTTGGCGTGTCCCCGCATACCGCCGCCTATCAGAATTCAATTTTTTTCATTTTTGTTAAATATCGTTACGGCCGCATTTTAGCATTTTCCGCATACCGTCGCCTATGAGAATTCCTTGTTTTTCTCAATTTTTTCATTTTTGTGAAATTTCGTTCCCGTCGTATTTTGGCGTTTCCCAGCATACGCCGCCTATCAGAATTTCATGTTTTTCTCAATTCTTTCATTTATGTCAAATTTCATTTCGGCCGCATTTTGGCGTCTCCCCGCACACAACCGCATATCAGAATTACATGTTTTTCTCAATTTTTTCATTTTCGTCAAATTTCGTTCCGGTCTCTTTTTGACGTTTCCCCGCATACCGCCACCTATCAGAATTCCCAGTTTTCTCAATTTTTTCATTTTCGTCAAATTTCGTTCTGGTCACTTTTTGGCATGTACACGCATACCGCCGCCTATCATAATTCCATGTTTTTATCAATTATTTCATTTAAGTCAAATTTCTTTCGGGCCGCATTTTGGCGTCTCCCCGCATACGGCCGCCTTTCAGAATTACCTGTTTTTCTCAATTTTTTCCATTTTCGTGAAATATCGTTCCGGCCGCATTTTGGCATTTTCCCGCATACCGCCGCCTATCAGAATTCCTTGTTTTTCTCAATTATTTCATTTATGTCAAATTTCGTTCCGGCCGCATTTTGGCCTCTCCCCGCATACAGCCGCCTATCAGAATTACATGTTTTTAACAATTATTTCATTTATGTCAAATTTCGTTCCGGCCGCATTTTGGCGTCTCCCCGCATACGACCGCATATCAGAATTACATGTTTTTCTCAATTTTTTTCATTTTTGTTAAATATCGTTCCGGCCGCATTTTAGCATTTTCCCACATACCGCCGCCTATCAGAATTCCTTGTTTTTCTCAATTTTTTCATTTTTGTGAAATTTCGTTCCGGTCGTATTTAGGCGTGTCCCCGCATACCGCCGCCTATCAGAACTCCATTTTTTTCTCAATTATTTCATTTATGTCAAATTTCGTTTCGGCCGCATTTTGGCGTCTCCCCGCATACACGCCTAACAGAATTACCTTTTTTTCTCAATTTTTTCATTTTTGTTAAATTTCATTCCGGCCGCATTTTGGCGTGTCCCCGCATACCGCCGCCTATCAGAATTCCCTGTTTTTCTCAATTTTTTCATTTTCGTCAAATATCGTTATGGTCACTTTTAGGCGTTTCCCTGCATACCGCCACGTATCAGAATTCCATGATTTTCTCTATTATTTCATTTATGTCGAATTTCGTTCCGGTCGCATTTTGGCCTCTCCCCGCATACAGCCGCCTATCAGAATTACCTGTTTTTCTAAATTTTTTTATTTTTGTGAAATTTCGTTCCGGCCGCATTTTGGCATGTCCTCGCATACCGCCGCCTATCAGAATTCCAAGTTTTTAACAATTATTTCATTTCTGTCAAATTTCGTTCCGGCCGCATTTTGGCGTCTCCCCGCATACGGCCGCATATCAGAATTACCTGTTTTTCTCAATTTTTTTCATTTTTGTTAAATATCGTTACGGCCGCATTTTCGCATTTTCCGCATACCGTCGCCTATGAGAATTCCTTGTTTTTCTCAATTTTTTTCATTTTTGTGAAATTTCGTTCCCGTCGTATTTTGGCGTTTCCCAGCATACGCCGCCTATCAGAATTTCATGCTTTTCTCAATTATTTCATTTATGTCAAATTTCATTTCGGCCGCATTTTGGCGTCTCCCCGCACACAGCCGCATATCAGAATTACATGTTTTTCTCAATTTTTTCATTTTCGTCAAATTTCGTTCCGTTCTCTTTTTGACGTTTCCCCGCATACCGCCGCCTATCAGAATTCCCAGTTTTCTCAATTTTTTCATTTTCGTCAAATTTCGTTCTGGTCACTTTTTGGCATGTCCACGCATACCGCCGCCTATCATAATTCCATGTTTTTATCAATTATTTCATTTAAGTCAAATTTCTTTCGGGCCGCATTTTGGCGTCTCCCCGCATACGGCCGCCTTTCAGAATTACCTGTTTTTCTCAATTTTTTCCATTTTCGTGAAATATCGTTCCGGCCGCATTTTGGCATTTTCCCGCATACCGCCGCCTATCAGAATTCCTTGTTTTTCTCAATTATTTCATTTATGTCAAATTTCGTTCCGGCAGCATTTTGGCCTCTCCCCGCATACAGCCGCCTATCAGAATTACATGTTTTTATCAATTATTTCATTTATGTCAAATTTCGTTCCGGCCGCATTTTGGCGTCTCCCCGCATACAGCCGTCTATCAGAATTACCTGTTTTTCTCAATTTTTTCATTTTTGTGAAATTTCGTTCCGGCCGCATTTTGGCGTTTTCCCGCATACTGCCAATCAGAATTCCCTGTTTTTCTCAATTTTTTCATTTTCATCCATTTTGTTCAGGCCGCATTTTGACGTTTCCCACATACCGCCGCCTATCAGAATTCCTTGTTTTTCACAATTTTTTCATTTTTGTGAAATTTCGTTACGGTCGTACTTTGGCGTGTCCCCGCATACCGCCGCCTATCAGATTTCCATGTTTTTCTCAATTATTTCATTTATGTCAAATTTCGTTCCGGCCGCATTTTGGCGTCTCCCCGCATACAGCCGCCTATAAGAATTACCTGTTTTTCTCAATTTTTTCATTTTTGTGAAATTTCGTTCCGGCCGTATTTTGTCGTTTCCCCGCATACCGCCGCCAATCAGAATTCCCTGTTTTTCTCAATTTTTTAATTTTCTTCCATTTTGTTCAGGCCGCATTTTGATGTTTCCCACATACCGCCGCCTATCAGAATTCCTTGTTTTCTCAATTTTTTCATTTTTGTGAAATTTCGTTCCGGTCGTATTTTGGCGTTGCCCCGCATATCGCCGCCTATCAGAATTCCCTGTTTTTCTCAATTTTTTCATTGTCATCAAATTTCGTTCCTGTCGCTTTTTGACGTTAACCCGTATACCGCTGCCTATCCGAATTCCCTGTTTTTCTCAATTTTTTCATTTTCGTCAAATTTCGTTCTGGTCACTTTTTGGCGTTTCCCCGCATACCGCCGCCTTTCAGAATTCCAAGTTTTTAACAATTATTTCATTTATGTCAAATTTCGTTCCGTCCGCATTTTGGCGTCTCCCCGCATACGGCCGCATATCAGAATTACCTTTTTTTCTCAATTTTTTTCATTTTTGTTAAATATCGTTACGGCCGCATTTTAGCATTTTCCGCATACCGTCGCCTATGAGAATTCCTTGTTTTTCTCATTTTTTTCATTTTTGTGAAATTTCGTTCCCGTCGTATTTTGGCGTTTCCCAGCATACGCCGCCTATCAGAATTTCATGCTTTTCTCAATTCTTTCATTTATGTCAAATTTCATTTCGGCCGCATTTTGGCGTCTCCCCGCACACAGCCGCATATCAGAATTACATGTTTTTCTCAATTTTTTCATTTTCGTCAAATTTCGTTCCGGTCTCTTTTTGACGTTTCCCCGCATACCGCCGCCTATCAGAATTCCCAGTTTTCTCAATTTTTTCATTATCGTCAAATTTCGTTCTGGTCACTTTTTGGCATGTCCACGCATACCGCCGCCTATCATAATTCCATGTTTTTATCAATTATTTCATTTAAGTCAAATTTCTTTCGGGCCGCATTTTGGCGTCTCCCCGCATACGGCCGCCTTTCAGAATTACCTGTTTTTCTCAATTTTTTCCATTTTCGTGAAATATCGTTCCGGCCGCATTTTGGCATTTTCCCGCATACCGCCGCCTATCAGAATTCCTTGTTTTTCTCAATTATTTCATTTATGTCAAATTTCGTTCCGGCAGCATTTTGGCCTCTCCCCGCATACAGCCGCCTATCAGAATTACATGTTTTTATCAATTATTTCATTTATGTCAAATTTCGTTCCGGCCGCATTTTGGCGTCTCCCCGCATACAGCCGTCTATCAGAATTACCTGTTTTTCTCAATTTTTTCATTTTTGTGAAATTTCGTTCCGGCCGCATTTTGGCGTTTTCCCGCATACTGCCAATCAGAATTCCCTGTTTTTCTCAATTTTTTCATTTTCATCCATTTTGTTCAGGCCGCATTTTGACGTTTCCCACATACCGCCGCCTATCAGAATTCCTTGTTTTTCACAATTTTTTCATTTTTGTGAAATTTCGTTACGGTCGTACTTTGGCGTGTCCCCGCATACCGCCGCCTATCAGATTTCCATGTTTTTCTCAATTATTTCATTTATGTCAAATTTCGTTCCGGCCGCATTTTGGCGTCTCCCCGCATACAGCCGCCTATAAGAATTACCTGTTTTTCTCAATTTTTTCATTTTTGTGAAATTTCGTTCCGGCCGTATTTTGTCGTTTCCCCGCATACCGCCGCCAATCAGAATTCCCTGTTTTTCTCAATTTTTTAATTTTCTTCCATTTTGTTCAGGCCGCATTTTGATGTTTCCCACATACCGCCGCCTATCAGAATTCCTTGTTTTCTCAATTTTTTCATTTTTGTGAAATTTCGTTCCGGTCGTATTTTGGCGTTGCCCCGCATATCGCCGCCTATCAGAATTCCCTGTTTTTCTCAATTTTTTCATTGTCATCAAATTTCGTTCCTGTCGCTTTTTGACGTTAACCCGTATACCGCTGCCTATCCGAATTCCCTGTTTTTCTCAATTTTTTCATTTTCGTCAAATTTCGTTCTGGTCACTTTTTGGCGTTTCCCCGCATACCGCCGCCTTTCAGAATTCCAAGTTTTTAACAATTATTTCATTTATGTCAAATTTCGTTCCGTCCGCATTTTGGCGTCTCCCCGCATACGGCCGCATATCAGAATTACCTTTTTTTCTCAATTTTTTTCATTTTTGTTAAATATCGTTACGGCCGCATTTTAGCATTTTCCGCATACCGTCGCCTATGAGAATTCCTTGTTTTTCTCATTTTTTTCATTTTTGTGAAATTTCGTTCCCGTCGTATTTTGGCGTTTCCCAGCATACGCCGCCTATCAGAATTTCATGCTTTTCTCAATTCTTTCATTTATGTCAAATTTCATTTCGGCCGCATTTTGGCGTCTCCCCGCACACAGCCGCATATCAGAATTACATGTTTTTCTCAATTTTTTCATTTTCGTCAAATTTCGTTCCGGTCTCTTTTTGACGTTTCCCCGCATACCGCCGCCTATCAGAATTCCCAGTTTTCTCAATTTTTTCATTATCGTCAAATTTCGTTCTGGTCACTTTTTGGCATGTCCACGCATACCGCCGCCTATCATAATTCCATGTTTTTATCAATTATTTCATTTAAGTCAAATTTCTTTCGGGCCGCATTTTGGCGTCTCCCCGCATACGGCCGCCTTTCAGAATTACCTGTTTTTCTCAATTTTTTCCATTTTCGTGAAATATCGTTCCGGCCGCATTTTGGCATTTTCCCGCATACCGCCGCCTATCAGAATTCCTTGTTTTTCTCAATTATTTCATTTATGTCAAATTTCGTTGAGGCCGCATTTTGGCATCTCCCCGCATACAGCCGCCTATCAGAATTACCTGTTTTTCTCAATTATTTCATTTTTGTGAAATTTCGTTCCGGCCGCATTTTGGCGTTTCCCCGCATACCGTCGCCTATTAGAATTCCTTGTTTTTCATAATTTTTTCATTTTTGTGAAATTTCGTTCCTGTCGTATTTTGGCGTGTCCCCGAATACCGCCGCCTATCAGAATTCCATGTTTTTCTCAATTATTTCATTTATGTCAAATTTCGTTTCGGCCGCATTTTGGCAGCTCCCCGCATACAGCCGCCTAACATAATTCCCTGTTTTTCTCAATTTCTTCAATTTTCGTGAAATATCGTTCCGGCCGCATTTTGGCATTTTCCCGCATACCGCCGCTTATCAGAATTCCTTGTTTTTCTCAATTTTTTCATTTTCGTCAAATTTCGTTCCGGTCGTATTTTGGTGTTTCCCCGCATACAGCCACCTCTCGAAATTCCATGTTTTTCTCAATTATTTCATTTATGTCAAATTTCGTTCCGGCCGAATTTTGGCCTCTCCCCGCATACAGCCGCCTATCAGAATTACCTGTTTTTCACAATTTTTTCTATTTTCCTGAAATATCGTTCCGGCCGCATTTTGGCATTTTCCCGCATACCGCCGCCTATCAGAATTCATTGTTTTTCTCAATTTTTTCATTTTTGTGAAATTTCGTTCCGGTCGTATTTTGGCGTGTCCGCGCATACCGCCGCCTATCAGAATTCCATGTTTTTCTCAATTATTTCATTTATGTGAAATTTCGTTCCGGCCGCATTTTGGCGTGTCCCCGCATACAGCCGTCTATCAGAATTACCTGTTTTTCTCAATTTTTTTTTTTTTGTGAAATTTCATTCCGGCCGCATTTTGGCATGTCCTCGCATACCGCCGCCTATCAGAATTCCCGGTTTTTGCACAATTTTTTTATTTTCGTTAAATTTCATTCCGGCCGCATTTTGGCGTCTCCCCGCATATCGCCGCTTATCAGAATTCCCTGTTTTTCTCAATTTTTTCATTTTTGTAAAATTTCGCTCCGGCCGTATATTGGCGTTTTCCCGCATACCGCCGCCTATCAGAATTACCTGATTTTCTCAATTATTTCATTTTTGTCAAATTTAGTTTCGGCCGCATTTTGGCGTTTCCCCGCATACCGCTGCCTATCAGAATTCCCTGTTTTTCTCAATTTTTTCATTTTCGTCCATTTTGTTCAGGCCGCATTTTGACGTTTCCCACATACCGCCGCCTATCAGAATTCCTTGTTTTTCACAATTTTTTCATTTTTGTAAAATTTCGTTCCGGTCGTATTTTGGCGTGTCCCCGCATACCGCCGCCTATCAGAATTCCTTGTTTTTTTCAATTATTTCATTTATGTCAAATTTCGTTCCGGCCGCATTTTGGCCTCTCCCCGCATACAGCCGCCTATCATAATTACCTGTTTTTCTCAATTCTTTCATTTTTGTGAAATTTCGTTCCGGCCGCATTTTGGCGTTTCCCCGCATACCGTCGCCTATTAGAATTCCTTGTTTTTCTAAATTTTTTCATTTTTGTGAAATTTCGTTCCGGTCGTATTTTGGAGTTTCCCCGCATACGCCGCCTATCAGAATTCCATGTTTTTCTCAATTATTTCATTTATGTCAAATTTCGTTTCGGCCGCATTTTGGCAGCTCCCCGCATACAGCCGCCTAACATAATTCCTTGTTTTTCTCAATTTTTTCATTTTTGTGAAATTTCGTTCCGGCCGCATTTTGGCATGTCCTCGCATACCGCCGCCTATCAGAATTCCAAGTTTTTAACAATTATTTCATTTCTGTCAAATTTCGTTCCGGCCGCATTTTGGCGTCTCCCCGCATACGGCCGCATATCAGAATTACCTGTTTTTCTCAATTTTTTTCATTTTTGTTAAATATCGTTACGGCCGCATTTTCGCATTTTCCGCATACCGTCGCCTATGAGAATTCCTTGTTTTTCTCAATTTTTTTCATTTTTGTGAAATTTCGTTCCCGTCGTATTTTGGCGTTTCCCAGCATACGCCGCCTATCAGAATTTCATGCTTTTCTCAATTATTTCATTTATGTCAAATTTCATTTCGGCCGCATTTTGGCGTCTCCCCGCACACAGCCGCATATCAGAATTACATGTTTTTCTCAATTTTTTCATTTTCGTCAAATTTCGTTCCGTTCTCTTTTTGACGTTTCCCCGCATACCGCCGCCTATCAGAATTCCCAGTTTTCTCAATTTTTTCATTTTCGTCAAATTTCGTTCTGGTCACTTTTTGGCATGTCCACGCATACCGCCGCCTATCATAATTCCATGTTTTTATCAATTATTTCATTTAAGTCAAATTTCTTTCGGGCCGCATTTTGGCGTCTCCCCGCATACGGCCGCCTTTCAGAATTACCTGTTTTTCTCAATTTTTTCCATTTTCGTGAAATATCGTTCCGGCCGCATTTTGGCATTTTCCCGCATACCGCCGCCTATCAGAATTCCTTGTTTTTCTCAATTATTTCATTTATGTCAAATTTCGTTCCGGCAGCATTTTGGCCTCTCCCCGCATACAGCCGCCTATCAGAATTACATGTTTTTATCAATTATTTCATTTATGTCAAATTTCGTTCCGGCCGCATTTTGGCGTCTCCCCGCATACAGCCGTCTATCAGAATTACCTGTTTTTCTCAATTTTTTCATTTTTGTGAAATTTCGTTCCGGCCGCATTTTGGCGTTTTCCCGCATACTGCCAATCAGAATTCCCTGTTTTTCTCAATTTTTTCATTTTCATCCATTTTGTTCAGGCCGCATTTTGACGTTTCCCACATACCGCCGCCTATCAGAATTCCTTGTTTTTCACAATTTTTTCATTTTTGTGAAATTTCGTTACGGTCGTACTTTGGCGTGTCCCCGCATACCGCCGCCTATCAGATTTCCATGTTTTTCTCAATTATTTCATTTATGTCAAATTTCGTTCCGGCCGCATTTTGGCGTCTCCCCGCATACAGCCGCCTATAAGAATTACCTGTTTTTCTCAATTTTTTCATTTTTGTGAAATTTCGTTCCGGCCGTATTTTGTCGTTTCCCCGCATACCGCCGCCAATCAGAATTCCCTGTTTTTCTCAATTTTTTAATTTTCTTCCATTTTGTTCAGGCCGCATTTTGATGTTTCCCACATACCGCCGCCTATCAGAATTCCTTGTTTTCTCAATTTTTTCATTTTTGTGAAATTTCGTTCCGGTCGTATTTTGGCGTTGCCCCGCATATCGCCGCCTATCAGAATTCCCTGTTTTTCTCAATTTTTTCATTGTCATCAAATTTCGTTCCTGTCGCTTTTTGACGTTAACCCGTATACCGCTGCCTATCCGAATTCCCTGTTTTTCTCAATTTTTTCATTTTCGTCAAATTTCGTTCTGGTCACTTTTTGGCGTTTCCCCGCATACCGCCGCCTTTCAGAATTCCAAGTTTTTAACAATTATTTCATTTATGTCAAATTTCGTTCCGTCCGCATTTTGGCGTCTCCCCGCATACGGCCGCATATCAGAATTACCTTTTTTTCTCAATTTTTTTCATTTTTGTTAAATATCGTTACGGCCGCATTTTAGCATTTTCCGCATACCGTCGCCTATGAGAATTCCTTGTTTTTCTCATTTTTTTCATTTTTGTGAAATTTCGTTCCCGTCGTATTTTGGCGTTTCCCAGCATACGCCGCCTATCAGAATTTCATGCTTTTCTCAATTCTTTCATTTATGTCAAATTTCATTTCGGCCGCATTTTGGCGTCTCCCCGCACACAGCCGCATATCAGAATTACATGTTTTTCTCAATTTTTTCATTTTCGTCAAATTTCGTTCCGGTCTCTTTTTGACGTTTCCCCGCATACCGCCGCCTATCAGAATTCCCAGTTTTCTCAATTTTTTCATTATCGTCAAATTTCGTTCTGGTCACTTTTTGGCATGTCCACGCATACCGCCGCCTATCATAATTCCATGTTTTTATCAATTATTTCATTTAAGTCAAATTTCTTTCGGGCCGCATTTTGGCGTCTCCCCGCATACGGCCGCCTTTCAGAATTACCTGTTTTTCTCAATTTTTTCCATTTTCGTGAAATATCGTTCCGGCCGCATTTTGGCATTTTCCCGCATACCGCCGCCTATCAGAATTCCTTGTTTTTCTCAATTATTTCATTTATGTCAAATTTCGTTCCGGCAGCATTTTGGCCTCTCCCCGCATACAGCCGCCTATCAGAATTACATGTTTTTATCAATTATTTCATTTATGTCAAATTTCGTTCCGGCCGCATTTTGGCGTCTCCCCGCATACAGCCGTCTATCAGAATTACCTGTTTTTCTCAATTTTTTCATTTTTGTGAAATTTCGTTCCGGCCGCATTTTGGCGTTTTCCCGCATACTGCCAATCAGAATTCCCTGTTTTTCTCAATTTTTTCATTTTCATCCATTTTGTTCAGGCCGTATTTTGACGTTTCCCACATACCGCCGCCTATCAGAATTCCTTGTTTTTCACAATTTTTTCATTTTTGTGAAATTTCGTTACGGTCGTACTTTGGCGTGTCCCCGCATACCGCCGCCTATCAGATTTCCATGTTTTTCTCAATTATTTCATTTATGTCAAATTTCGTTCCGGCCGCATTTTGGCGTCTCCCCGCATACAGCCGCCTATAAGAATTACCTGTTTTTCTCAATTTTTTCATTTTTGTGAAATTTCGTTCCGGCCGTATTTTGTCGTTTCCCCGCATACCGCCGCCAATCAGAATTCCCTGTTTTTCTCAATTTTTTAATTTTCTTCCATTTTGTTCAGGCCGCATTTTGATGTTTCCCACATACCGCCGCCTATCAGAATTCCTTGTTTTTCGCAATTTTTTCATTTTTGTGAAATTTCGTTCCGGTCGTATTTTGGCGTTGCCCCGCATATCGCCGCCTATCAGAATTCCCTGTTTTTCTCAATTTTTTCATTGTCATCAAATTTCGTTCCTGTCGCTTTTTGACGTTAACCCGTATACCGCTGCCTATCCGAATTCCCTGTTTTTCTCAATTTTTTCATTTTCGTCAAATTTCGTTCTGGTCACTTTTTGGCGTTTCCCCGCATACCGCCGCCTTTCAGAATTCCAAGTTTTTAACAATTATTTCATTTATGTCAAATTTCGTTCCGTCCGCATTTTGGCGTCTCCCCGCATACGGCCGCATATCAGAATTACCTTTTTTTCTCAATTTTTTTCATTTTTGATAAATATCGTTACGGCCGCATTTTAGCATTTTCCGCATACCGTCGCCTATGAGAATTCCTTCTTTTTCTCAATTTTTTCATTTTTGTGAAATTTCGTTCCCGTCGTATTTTGGCGTTTCCCAGCATACGCCGCCTATCAGAATTTCATGTTTTTCTCAATTCTTTCATTTATGTCAAATTTCATTTCGGCCGCATTTTGGCGTCTCCCCGCACACAGCCGCATATCAGAATTACATGTTTTTCTCAATTTTTTCATTTTCGTCAAATTTCGTTCCGGTCTCTTTTTGACGTTTCCCCGCATACCGCCGCCTATCAGAATTCCCAGTTTTCTCAATTTTTTCATTTTCGTCAAATTTCGATCTGGTCACTTTTTGGCATGTCCCCGCATACCGCCGCCTATCATAATTCCATGTTTTTATCAATTATTTCATTTAAGTCAAATTTCTTTCGGGCCGTATTTTGGCGTCTCCCCGCATACGGCCGCCTTTCAGAATTACCTGTTTTTCTCAATTTTTTCCATTTTCGTGAAATATCGTTCCGGCCGCATTTTGGCATTTTCCCGCATACCGCCGCCTATCAGAATTCCTTGTTTTTCTCAATTATTTCATTTATGTCAAATTTCGTTGAGGCCGCATTTTGGCATCTCCCCGCATACAGCCGCCTATCAGAATTACCTGTTTTTCTCAATTATTTCATTTTTGTGAAATTTCGTTCCGGCCGCATTTTGGCGTTTCCCCGCATACCGTCGCCTATTAGAATTCCTTGTTTTTCATAATTTTTTCATTTTTGTGAAATTTCGTTCCTGTCGTATTTTGGCGTGTCCCCGAATACCGCCGCCTATCAGAATTCCATGTTTTTCTCAATTATTTCATTTATGTCAAATTTCGTTTCGGCCGCATTTTGGCAGCTCCCCGCATACAGCCGCCTAACATAATTCCCTGTTTTTCTCAATTTCTTCAATTTTCGTGAAATATCGTTCCGGCCGCATTTTGGCATTTTCCCGCATACCGCCGCTTATCAGAATTCCTTGTTTTTCTCAATTTTTTCATTTTCGTCAAATTTCGTTCCGGTCGTATTTTGGTGTTTCCCCGCATACAGCCACCTCTCGAAATTCCATGTTTTTCTCAATTATTTCATTTATGTCAAATTTCGTTCCGGCCGAATTTTGGCCTCTCCCCGCATACAGCCGCCTATCAGAATTACCTGTTTTTCACAATTTTTTCTATTTTCCTGAAATATCGTTCCGGCCGCATTTTGGCATTTTCCCGCATACCGCCGCCTATCAGAATTCATTGTTTTTCTCAATTTTTTCATTTTTGTGAAATTTCGTTCCGGTCGTATTTTGGCGTGTCCGCGCATACCGCCGCCTATCAGAATTCCATGTTTTTCTCAATTATTTCATTTATGTGAAATTTCGTTCCGGCCGCATTTTGGCGTCTCCCCGCATACAGCCGTCTATCAGAATTACCTGTTTTTCTCAATTTTTTTTTTTTTGTGAAATTTCATTCCGGCCGCATTTTGGCATGTCCTCGCATACCGCCGCCTATCAGAATTCCCGGTTTTTGCACAATTTTTTTATTTTCGTTAAATTTCATTCCGGCCGCATTTTGGCGTCTCCCCGCATATCGCCGCTTATCAGAATTCCCTGTTTTTCTCAATTTTTTCATTTTTGTAAAATTTCGCTCCGGCCGTATATTGGCGTTTTCCCGCATACCGCCGCCTATCAGAATTACCTGATTTTCTCAATTATTTCATTTTTGTCAAATTTAGTTTCGGCCGCATTTTGGCGTTTCCCCGCATACCGCTGCCTATCAGAATTCCCTGTTTTTCTCAATTTTTTCATTTTCGTCCATTTTGTTCAGGCCGCATTTTGACGTTTCCCACATACCGCCGCCTATCAGAATTCCTTGTTTTTCACAATTTTTTCATTTTTGTAAAATTTCGTTCCGGTCGTATTTTGGCGTGTCCCCGCATACCGCCGCCTATCAGAATTCCTTGTTTTTTTCAATTATTTCATTTATGTCAAATTTCGTTCCGGCCGCATTTTGGCCTCTCCCCGCATACAGCCGCCTATCAGAATTACCTGTTTTTCTCAATTCTTTCATTTTTGTGAAATTTCGTTCCGGCCGCATTTTGGCGTTTCCCCGCATACCGTCGCCTATTAGAATTCCTTGTTTTTCTAAATTTTTTCATTTTTGTGAAATTTCGTTCCGGTCGTATTTTGGAGTTTCCCCGCATACGCCGCCTATCAGAATTCCATGTTTTTCTCAATTATTTCATTTATGTCAAATTTCGTTTCGGCCGCATTTTGGCAGCTCCCCGCATACAGCCGCCTAACATAATTCCTTGTTTTTCTCAATTTTTTCATTTTTGTGAAATTTCGTTTCGGTCGTATTTTGGCGTGTCCCCGCATACCGCCGCCTATCAGAATTCAATTTTTTTCATTTTTGTGAAATATCGTTACGGCCGCATTTTAGCATTTTCCGCATACCGTCGCCTATGAGAATTCCTTGTTTTTCTCAATTTTTTCATTTTTGTGAAATTTCGTTCCCGTCGTATTTTGGCGTTTCCCAGCATACGCCGCCTATCAGAATTTCATGTTTTTCTCAATTCTTTCATTTATGTCAAATTTCATTTCGGCCGCATTTTGGCGTCTCCCCGCACACAGCCGCATATCAGAATTACATGTTTTTCTCAATTTTTTCATTTTCGTCAAATTTCGTTCCGGTCTCTTTTTGACGTTTCCCCGCATACCGCCGCCTATCAGAATTCCCAGTTTTCTCAATTTTTTCATTTTCGTCAAATTTCGTTCTGGTCACATTTTGGCATGTCCACGCATACCGCCGCCTATCATAATTCCATGTTTTTATCAATTATTTCATTTAAGTCAAATTTCTTTCGGGCCGCATTTTGGCGTCTCCCCGCATACGGCCGCCTTTCAGAATTACCTGTTTTTCTCAATTTTTTCCATTTTCGTGAAATATCGTTCCGGCCGCATTTTGGCATTTTCCCGCATACCGCCGCCGATCAGAATTCCTTGTTTTTCTCAATTATTTCATTTATGTCAAATTTCGTTCCGGCCGCATTTTGGCCTCTCCCCGCATACAGCCGCCTATCAGAATTACATGTTTTTAACAATTATTTCATTTATGTCAAATTTCGTTCCGGCCGCATTTTGGCGTCTCCCCGCATACGACCGCATATCAGAATTACCTGTTTTTCTCAATTTTTTTCATTTTTGTTAAATATCGTTCCGGCCGCATTTTAGCATTTTCCCACATACCGCCGCCTATCAGAATTCCTTGTTTTTCTCAATTTTTTCATTTTTGTGAAATTTCGTTCCGGTCGTATTTAGGCGTGTCCCCGCATACCGCCGCCTATCAGAATTCCATTTTTTTCTCAATTATTTCATTTATGTCAAATTTCGTTTCGGCCGCATTTTGGCGTCTCCCCGCATACACGCCTTACAGAATTACCTTTTTTTCTCAATTTTTTCATTTTTGTCAAATTTCATTCCGGCCGCATTTTGGCGTGTCCCCGCATACCGCCGCCTATCAGAATTCCCTGTTTTTCTCTATTTTTTCATTTTCGTCAAATATCGTTATGGTCACTTTTAGGCGTTTCCCTGCATACCGCCACGTATCAGAATTCCATGTTTTTCTCTATTATTTCATTTATGTCGAATTTCGTTCCGGTCGCATTTTGGCCTCTCCCCGCATACAGCCGCCTATCAGAATTACCTGTTTTTCTAAATTTTTTTATTTTTATGAAATTTCGTTCCGGCAGCATTTTGGCATGTCCTCGCATACCGCCGCCTATCAGAATTCCAAGTTTTTAACAATTATTTCATTTATGTCAAATTTCGTTCCGGCCGCATTTTGGCGTCTCCCCGCATACGGCCGCATATCAGAATTACCTGTTTTTCTCAATTTTTTTCATTTTTGTTAAATATCGTTACGGCCGCATTTTCGCATTTTCCGCATACCGTCGCCTATGAGAATTCCTTGTTTTTCTAAATTTTTTTCATTTTTGTGAAATTTCGTTCCCGTCGTATTTTGGCGTTTCCCAGCATACGCCGCCTATCAGAATTTCATGCTTTTCTCAATTATTTCATTTATGTCAAATTTCATTTCGGCCGCATTTTGGCGTCTCCCCGCACACAGCCGCATATCAGAATTACATGTTTTTCTCAATTTTTTCATTTTCGTCAAATTTCGTTCCGTTCTCTTTTTGACGTTTCCCCGCATACCGCCGCCTATCAGAATTCCCAGTTTTCTCAATTTTTTCATTTTCGTCAAATTTCGTTCTGGTCACTTTTTGGCATGTCCACGCATACCGCCGCCTATCATAATTCCATGTTTTTATCAATTATTTCATTTAAGTCAAATTTCTTTCGGGCCGCATTTTGGCGTCTCCCCGCATACGGCCGCCTTTCAGAATTACCTGTTTTTCTCAATTTTTTCCATTTTCGTGAAATATCGTTCCGGCCGCATTTTGGCATTTTCCCGCATACCGCCGCCTATCAGAATTCCTTGTTTTTCTCAATTATTTCATTTATGTCAAATTTCGTTCCGGCAGCATTTTGGCCTCTCCCCGCATACAGCCGCCTATCAGAATTACATGTTTTTATCAATTATTTCATTTATGTCAAATTTCGTTCCGGCCGCATTTTGGCGTCTCCCCGCATACAGCCGTCTATCAGAATTACCTGTTTTTCTCAATTTTTTCATTTTTGTGAAATTTCGTTCCGGCCGCATTTTGGCGTTTTCCCGCATACTGCCAATCAGAATTCCCTGTTTTTCTCAATTTTTTCATTTTCATCCATTTTGTTCAGGCCGCATTTTGACGTTTCCCACATACCGCCGCCTATCAGAATTCCTTGTTTTTCACAATTTTTTCATTTTTGTGAAATTTCGTTACGGTCGTACTTTGGCGTGTCCCCGCATACCGCCGCCTATCAGATTTCCATGTTTTTCTCAATTATTTCATTTATGTCAAATTTCGTTCCGGCCGCATTTTGGCGTCTCCCCGCATACAGCTGCCTATAAGAATTACCTGTTTTTCTCAATTTTTTCATTTTTGTGAAATTTCGTTCCGGCCGTATTTTGTCGTTTCCCCGCATACCGCCGCCAATCAGAATTCCCTGTTTTTGTCAATTTTTTAATTTTCTTCCATTTTGTTCAGGCCGCATTTTGATGTTTCCCACATACCGCCGCCTATCAGAATTCCTTGTTTTTCTCAATTTTTTCATTTTTGTGAAATTTCGTTCCGGTCTTATTTTGGCGTTGCCCCGCATATCGCCGCCTATCAGAATTTCCTGTTTTTCTCAATTTTATCATTGTCATCAAATTTCGTTCCTGTCGCTTTTTGACGTTAACCCGTATACCGCTGCCTATCCGAATTCCCTGTTTTTCTCAATTTTTTCATTTTCGTCAAATTTCGTTCTGGTCACTTTTTGGCGTTTCCCCGCATACCGCCGCCTTTCAGAATTCCAAGTTTTTAACAATTATTTCATTTATGTCAAATTTCGTTCCGTCCGCATTTTGGCGTCTCCCCGCATACGGCCGCATATCAGAATTACCTTTTTTTCTCAATTTTTTTCATTTTTGTTAAATATCGTTACGGCCGCATTTTAGCATTTTCCGCATACCGTCGCCTATGAGAATTCCTTGTTTTTCTCAATTTTTTCATTTTTGTGAAATTTCGTTCCCGTCGTATTTTGGCGTTTCCCAGCATACGCCGCCTATCAGAATTTCATGTTTTTCTCAATTCTTTCATTTATGTCAAATTTCATTTCGGCCGCATTTTGGCGTCTCCCCGCACACAGCCGCATATCAGAATTACAAGTTTTTCTCAATTTTTTCATTTTCGTCAAATTTCGTTCCGGTCTCTTTTTGACGTTTCCCCGCATACCGCCGCCTATCAGAATTCCCAGTTTTCTCAATTTTTTCATTATCGTCAAATTTCGTTCTGGTCACTTTTTGGCATGTCCACGCATACCGCCGCCTATCATAATTCCATGTTTTTATCAATTATTTCATTTAAGTCAAATTTCTTTCGGGCCGTATTTTGGCGTCTCCCCGCAAACGGCCGCCTTTCAGAATTACCTGTTTTTCTCAATTTTTTCCATTTTCGTGAAATATCGTTCCGGCCGCATTTTGGCATTTTCCCGCATACCGCCGCCTATCAGAATTCCTTGTTTTTCTCAATTATTTCAATTATGTCAAATTTCGTTCCGGCAGCATTTTGGCCTCTCCCCGCATACAGCCGCCTATCAGAATTACATGTTTTTATCAATTATTTCATTTATGTCAAATTTCGTTCCGGCCGCATTTTGGCGTCTCCCCGCATACAGCCGTCTATCAGAATTACCTGTTTTTCTCAATTTTTTCATTTTTGTGATATTTCGTTCCGGCCGCATTTTGGCGTTTTCCCGCATACTGCCAATCAGAATTCCCTGTTTTTCTCAATTTTTTCATTTTCATCCATTTTGTTCAGGCCGCATTTTGACGTTTCCCACATACCGCCGCCTATCAGAATTCCTTGTTTTTAACAATTTTTTCATTTTTGTGAAATTTCGTTACGGTCGTACTTTGGCGTGTCCCCGCATACCGCCGCCTATCAGATTTCCATGTTTTTCTCAATTATTTCATTTATGTCAAATTTCGTTCCGGCCGCATTTTGGCGTCTCCCCGCATACAGCCGCCTATAAGAATTACCTGTTTTTCTCAATTTTTTCATTTTTGTGAAATTTCGTTCCGGCCGTATTTTGTCGTTTCCCCGCATACCGCCGCCAATCAGAATTCCCTGTTTTTCTCAATTTTTTAATTTTCTTCCATTTTGTTCAGGCCGCATTTTGATGTTTCCCACATACCGCCGCCTATCAGAATTCCTTGTTTTTCTCAATTTTTTCATTTTTGTGAAATTTCGTTCCGGTCGTATTTTGGCGTTGCCCCGCATATCGCCGCCTATCAGAATTCCCTGTTTTTCTCAATTTTATCATTGTCATCAAATTTTGTTCCTGTCGCTTTTTGACGTTAACCCGTATACCGCTGCCTATCCGAATTCCCTGTTTTTCTCAATTTTTTCATTTTCGTCAAATTTCGTTCTGGTCACTTTTTGGCGTTTCCCCGCATACCGCCGCCTTTCAGAATTCCAAGTTTTTAACAATTATTTCATTTATGTCAAATTTCGTTCCGTCCGCATTTTGGCGTCTCCCCGCATACGGCCGCATATCAGAATTACCTTTTTTTCTCAATTTTTTTCATTTTTGTTAAATATCGTTACGGCCGCATTTTAGCATTTTCCGCATACCGTCGCCTATGAGAATTCCTTGTTTTTCTCAATTGTTTCATTTTTGTGAAATTTCGTTCCCGTCGTATTTTGGCGTTTCCCAGCATACGCCGCCTATCAGAATTTCATGTTTTTCTCAATTCTTTCATTTATGTCAAATTTCATTTCGGCCGCATTTTGGCGTCTCCCCGCACACAGCCGCATATCAGAATTACATGTTTTTCTCAATTTTTTCATTTTCGTCAAATTTCGTTCCGGTCTCTTTTTGACGTTTCCCCGCATACCGCCGCCTATCAAAATTCCCAGTTTTCTCAATTTTTTCATTATCGTCAAATTTCGTTCTGGTCACTTTTTGGCATGTCCCCGCATACCGCCGCCTATCATAATTCCATGTTTTTATCAATTATTTCATTTAAGTCAAATTTCTTTCGGGCCGTATTTTGGCGTCTCCCCGCAAACGGCCGCCTTTCAGAATTACCTGTTTTTCTCAATTTTTTCCATTTTCGTGAAATATCGTTCCGGCCGCATTTTGGCATTTTCCCGCATACCGCCGCCTATCAGAATTCCTTGTTTTTCTCAATTATTTCATTTATGTCAAATTTCGTTGAGGCCGCATTTTGGCATCTCCCCGCATACAGCCGCCTATCAGAATTACCTGTTTTTCTCAATTATTTCATTTTTGTGAAATTTCGTTCCGGCCGCATTTTGGCGTTTCCCCGCATACCGTCGCCTATTAGAATTCCTTGTTTTTCATAATTTTTTCATTTTTGTGAAATTTCGTTCCTGTCGTATTTTGGCGTGTCCCCGAATACCGCCGCCTATCAGAATTCCATGTTTTTCTCAATTATTTCATTTATGTCAAATTTCGTTTCGGCCGCATTTTGGCAGCTCCCCGCATACAGCCGCCTAACATAATTCCCTGTTTTTCTCAATTTCTTCAATTTTCGTGAAATATCGTTCCGGCCGCATTTTGGCATTTTTCCGCATACCGCCGCTTATCAGAATTCCTTGTTTTTCTCAATTTTTTCATTTTCGTCAAATTTCGTTCCGGTCGTATTTTGGTGTTTCCCCGCATACGGCCACCTCTCGAAATTCCATGTTTTTCTCAATTATTTCATTTATGTCAAATTTCGTTCCGGCCGAATTTTGGCCTCTCCCCGCATACAGCCGCCTATCAGAATTACCTGTTTTTCACAATTTTTTCTATTTTCCTGAAATATCGTTCCGGCCGCATTTTGGCATTTTCCCGCATACCGCCGCCTATCAGAATTCATTGTTTTTCTCAATTTTTTCATTTTTGTGAAATTTCGTTCCGGTCGTATTTTGGCGTGTCCGCGCATACCGCCGCCTATCAGAATTCCATGTTTTTCTCAATTATTTCATTTATGTGAAATTTCGTTCCGGCCGCATTTTGGCGTCTCCCCGCATACAGCCATCTATCAGAATTACCTGTTTTTCTCAATTTTTTTATTTTTGTGAAATTTCATTCCGGCCGCATTTTGGCATGTCCTCGCATACCGCCGCCTATCAGAATTCCCGGTTTTTGCACAATTTTTTTATTTTCGTTAAATTTCATTCCGGCCGCATTTTGGCGTCTCCCCGCATATCGCCGCTTATCAGAATTCCCTGTTTTTCTCAATTTTTTCATTTTTGTAAGCCGCCTATCAGAATTACATGTTTTTATCAATTATTTCATTTATGTCAAATTTCGTTCCGGCCGCATTTTGGCGTCTCCCCGCATACAGTCGTCTATCAGAATTACCTGTTTTTCTCAATTTTTTCATTTTTGTGAAATTTCGTTCCGGCCGCATTTTGGCGTTTTCCCGCATACTGCCAATCAGAATTCCCTGTTTTTCTCAATTTTTTCATTTTCATCCATTTTGTTCAGGCCGCATTTTGACGTTTCCCACATACCGCCGCCTATCAGAATTCCTTGTTTTTCACAATTTTTTCATTTTTGTGAAATTTCGTTACGGTCGTACTTTGGCGTGTCCCCGCATACCGCCGCCTATCAGATTTCCATGTTTTTCTCAATTATTTCATTTATGTCAAATTTCGTTCCGGCCGCATTTTGGCGTCTCCCCGCATACAGCCGCCTATAAGAATTACCTGTTTTTCTCAATTTTTTCATTTTTGTGAAATTTCGTTCCGGCCGTATTTTGTCGTTTCCCCGCATACCGCCGCCAATCAGAATTCCCTGTTTTCTCAATTTTTTAATTTTCTTCCATTTTGTTCAGGCCGCATTTTGATGTTTCCCACATACCGCCGCCTATCAGAATTCCTTGTTTTTCTCAATTTTTTCATTTTTGTGAAATTTCGTTCCGGTCGTATTTTGGCGTTGCCCCGCATATCGCCGCCTATCAGAATTCCCTGTTTTTCTCAATTTTATCATTGTCATCAAATTTTGTTCCTGTCGCTTTTTGACGTTAACCCGTATACCGCTGCCTATCCGAATTCCCTGTTTTTCTCAATTTTTTCATTTTCGTCAAATTTCGTTCTGGTCACTTTTTGGCGTTTCCCCGCATACCGCCGCCTTTCAGAATTCCAAGTTTTTAACAATTATTTCATTTATGTCAAATTTCGTTCCGTCCGCATTTTGGCGTCTCCCCGCATACGGCCGCATATCAGAATTACCTTTTTTTCTCAATTTTTTTCATTTTTGTTAAATATCGTTACGGCCGCATTTTAGCATTTTCCGCATACCGTCGCCTATGAGAATTCCTTGTTTTTCTCAATTTTTTCATTTTTGTGAAATTTCGTTCCCGTCGTATTTTGGCGTTTCCCAGCATACGCCGCCTATCAGAATTTCATGTTTTTCTCAATTCTTTCATTTATGTCAAATTTCATTTCGGCCGCATTTTGGCGTCTCCCCGCACACAGCCGCATATCAGAATTACATGTTTTTCTCAATTTTTTCATTTTCGTCAAATTTCGTTCCGGTCTCTTTTTGACGTTTCCCCGCATACCGCCGCCTATCAGAATTCCCAGTTTTCTCAATTTTTTCATTATCGTCAAATTTCGTTCTGGTCACTTTTTGGCATGTCCCCGCATACCGCCGCCTATCATAATTCCATGTTTTTATCAATTATTTCATTTAAGTCAAATTTCTTTCGGGCCGTATTTTGGCGTCTCCCCGCATACGGCCGCCTTTCAGAATTACCTGTTTTTCTCAATTTTTTCCATTTTCGTGAAATATCGTTCCGGCCGCATTTTGGCATTTTCCCGCATACCGCCGCCTATCAGAATTCCTTGTTTTTCTCAATTATTTCATTTATGTCAAATTTCGTTGAGGCCGCATTTTGGCATCTCCCCGCATACAGCCGCCTATCAGAATTACCTGTTTTTCTCAATTATTTCATTTTTGTGAAATTTCGTTCCGGCCGCATTTTGGCGTTTCCCCGCATACCGTCGCCTATTAGAATTCCTTGTTTTTCATAATTTTTTCATTTTTGTGAAATTTCGTTCCTGTCGTATTTTGGCGTGTCCCCGAATACCGCCGCCTATCAGAATTCCATGTTTTTCTCAATTATTTCATTTATGTCAAATTTCGTTTCGGCCGCATTTTGGCAGCTCCCCGCATACAGCCGCCTAACATAATTCCCTGTTTTTCTCAATTTCTTCAATTTTCGTGAAATATCGTTCCGGCCGCATTTTGGCATTTTCCCGCATACCGCCGCTTATCAGAATTCCTTGTTTTTCTCAATTTTTTCATTTTCGTCAAATTTCGTTCCGGTCGTATTTTGGTGTTTCCCCGCATACAGCCACCTCTCGGAATTCCATGTTTTTCTCAATTATTTCATTTATGTCAAATTTCGTTCCGGCCGAATTTTGGCCTCTCCCCGCATACAGCCGCCTATCAGAATTACCTGTTTTTCACAATTTTTTCTATTTTCCTGAAATATCGTTCCGGCCGCATTTTGGCATTTTCCCGCATACCGCCGCCTATCAGAATTCATTGTTTTTCTCAATTTTTTCATTTTTGTGAAATTTCGTTCCGGTCGTATTTTGGCGTGTCCGCGCATACCGCCGCCTATCAGAATTCCATGTTTTTCTCAATTATTTCATTTATGTGAAATTTCGTTCCGGCCGCATTTTGGCGTCTCCCCGCATACAGCCGTCTATCAGAATTACCTGTTTTTCTCAATTTTTTTATTTTTGTGAAATTTCATTCCGGCCGCATTTTGGCCTGTCCTCGCATACCGCCGCCTATCAGAATTCCCGGTTTTTGCACAATTTTTTTATTTTCGTTAAATTTCATTCCGGCCGCATTTTGGCGTCTCCCCGCATATCGCCGCTTATCAGAATTCCCTGTTTTTCTCAATTTTTTCATTTTTGTAAGCCGCCTATCAGAATTACATGTTTTTATCAATTATTTCATTTATGTCAAATTTCGTTCCGGCCGCATTTTGGCGTCTCCCCGCATACAGCCGTCTATCAGAATTACCTGTTTTTCTCAATTTTTTCATTTTTGTGAAATTTCGTTCCGGCCGCATTTTGGCGTTTTCCCGCATACTGCCAATCAGAATTCCCTGTTTTTCTCAATTTTTTCATTTTCATCCATTTTGTTCAGGCCGCATTTTGACGTTTCCCACATACCGCCGCCTATCAGAATTCCTTGTTTTTCACAATTTTTTCATTTTTGTGAAATTTCGTTACGGTCGTACTTTGTCGTGTCCCCGCATACCGCCGCCTATCAGATTTCCATGTTTTTCTCAATTATTTCATTTATGTCAAATTTCGTTCCGGCCGCATTTTGGCGTCTCCCCGCATACAGCCGCCTATAAGAATTACCTGTTTTTCTCAATTTTTTCATTTTTGTGAAATTTCGTTCCGGCCGTATTTTGTCGTTTCCCCGCATACCGCCGCCAATCAGAATTCCCTGTTTTCTCAATTTTTTAATTTTCTTCCATTTTGTTCAGGCCGCATTTTGATGTTTCCCACATACCGCCGCCTATCAGAATTCCTTGTTTTTCTCAATTTTTTCATTTTTGTGAAATTTCGTTCCGGTCGTATTTTGGCGTTGCCCCGCATATCGCCGCCTATCAGAATTCCCTGTTTTTCTCAATTTTATCATTGTCATCAAATTTTGTTCCTGTCGCTTTTTGACGTTAACCCGTATACCGCTGCCTATCCGAATTCCCTGTTTTTCTCAATTTTTTCATTTTCGTCAAATTTCGTTCTGGTCACTTTTTGGCGTTTCCCCGCATACCGCCGCCTTTCAGAATTCCAAGTTTTTAACAATTATTTCATTTATGTCAAATTTCGTTCCGTCCGCATTTTGGCGTCTCCCCGCATACGGCCGCATATCAGAATTACCTTTTTTTCTCAATTTTTTTCATTTTTGTTAAATATCGTTACGGCCGCATTTTAGCATTTTCCGCATACCGTCGCCTATGAGAATTCCTTGTTTTTCTCAATTTTTTCATTTTTGTGAAATTTCGTTCCCGTCGTATTTTGGCGTTTCCCAGCATACGCCGCCTATCAGAATTTCATGTTTTTCTCAATTCTTTCATTTATGTCAAATTTCATTTCGGCCGCATTTTGGCGTCTCCCCGCACACAGCCGCATATCAGAATTACATGTTTTTCTCAATTTTTTCATTTTCGTCAAATTTCGTTCCGGTCTCTTTTTGACGTTTCCCCGCATACCGCCGCCTATCAGAATTCCCAGTTTTCTCAATTTTTTCATTATCGTCAAATTTCGTTCTGGTCACTTTTTGGCATGTCCCCGCATACCGCCGCCTATCATAATTCCATGTTTTTATCAATTATTTCATTTAAGTCAAATTTCTTTCGGGCCGTATTTTGGCGTCTCCCCGCATACGGCCGCCTTTCAGAATTACCTGTTTTTCTCAATTTTTTCCATTTTCGTGAAATATCGTTCCGGCCGCATTTTGGCATTTTCCCGCATACCGCCGCCTATCAGAATTCCTTGTTTTTCTCAATTATTTCATTTATGTCAAATTTCGTTGAGGCCGCATTTTGGCATCTCCCCGCATACAGCCGCCTATCAGAATTACCTGTTTTTCTCAATTATTTCATTTTTGTGAAATTTCGTTCCGGCCGCATTTTGGCGTTTCCCCGCATACCGTCGCCTATTAGAATTCCTTGTTTTTCATAATTTTTTCATTTTTGTGAAATTTCGTTCCTGTCGTATTTTGGCGTGTCCCCGAATACCGCCGCCTATCAGAATTCCATGTTTTTCTCAATTATTTCATTTATGTCAAATTTCGTTTCGGCCGCATTTTGGCAGCTCCCCGCATACAGCCGCCTAACATAATTCCCTGTTTTTCTCAATTTCTTCAATTTTCGTGAAATATCGTTCCGGCCGCATTTTGGCATTTTCCCGCATACCGCCGCTTATCAGAATTCCTTGTTTTTCTCAATTTTTTCATTTTCGTCAAATTTCGTTCCGGTCGTATTTTGGTGTTTCCCCGCATACAGCCACCTCTCGAAATTCCATGTTTTTCTCAATTATTTCATTTATGTCAAATTTCGTTCCGGCCGAATTTTGGCCTCTCCCCGCATACAGCCGCCTATCAGAATTACCTGTTTTTCACAATTTTTTCTATTTTCCTGAAATATCGTTCCGGCCGCATTTTGGCATTTTCCCGCATACCGCCGCCTATCAGAATTCATTGTTTTTCTCAATTTTTTCATTTTTGTGAAATTTCGTTCCGGTCGTATTTTGGCGTGTCCGCGCATACCGCCGCCTATCAGAATTCCATGTTTTTCTCAATTATTTCATTTATGTGAAATTTCGTTCCGGCCGCATTTTGGCGTCTCCCCGCATACAGCCGTCTATCAGAATTACCTGTTTTTCTCAATTTTTTTATTTTTGTGAAATTTCATTCCGGCCGCATTTTGGCATGTCCTCGCATACCGCCGCCTATCAGAATTCCCGGTTTTTGCACAATTTTTTTATTTTCGTTAAATTTCATTCCGGCCGCATTTTGGCGTCTCCCCGCATATCGCCGCTTATCAGAATTCCCTGTTTTTCTCAATTTTTTCATTTTTGTAAAATTTCGCTCCGGCCGTATATTGGCGTTTTCCCGCATACCGCCGCCTATCAGAATTACCTGATTTTCTCAATTATTTCATTTTTGTCAAATTTAGTTTCGGCCGCATTTTGGCGTTTCCCCGCATACCGCTGCCTATCAGAATTCCCTGTTTTTCTCAATTTTTTCATTTTCGTCCATTTTGTTCAGGCCGCATTTTGACGTTTCCCACATACCGCCGCCTATCAGAATTCCTTGTTTTTCACAATTTTTTCGTTTTTGTAAAATTTCGTTCCGGTCGTATTTTGGCGTGTCCCCGCATACCGCCGCCTATCAGAATTCCTTGTTTTTTTCAATTATTTCATTTATGTCAAATTTCGTTCCGGCCGCATTTTGGCCTCTCCCCGCATACAGCCGCCTATCAGAATTACCTGTTTTTCTCAATTCTTTCATTTTTGTGAAATTTCGTTCCGGCCGCATTTTGGCGTTTCCCCGCATACCGTCGCCTATTAGAATTCCTTGTTTTTCTAAATTTTTTCATTTTTGTGAAATTTCGTTCCGGTCGTATTTTGGCGTTTCCCCGCATACGCCGCCTATCAGAATTCCATGTTTTTCTCAATTATTTCATTTATGTCAAATTTCGTTTCGGCTGCATTTTGGCAGCTCCCCGCATACCGCCGCCTATCAGAATTCCTTGTTTTTCTCAATTTTTTCATTTTTGTGAAATTTCGTTTCGGTCGTATTTTGGCGTGTCCCCGCATACCGCCGCCTATCAGAATTCAATTTTTTTCATTTTTGTGAAATATCGTTACGGCCGCATTTTAGCATTTTCCGCATACCGTCGCCTATGAGAATTCCTTGTTTTTCTCAATTTTTTCATTTTTGTGAAATTTCGTTCCCGTCGTATTTTGGCGTTTCCCAGCATACGCCGCCTATCAGAATTTCATGTTTTTCTCAATTCTTTCATTTATGTCAAATTTCATTTCGGCCGCATTTTGGCGTCTCCCCGCACACAGCCGCATATCAGAATTACATGTTTTTCTCAATTTTTTCATTTTCGTCAAATTTCGTTCCGGTCTCTTTTTGACGTTTCCCCGCATACCGCCGCCTATCAGAATTCCCAGTTTTCTCAATTTTTTCATTTTCGTCAAATTTCGTTCTGGTCACTTTTTGGCATGTCCACGCATACCGCCGCCTATCATAATTCCATGTTTTTATCAATTATTTCATTTATGTCAAATTTCTTTCGGGCCGCATTTTGGCGTCTCCCCGCATACGGCCGCCTTTCAGAATTACCTGTTTTTCTCAATTTTTTCCATTTTCGTGAAATATCGTTCCGGCCGCATTTTGGCATTTTCCCGCATACCGCCGCCGATCAGAATTCCTTGTTTTTCTCAATTATTTCATTTATGTCAAATTTCGTTCCGGCCGCATTTTGGCCTCTCCCCGCATACAGCCGCCTATCAGAATTACATGTTTTTAACAATTATTTCATTTATGTCAAATTTCGTTCCAGCCGCATTTTGGCGTCTCCCCGCATACGACTGCATATCAGAATTACCTGTTTTTCTCAATTTTTTTCATTTTTGTTAAATATCGTTCCGGCCGCATTTTAGCATTTTCCCACATACCGCCGCCTATCAGAATTCCTTGTTTTTCTCAATTTTTTCATTTTTGTGAAATTTCGTTCCGGTCGTATTTAGGCGTGTCCCCGCATACCGCCGCCTATCAGAATTCCATTTTTTTCTCAATTATTTCATTTATGTCAAATTTCGTTTCGGCCGCATTTTGGCGTCTCCCCGCATACACGCCTAACAGAATTACCTTTTTTTCTCAATTTTTTCATTTTTGTCAAATTTCATTCCGGCCGCATTTTGGCGTGTCCCCGCATACCGCCGCCTATCAGAATTCCCTGTTTTTCTCTATTTTTTCATTTTCGTCAAATATCGTTATGGTCACTTTTAGGCGTTTCCCTGCATACCGCCACGTATCAGAATTCCATGATTTTCTCTATTATTTCATTTATGTCGAATTTCGTTCCGGTCGCATTTTGGCCTCTCCCCGCATACAGCCGCCTATCAGAATTACCTGTTTTTCTAAATTTTTTTATTTTTGTGAAATTTCGTTCCGGCCGCATTTTGGCATGTCCTCGCATACCGCCGCCTATCAGAATTCCAAGTTTTTAACAATTATTTCATTTATGTCAAATTTCGTTCCGGCCGCATTTTGGCGTCTCCCCGCATACGGCCGCATATCAGAATTACCTGTTTTTCTCAATTTTTTTCATTTTTGTTAAATATCGTTACGGCCGCATTTTCGCATTTTCCGCATACCGTCGCCTATGAGAATTCCTTGTTTTTCTCAATTTTTTTCATTTTTGTGAAATTTCGTTCCCGTCGTATTTTGGCGTTTCCCAGCATACGCCGCCTATCAGAATTTCATGCTTTTCTCAATTATTTCATTTATGTCAAATTTCATTTCGGCCGCATTTTGGCGTCTCCCCGCACACAGCCGCATATCAGAATTACATGTTTTTCTCAATTTTTTCATTTTCGTCAAATTTCGTTCCGTTCTCTTTTTGACGTTTCCCCGCATACCGCCGCCTATCAGAATTCCCAGTTTTCTCAATTTTTTCATTTTCGTCAAATTTCGTTCTGGTCACTTTTTGGCATGTCCACGCATACCGCCGCCTATCATAATTCCATGTTTTTATCAATTATTTAATTTAAGTCAAATTTCTTTCGGGCCGCATTTTGGCGTCTCCCCGCATACGGCCGCCTTTCAGAATTACCTGTTTTTCTCAATTTTTTCCATTTTCGTGAAATATCGTTCCGGCCGCATTTTGGCATTTTCCCGCATACCGCCGCCTATCAGAATTCCTTGTTTTTCTCAATTATTTCATTTATGTCAAATTTCGTTCCGGCAGCATTTTGGCC
Source organism: Carex arenaria (assembly GCA_964058825.1). Classification (NCBI taxonomy): domain Eukaryota; kingdom Viridiplantae; phylum Streptophyta; class Magnoliopsida; order Poales; family Cyperaceae; genus Carex; species Carex arenaria. The sequence goes on along the minus strand of CAXKVW010000334.1, from coordinate 392,839 downwards.
TCTCCCCGCATACAGCCGCCTATAAGAATTACCTGTTTTTCTCAATTTTTTCATTTTTGTGAAATTTCGTTCCGGCCGTATTTTGTCGTTTCCCCGCATACCGCCGCCAATCAGAATTCCCTGTTTTTGTCAATTTTTTAATTTTCTTCCATTTTGTTCAGGCCGCATTTTGATGTTTCCCACATACCGCCGCCTATCAGAATTCCTTGTTTTTCTCAATTTTTTCATTTTTGTGAAATTTCGTTCCGGTCGTATTTTGGCGTTGCCCCGCATATCGCCGCCTATCAGAATTCCCTGTTTTTCTCAATTTTATCATTGTCATCAAATTTCGTTCCTGTCGCTTTTTGACGTTAACCCGTATACCGCTGCCTATCCGAATTCCCTGTTTTTCTCAATTTTTTCATTTTCGTCAAATTTCGTTCTGGTCACTTTTTGGCGTTTCCCCGCATACCGCCGCCTTTCAGAATTCCAAGTTTTTAACAATTATTTCATTTATGTCAAATTTCGTTCCGTCCGCATTTTGGCGTCTCCCCGTATACGGCCGCATATCAGAATTACCTTTTTTTCTCAATTTTTTTCATTTTTGTTAAATATCATTACAGCCGCATTTTAGCATTTTCCGCATACCGTCGCCTATGAGAATTCCTTGTTTTTCTCAATTTTTTCATTTTTGTGAAATTTCGTTCCCGTCGTAATTTGGCGTTTCCCAGCATACGCCGCCTATCAGAATTTCATGTTTTTCTCAATTCTTTCATTTATGTCAAATTTCATTTCGGCCGCATTTTGGCGTCTCCCCGCACACAGCCGCATATCAGAATTACATGTTTTTCTCAATTTTTTCATTTTCGTCAAATTTCGTTCCGGTCTCTTTTTGACGTTTCCCCGCATACCGCCGCCTATCAGAATTCCCAGTTTTCTCAATTTTTTCATTATCGTCAAATTTCGTTCTGGTCACTTTTTGGCATGTCCACGCATACCGCCGCCTATCATAATTCCATGTTTTTATCAATTATTTCATTTAAGTCAAATTTCTTTCGGGCCGCATTTTGGCGTCTCCCCGCATACGGCCGCCTTTCAGAATTACCTGTTTTTCTCAATTTTTTCCATTTTCGTGAAATATCGTTCCGGCCGCATTTTGGCATTTTCCCGCATACCGCCGCCTATCAGAATTCCTTGTTTTTCTCAATTATTTCATTTATGTCAAATTTCGTTCCGGCAGCATTTTGGCCTCTCCCCGCATACAGCCGCCTATCAGAATTACATGTTTTTATCAATTATTTCATTTATGTCAAATTTCGTTCCGGCCGCATTTTGGCGTCTCCCCGCATACAGCCGTCTATCAGAATTACCCGTTTTTCTCAATTTTTTCATTTTTGTGAAATTTCGTTCCGGCCGCATTTTGGCGTTTTCCCGCATACTGCCAATCAGAATTCCCTGTTTTTCTCAATTTTTTCATTTTCATCCATTTTGTTCAGGCCGCATTTTGACGTTTCCCACATACCGCCGCCTATCAGAATTCCTTGTTTTTCACAATTTTTTCATTTTTGTGAAATTTCGTTACGGTCGTACTTTGGCGTGTCCCCGCATACTGCCGCCTATCAGATTTCCATGTTTTTCTCAATTATTTCATTTATGTCAAATTTCGTTCCGGCCGCATTTTGGCGTCTCCCCGCATACAGCCGCCTATAAGAATTACCTGTTTTTCTCAATTTTTTCATTTTTGTGAAATTTCGTTCCGGCCGTATTTTGTCGTTTCCCCGCATACCGCCGCCAATCAGAATTCCCTGTTTTTCTCAATTTTTTAATTTTCTTCCATTTTGTTCAGGCCGCATTTTGATGTTTCCCACATACCGCCGCCTATCAGAATTCCTTGTTTTTCTCAATTTTTTCATTTTTGTGAAATTTCGTTCCGGTCGTATTTTGGCGTTGCCCCGCATATCGCCGCCTATCAGAATTCCCTGTTTTTCTCAATTTTTTCATTGTCATCAAATTTCGTTCCTGTCGCTTTTTGACGTTAACCCGTATACCGCTGCCTATCCGAATTCCCTGTTTTTCTCAATTTTTTCATTTTCGTCAAATTTCGTTCTGGTCACTTTTTGGCGTTTCCCCGCATACCGCCGCCTTTCAGAATTCCAAGTTTTTAACAATTATTTCATTTATGTCAAATTTCGTTCCGTCCGCATTTTGGCGTCTCCCCGCATACGGCCGCATATCAGAATTACCTTTTTTTCTCAATTTTTTTCATTTTTGATAAATATCGTTACGGCCGCATTGTAGCATTTTCCGCATACCGTCGCCTATGAGAATTCCTTGTTTTTCTCAATTTTTTCATTTTTGTGAAATTTCGTTCCCGTCGTATTTTGGCGTTTCCCAGCATACGCCGCCTATCAGAATTTCATGTTTTTCTCAATTCTTTCATTTATGTCAAATTTCATTTCGGCCGCATTTTGGCGTCTCCTCGCACACAGTCGCATATCAGAATTACATGTTTTTCTCAATTTTTTCATTTTCGTCAAATTTCGTTCCGGTCTCTTTTTGACGTTTCCCCGCATACCGCCGCCTATCAGAATTCCCAGTTTTCTCAATTTTTTCATTATCGTCAAATTTCGTTCTGGTCACTTTTTGGCATGTCCCCGCATACCGCCGCCTATCATAATTCCATGTTTTTATCAATTATTTCATTTAAGTCAAATTTCTTTCGGGCCGTATTTTGGCGTCTCCCCGCATACGGCCGCCTTTCAGAATTACCTGTTTTTCTCAATTTTTTCCATTTTCGTGAAATATCGTTCCGGCCGCATTTTGGCATTTTCCCACATACCGCCGCCTATCAGAATTCCTTGTTTTTCTCAATTATTTCTTTTATGTCAAATTTCGTTGAGGCCGCATTTTGGCATCTCCCCGCATACAGCCGCCTATCAGAATTACCTGTTTTTCTCAATTATTTCATTTTTGTGAAATTTCGTTCCGGCCGCATTTTGGCGTTTCCTCGCATACCGTCGCCTATTAGAATTCCTTGTTTTTCATAATTTTTTCATTTTTGTGAAATTTCGTTCCTGTCGTATTTTGGCGTGTCCCCGAATACCGCCGCCTATCAGAATTCCATGTTTTTCTCAATTATTTCATTTATGTCAAATTTCGTTTCGGCCGCATTTTGGCAGCTCCCCGCATACAGCCGCCTAACATAATTCCCTGTTTTTCTCAATTTCTTCAATTTTCGTGAAATATCGTTCCGGCCGCATTTTGGCATTTTCCCGCATACCGCCGCTTATCAGAATTCCTTGTTTTTCTCAATTTTTTCATTTTCGTCAAATTTCGTTCCGGTCGTATTTTGGTGTGTCCCCGCATACAGCCACCTCTCGAAATTCCATGTTTTTCTCAATTATTTCATTTATGTCAAATTTCGTTCCGGCCGAATTTTGGCCTCTCCCCGCATACAGCCGCCTATCAGAATTACCTGTTTTTCACAATTTTTTCTATTTTCCTGAAATATCGTTCCGGCCGAATTTTGGCATTTTCCTGCATACCGCCGCCTATCAGAATTCATTGTTTTTCTCAATTTTTTCATTTTTGTGAAATTTCGTTCCGGTCGTATTTTGGCGTGTCCGCGCATACCGCCGCCTATCAGAATTCCATGTTTTTCTCAATTATTTCATTTATGTGAAATTTCGTTCCGGCCGCATTTTGGCGTCTCCCCGCATACAGCCGTCTATCAGAATTACCTGTTTTTCTCAATTTTTTTATTTTTGTGAAATTTCATTCCGGCCGCATTTTGGCATGTCCTCGCATACCGCCGCCTATCAGAATTCCCGGTTTTTGCACAATTTTTTTATTTTCGTTAAATTTCATTCCGGCCGCATTTTGGCGTCTCCCCGCATATCGCCGCTTATCAGAATTCCCTGTTTTTCTCAATTTTTTCATTTTTGTAAAATTTCGCTCCGGCCGTATATTGGCGTTTTCCCGCATACCGCCGCCTATCAGAATTACCTGATTTTCTCAATTATTTCATTTTTGTCAAATTTAGTTTCGGCCGCATTTTGGCGTTTCCCCGCATACCGCTGCCTATCAGAATTCCCTGTTTTTCTCAATTTTTTCATTTTCGTCCATTTTGTTCAGGCCGCATTTTGACGTTTCCCACATACCGCCGCCTATCAGAATTCCTTGTTTTTCACAATTTTTTCATTTTTGTAAAATTTCGTTCCGGTCGTATTTTGGCGTGTCCCCGCATACCGCCGCCTATCAGAATTCCCTGTTTTTTTCAATTATTTCATTTATGTCAAATTTCGTTCCGGCCGCATTTTGGCCTCTCCCCGCATACAGCCGCCTATCAGAATTACCTGTTTTTCTCAATTCTTTCATTTTTGTGAAATTTCGTTCCGGCCGCATTTTGGCGTTTCCCCGCATACCGTCGCCTATTAGAATTCCTTGTTTTTCTAAATTTTTTCATTTTTGTGAAATTTCGTTCCGGTCGTATTTTGGCGTTTCCCCGCATACGCCGCCTATCAGAATTCCATGTTTTTCTCAATTATTTCATTTATGTCAAATTTCGTTTCGGCTGCATTTTGGCAGCTCCCCGCATACCGCCGCCTATCAGAATTCCTTGTTTTTCTCAATTTTTTCATTTTTGTGAAATTTCGTTTCGGTCGTATTTTGGCGTGTCCCCGCATACCGCCGCCTATCAGAATTCAATTTTTTTCATTTTTGTGAAATATCGTTACGGCCGCATTTTAGCATTTTCCGCATACCGTCGCCAATGAGAATTCCTTGTTTTTCTCAATTTTTTCATTTTTGTGAAATTTCGTTCCCGTCGTATTTTGGCGTTTCCCAGCATACGCCGCCTATCAGAATTTCATGTTTTTCTCAATTATTTCATTTATGTCAAATTTCATTTCGGCCGCATTTTGGCGTCTCCCCGCACACAGCCGCATATCAGAATTACATGTTTTTCTCAATTTTTTCATTTTCGTCAAATTTCGTTCCGGTCTCTTTTTGACGTTTCCCCGCATACCGCCGCCTATCAGAATTCCCAGTTTTCTCAATTTTTTCATTTTCGTCAAATTTCGTTCTGGTCACTTTTTGGCATGTCCACGCATAACGCCGCCTATCATAATTCCATGTTTTTATCAATTATTTCATTTATGTCAAATTTCTTTCGGGCCGCATTTTGGCGTCTCCCCGCATACGGCCGCCTTTCAGAATTACCTGTTTTTCTCAATTTTTTCCATTTTCGTGAAATATCGTTCCGGCCGCATTTTGGCATTTTCCCGCATACCGCCGCCGATCAGAATTCCTTGTTTTTCTCAATTATTTCATTTATGTCAAATTTCGTTCCGGCCGCATTTTGGCCTCTCCCCGCATACAGCCGCCTATCAGAATTACATGTTTTTAACAATTATTTCATTTATGTCAAATTTCGTTCCAGCCGCATTTTGGCGTCTCCCCGCATACGACTGCATATCAGAATTACCTGTTTTTCTCAATTTTTTTCATTTTTGTTAAATATCGTTCCGGCCGCATTTTAGCATTTTCCCACATACCGCCGCCTATCAGAATTCCTTGTTTTTCTCAATTTTTTCATTTTTGTGAAATTTCGTTCCGGTCGTATTTAGGCGTGTCCCCGCATACCGCCGCCTATCAGAATTCCATTTTTTTCTCAATTATTTCATTTATGTCAAATTTCGTTTCGGCCGCATTTTGGCGTCTCCCCGCATACACGCCTAACAGAATTACCTTTTTTTCTCAATTTTTTCATTTTTGTCAAATTTCATTCCGGCCGCATTTTGGCGTGTCCCCGCATACCGCCGCCTATCAGAATTCCCTGTTTTTCTCTATTTTTTCATTTTCGTCAAATATCGTTATGGTCACTTTTAGGCGTTTCCCTGCATACCGCCACGTATCAGAATTCCATGATTTTCTCTATTATTTCATTTATGTCGAATTTCGTTCCGGTCGCATTTTGGCCTCTCCCCGCATACAGCCGCCTATCAGAATTACCTGTTTTTCTAAATTTTTTTATTTTTGTGAAATTTCGTTCCGGCCGCATTTTGGCATGTCCTCGCATACCGCCGCCTATCAGAATTCCAAGTTTTTAACAATTATTTCATTTTTGTCAAATTTCGTTCCGGCCGCATTTTGGCGTCTCCCCGCATACGGCCGCATATCAGAATTACCTGTTTTTCTCAATTTTTTTCATTTTTGTTAAATATCGTTACGGCCGCATTTTCGCATTTTCCGCATACCGTCGCCTATGAGAATTCCTTGTTTTTCTCAATTTTTTTCATTTTTGTGAAATTTCGTTCCCGTCGTATTTTGGCGTTTCCCAGCATACGCCGCCTATCAGAATTTCATGCTTTTCTCAATTATTTCATTTATGTCAAATTTCATTTCGGCCGCATTTTGGCGTCTCCCCGCACACAGCCGCATATCAGAATTACATGTTTTTCTCAATTTTTTCATTTTCGTCAAATTTCGTTCCGTTCTCTTTTTGACGTTTCCCCGCATACCGCCGCCTATCAGAATTCCCAGTTTTCTCAATTTTTTCATTTTCGTCAAATTTCGTTCTGGTCACTTTTTGGCATGTCCACGCATACCGCCGCCTATCATAATTCCATGTTTTTATCAATTATTTAATTTAAGTCAAATTTCTTTCGGGCCGCATTTTGGCGTCTCCCCGCATACGGCCGCCTTTCAGAATTACCTGTTTTTCTCAATTTTTTCCATTTTCGTGAAATATCGTTCCGGCCGCATTTTGGCATTTTCCCGCATACCGCCGCCTATCAGAATTCCTTGTTTTTCTCAATTATTTCATTTATGTCAAATTTCGTTCCGGCAGCATTTTGGCCTCTCCCCGCATACAGCCGCCTATCAGAATTACATGTTTTTATCAATTATTTCATTTATGTCAAATTTCGTTCCGGCCGCATTTTGGCGTCTCCCCGCATACAGCCGTCTATCAGAATTACCTGTTTTTCTCAATTTTTTCATTTTTGTGAAATTTCGTTCCGGCCGCATTTTGGCGTTTTCCCGCATACTGCCAATCAGAATTCCCTGTTTTTCTCAATTTTTTCATTTTCATCCATTTTGTTCAGGCCGCATTTTGACGTTTCCCACATACCGCCGCCTATCAGAATTCCTTGTTTTTCACAATTTTTTCATTTTTGTGAAATTTTGTTACGGTCGTACTTTGGCGTGTCCCCGCATACCGCCGCCTATCAGATTTCCATGTTTTTCTCAATTATTTCATTTATGTCAAATTTCGGTCCGGCCGCATTTTGGCGTCTCCCTGCATACAGCCGCCTATAAGAATTACCTGTTTTTCTCAATTTTTTCATTTTTGTGAAATTTCGTTCCGGCCGTATTTTGTCGTTTCCCCGCATACCGCCGCCAATCAGAATTCCCTGTTTTTGTCAATTTTTTAATTTTCTTCCATTTTGTTCAGGCCGCATTTTGATGTTTCCCACATACCGCCGCCTATCAGAATTCCTTGTTTTTCTCAATTTTTTCATTTTTGTGAAATTTCGTTCCGGTCGTATTTTGGCGTTGCCCCGCATATCGCCGCCTATCAGAATTCCCTGTTTTTCTCAATTTTATCATTGTCATCAAATTTCGTTCCTGTCGCTTTTTGACGTTAACCCGTATACCGCTGCCTATCCGAATTCCCTGTTTTTCTCAATTTTTTCATTTTCGTCAAATTTCGTTCTGGTCACTTTTTGGCGTTTCCCCGCATACCGCCGCCTTTCAGAATTCCAAGTTTTTAACAATTATTTCATTTATGTCAAATTTCGTTCCGTCCGCATTTTGGCGTCTCCCCGTATACGGCCGCATATCAGAATTACCTTTTTTTCTCAATTTTTTTCATTTTTGTTAAATATCGTTACAGCCGCATTTTAGCATTTTCCGCATACCGTCGCCTATGAGAATTCCTTGTTTTTCTCAATTTTTTCATTTTTGTGAAATTTCGTTCCCGTCGTAATTTGGCGTTTCCCAGCATACGCCGCCTATCAGAATTTCATGTTTTTCTCAATTCTTTCATTTATGTCAAATTTCATTTCGGCCGCATTTTGGCGTCTCCCCGCACACAGCCGCATATCAGAATTACATGTTTTTCTCAATTTTTTCATTTTCGTCAAATTTCGTTCCGGTCTCTTTTTGACGTTTCCCCGCATACCGCCGCCTATCAGAATTCCCAGTTTTCTCAATTTTTTCATTATCGTCAAATTTCGTTCTGGTCACTTTTTGGCATGTCCACGCATACCGCCGCCTATCATAATTCCATGTTTTTATCAATTATTTCATTTAAGTCAAATTTCTTTCGGGCCGCATTTTGGCGTCTCCCCGCATACGGCCGCCTTTCAGAATTACCTGTTTTTCTCAATTTTTTCCATTTTCGTGAAATATCGTTCCGGCCGCATTTTGGCATTTTCCCGCATACCGCCGCCTATCAGAATTCCTTGTTTTTCTCAATTATTTCATTTATGTCAAATTTCGTTCCGGCAGCATTTTGGCCTCTCCCCGCATACAGCCGCCTATCAGAATTACATGTTTTTATCAATTATTTCATTTATGTCAAATTTCGTTCCGGCCGCATTTTGGCGTCTCCCCGCATACAGCCGTCTATCAGAATTACCCGTTTTTCTCAATTTTTTCATTTTTGTGAAATTTCGTTCCGGCCGCATTTTGGCGTTTTCCCGCATACTGCCAATCAGAATTCCCTGTTTTTCTCAATTTTTTCATTTTCATCCATTTTGTTCAGGCCGCATTTTGACGTTTCCCACATACCGCCGCCTATCAGAATTCCTTGTTTTTCACAATTTTTTCATTTTTGTGAAATTTCGTTACGGTCGTACTTTGGCGTGTCCCCGCATACTGCCGCCTATCAGATTTCCATGTTTTTCTCAATTATTACATTTATGTCAAATTTCGTTCCGGCCGCATTTTGGCGTCTCCCCGCATACAGCCGCCTATAAGAATTACCTGTTTTTCTCAATTTTTTCATTTTTGTGAAATTTCGTTCCGGCCGTATTTTGTCGTTTCCCCGCATACCGCCGCCAATCAGAATTCCCTGTTTTTCTCAATTTTTTAATTTTCTTCCATTTTGTTCAGGCCGCATTTTGATGTTTCCCACATACCGCCGCCTATCAGAATTCCTTGTTTTTCTCAATTTTTTCATTTTTGTGAAATTTCGTTCCGGTCGTATTTTGGCGTTGCCCCGCATATCGCCGCCTATCAGAATTCCCTGTTTTTCTCAATTTTTTCATTGTCATCAAATTTCGTTCCTGTCGCTTTTTGACGTTAACCCGTATACCGCTGCCTATCCGAATTCCCTGTTTTTCTCAATTTTTTCATTTTCGTCAAATTTCGTTCTGGTCACTTTTTGGCGTTTCCCCGCATACCGCCGCCTTTCAGAATTCCAAGTTTTTAACAATTATTTCATTTATGTCAAATTTCGTTCCGTCCGCATTTTGGCGTCTCCCCGCATACGGCCGCATATCAGAATTACCTTTTTTTCTCAATTTTTTTCATTTTTGATAAATATCGTTACGGCCGCATTTTAGCATTTTCCGCATACCGTCGCCTATGAGAATTCCTTGTTTTTCTCAATTTTTTCATTTTTGTGAAATTTCGTTCCCGTCGTATTTTGGCGTTTCCCAGCAAACGCCGCCTATCAGAATTTCATGTTTTTCTCAATTCTTTCATTTATGTCAAATTTCATTTCGGCCGCATTTTGGCGTCTCCCCGCACACAGCCGCATATCAGAATTACATGTTTTTCTCAATTTTTTCATTTTCGTCAAATTTCGTTCCGGTCTCTTTTTGACGTTTCCCCGCATACCGCCGCCTATCAGAATTCCCAGTTTTCTCAATTTTTTCATTATCGTCAAATTTCGTTCTGGTCACTTTTTGGCATGTCCCCGCATACCGCCGCCTATCATAATTCCATGTTTTTATCAATTATTTCATTTAAGTCAAATTTCTTTCGGGCCGTATTTTGGCGTCTCCCCGCATACGGCCGCCTTTCAGAATTACCTGTTTTTCTCAATTTTTTCCATTTTCGTGAAATATCGTTCCGGCCGCATTTTGGCATTTTCCCACATACCGCCGCCTATCAGAATTCCTTGTTTTTCTCAATTATTTCTTTTATGTCAAATTTCGTTGAGGCCGCATTTTGGCATCTCCCCGCATACAGCCGCCTATCAGAATTACCTGTTTTTCTCAATTATTTCATTTTTGTGAAATTTCGTTCCGGCCGCATTTTGGCGTTTCCCCGCATACCGTCGCCTATTAGAATTCCTTGTTTTTCATAATTTTTTCATTTTTGTGAAATTTCGTTCCTGTCGTATTTTGGCGTGTCCCCGAATACCGCCGCCTATCAGAATTCCATGTTTTTCTCAATTATTTCATTTATGTCAAATTTCGTTTCGGCCGCATTTTGGCAGCTCCCCGCATACAGCCGCCTAACATAATTCCCTGTTTTTCTCAATTTCTTCAATTTTCGTGAAATATCGTTCCGGCCGTATTTTGGCATTTTCCCGCATACCGCCGCTTATCAGAATTCCTTATTTTTCTCAATTTTTTCATTTTCGTCAAATTTCGTTCCGGTCGTATTTTGGTGTGTCCCCGCATACAGCCACCTCTCGAAATTCCATGTTTTTCTCAATTATTTCATTTATGTCAAATTTCGTTCCGGCCGAATTTTGGCCTCTCCCCGCATACAGCCGCCTATCAGAATTACCAGTTTTTCACAATTTTTTCTATTTTCCTGAAATATCGTTCCGGCCGAATTTTGGCATTTTCCTGCATACCGCCGCCTATCAGAATTCATTGTTTTTCTCAATTTTTTCATTTTTGTGAAATTTCGTTCCGGTCGTATTTTGGCGTGTCCGCGCATACCGCCGCCTATCAGAATTCCATGTTTTTCTCAATTATTTCATTTATGTGAAATTTCGTTCCGGCCGCATTTTGGCGTCTCCCCGCATACAGCCGTCTATCAGAATTACCTGTTTTTCTCAATTTTTTTATTTTTGTGAAATTTCATTCCGGCCGCATTTTGGCATGTCCTCGCATACCGCCGCCTATCAGAATTCCCGGTTTTTGCACAATTTTTTTATTTTCGTTAAATTTCATTCCGGCCGCATTTTGGCGTCTCCCCGCATATCGCCGCTTATCAGAATTCCCTGTTTTTCTCAATTTTTTCATTTTTGTAAAATTTCGCTCCGGCCGTATATTGGCGTTTTCCCGCATACCGCCGCCTATCAGAATTACCTGATTTTCTCAATTATTTCATTTTTGTCAAATTTAGTTTCGGCCGCATTTTGGCGTTTCCCCGCATACCGCTGCCTATCAGAATTCCCTGTTTTTCTCAATTTTTTCATTTTCGTCCATTTTGTTCAGGCCGCATTTTGACGTTTCCCACATACCGCCGCCTATCAGAATTCCTTGTTTTTCACAATTTTTTCATTTTTGTAAAATTTCGTTCCGGTCGTATTTTGGCGTGTCCCCGCATACCGCCGCCTATCAGAATTCCCTGTTTTTTTCAATTATTTCATTTATGTCAAATTTCGTTCCGGCCGCATTTTGGCCTCTCCCCGCATACAGCCGCCTATCAGAATTACCTGTTTTTCTCAATTCTTTCATTTTTGTGAAATTTCGTTCCGGCCGCATTTTGGCGTTTCCCCGCATACCGTCGCCTATGAGAATTCCTTGTTTTTCTAAATTTTTTCATTTTTGTGAAATTTCGTTCCGGTCGTATTTTGGCGTTTCCCCGCATACGCCGCCTATCAGAATTCCATGTTTTTCTCAATTATTTCATTTATGTCAAATTTCGTTTCGGCCGCATTTTGGCAGCTCCCCGCATACCGCCGCCTATCAGAATTCCTTGTTTTTCTCAATTTTTTCATTTTTGTGAAATTTTGTTTCGGTCGTATTTTGGCGTGTCCCCGCATACCGCCGCCTATCAGAATTCAATTTTTTTCATTTTTGTTAAATATCGTTACGGCCGCATTTTAGCATTTTCCGCATACCGTCGCCTATGAGAATTCCTTGTTTTTCTCAATTTTTTCATTTTTGTGAAATTTCGTTCCCGTCGTATTTTGGCGTGTCCCAGCATAAGCCGCCTATCAGAATTTCATGTTTTTCTCAATTCTTTCATTTATGTCAAATTTCATTTCGGCCGCATTTTGGCGTCTCCCCGCACACAGCCGCATATCAGAATTACATGTTTTTCTCAATTTTTTCATTTTCGTCAAATTTCGTTCCGGTCTCTTTTTGACGTTTCCCCGCATACCGCCGCCTATCAGAATTCCCAGTTTTCTCAATTTTTTCATTTTCGTCAAATTTCGTTCTGGTCACTTTTTGGCATGTCCACGCATACCGCCGCCTATCATAATTCCATGTTTTTATCAATTATTTCATTTATGTCAAATTTCTTTCGGGCCGCATTTTGGCGTCTCCCCGCATACGGCCGCCTTTCAGAATTACCTGTTTTTCTCAATTTTTTCCATTTTCGTGAAATATCGTTCCGGCCGCATTTTGGCATTTTCCCGCATACCGCCGCCTATCAGAATTCCTTGTTTTTCTCAATTATTTCATTTATGTCAAATTTCGTTCCGGCCGCATTTTGGCCTCTCCCCGCATACAGCCGCCTATCAGAATTACATGTTTTTAACAATTATTTCATTTATGTCAAATTTCGTTCCGGCCGCATTTTGGCGTCTCCCCGCATACGACCGCATATCAGAATTACCTGTTTTTCTCAATTTTTTTCATTTTTGTTAAATATCGTTCCGGCCGCATTTTAGCATTTTCCCACATACCGCCGCCTATCAGAATTCCTTGTTTTTCTCAATTTTTTCATTTTTGTGAAATTTCGTTCCGGTCGTATTTAGGCGTGTCCCCGCATACCGCCGCCTATCAGAATTCCATTTTTTTCTCAATTATTTCATTTGTGTCAAATTTCGTTTCGGCCGCATTTTGGCGTCTCCCCGCATACACGCCTAACAGAATTACCTTTTTTTCTCAATTTTTTCATTTTTGTCAAATTTCATTCCGGCCGCATTTTGGCGTGTCCCCGCATACCGCCGCCTATCAGAATTCCCTGTTTTTCTCTATTTTTTCATTTTCGTCAAATATCGTTATGGTCACTTTTAGGCGTTTCCCTGCATACCGCCACGTATCAGAATTCCATGATTTTCTCTATTATTTCATTTATGTCGAATTTCGTTCCGGTCGCATTTTGGCCTCTCCCCGCATACAGCCGCCTATCAGAATTACCTGTTTTTCTAAATTTTTTTATTTTTGTAAAATTTCGTTCCGGCCGCATTTTGGCATGTCCGCGCATACCGCCGCCTATCAGAATTCCAAGTTTTTAACAATTATTTCATTTATGTCAAATTTCGTTCCGGCCGCATTTTGGCGTCTCCCCGCATACGGCCGCATATCAGAATTACCTGTTTTTCTCAATTTTTTTCATTTTTGTTAAATATCATTACGGCCGCATTTTCGCATTTTCCGCATACCGTCGCCTATGAGAATTCCTTGTTTTTCTCAATTTTTTTCATTTTTGTGAAATTTCGTTCCCGTCGTATTTTGGCGTTTCCCAGCATACGCCGCCTATCAGAATTTCATGCTTTTCTCAATTATTTCATTTATGTCAAATTTCATTTCGGCCGCATTTTGGCGTCTCCCCGCACACAGCCGCATATCAGAATTACATGTTTTTCTCAATTTTTTCATTTTCGTCAAATTTCGTTCCGTTCTCTTTTTGACGTTTCCCCGCATACCGCCGCCTATCAGAATTCCCAGTTTTCTCAATTTTTTCATTTTCGTCAAATTTCGTTCTGGTCACTTTTTGGCATGTCCACGCATACCGCCGCCTATCATAATTCCATGTTTTTATCAATTATTTCATTTAAGTCAAATTTCTTTCGGGCCGCATTTTGGCGTCTCCCCGCATACGGCCGCCTTTCAGAATTACCTGTTTTTCTCAATTTTTTCCATTTTCGTGAAATATCGTTCCGGCCGCATTTTGGCATTTTCCCGCATACCGCCGCCTATCAGAATTCCTTGTTTTTCTCAATTATTTCATTTATGTCAAATTTCGTTCCGGCAGCATTTTGGCCTCTCCCCGCATACAGCCGCCTATCAGAATTACATGTTTTTATCAATTATTTCATTTATGTCAAATTTCGTTCCGGCCGCATTTTGGCGTCTCCCCGCATACAGCCGTCTATCAGAATTACCTGTTTTTCTCAATTTTTTCATTTTTGTGGAATTTCGTTCCGGCCGCATTTTGGCGTTTTCCCGCATACTGCCAATCAGAATTCCCTGTTTTTCTCAATTTTTTCATTTTCATCCATTTTGTTCAGGCCGCATTTTGACGTTTCCCACATACCGCCGCCTATCAGAATTCCTTGTTTTTCACAATTTTTTCATTTTTGTGAAATTTCGTTACCGTCGTACTTTGGCGTGTCCCCGCATACCGCCACCTATCAGATTTCCATGTTTTTCTCAATTATTTCATTTATGTCAAATTTCGTTCCGGCCGCATTTTGGCGTCTCCCCGCATACAGCCGCCTATAAGAATTACCTGTTTTTCTCAATTTTTTCATTTTTGTGAAATTTCGTTCCGGCCGTATTTTGTCGTTTCCCCGCATACCGCCGCCAATCAGAATTCCCTGTTTTTCTCAATTTTTTAATTTTCTTCCATTTTGTTCAGGCCGCATTTTGATGTTTCCCACATACCGCCGCCTATCAGAATTCCTTGTTTTTCTCAATTTTTTCATTTTTGTGAAATTTCGTTCCGGTCGTATTTTGGCGTTGCCCCGCATATCGCCGCCTATCAGAATTCCCTGTTTTTCTCAATTTTTTCATTGTCATCAAATTTCGTTCCTGTCGCTTTTTGACGTTAACCCGTATACCGCTGCCTATCCGAATTCCCTGTTTTTCTCAATTTTTTCATTTTCGTCAAATTTCGTTCTGGTCACTTTTTGGCGTTTCCCCGCATACCGCCGCCTTTCAGAATTCCAAGTTTTTAACAATTATTTCATTTATGTCAAATTTCGTTCCGTCCGCATTTTGGCGTCTCCCCGCATACGGCCGCATATCAGAATTACCTTTTTTTCTCAATTTTTTTCATTTTTGTTAAATATCGTTACGGCCGCATTTTAGCATTTTCCGCATACCGTCGCCTATGAGAATTCCTTGTTTTTCTCAATTTTTTCATTTTTGTGAAATTTCGTTCCCGTCGTCTTTTGGCGTTTCCCAGCATACGCCGCCTATCAGAATTTCATGTTTTTCTCAATTCTTTCATTTATGTCAAATTTCATTTCGGCCGCATTTTGGCGTCTCCCCGCACACAGCCGCATATCAGAATTACATGTTTTTCTCAATTTTTTCATTTTCGTCAAATTTCGTTCCGGTCTCTTTTTTACGTTTTCCCGCATACCGCCGCCTATCAGAATTCCCAGTTTTCTCAATTTTTTCATTATCGTCAAATTTCGTTCTGGTCACTTTTTGGCATGTCCCCGCATACCGCCGCCTATCATAATTCCATGTTTTTATCAATTATTTCATTTAAGTCAAATTTCTTTCGGGCCGTATTTTGGCGTCTCCCCGCATACGGCCGCCTTTCAGAATTACCTGTTTTTCTCAATTTTTTCCATTTTCGTGAAATATCGTTCCGGCCGCATTTTGGCATTTTCCCGCATACCGCCGCCTATCAGAATTCCTTGTTTTTCTCAATTATTTCATTTATGTCAAATTTCGTTGAGCCGCATTTTGGCATCTCCCCACATACAGCCGCCTATCAGAATTACCTGTTTTTCTCAATTATTTCATTTTTGTGAAATTTCGTTCCGGCCGCATTTTGGCGTTTCCCCGCATACCGTCGCCTATTAGAATTCCTTGTTTTTCATAATTTTTTCATTTTTGTGAAATTTCGTTCCTGTCGTATTTTGGCGTGTCCCCGAATACCGCCGCCTATCAGAATTCCATGTTTTTCTCAATTATTTCATTTATGTCAAATTTCGTTTCGGCCGCATTTTGGCAGCTCCCCGCATACAGCCGCCTAACATAATTCCCTGTTTTTCTCAATTTCTTCAATTTTCGTGAAATATCGTTCCGGCCGCATTTTGGCATTTTCCCGCATACCGCCGCTTATCAGAATTCCTTGTTTTTCTCAATTTTTTCATTTTCGTCAAATTTCGTTCCGGTCGTATTTTGGTGTTTCCCCGCATACAGCCACCTCTCGAAATTCCATGTTTTTCTCAATTATTTCATTTATGTCAAATTTCGTTCCGGCCGAATTTTGGCCTCACCCCGCATACAGCCGCCTATCAGAATTACCAGTTTTTCACAATTTTTTCTATTTTCCTGAAATATCGTTCCGGCCGCATTTTGGCATTTTCCCGCATACCGCCGCCTATCAGAATTCATTGTTTTTCTCAATTTTTTCATTTTTGTGAAATTTCGTTCCGGTCGTATTTTGGCGTGTCCGCGCATACCGCCGCCTATCAGAATTCCATGTTTTTCTCAATTATTTCATTTATGTGAAATTTCGTTCCTGCCGCATTTTGGCGTCTCCCCGCATACAGCCGTCTATCAGAATTACCTGTTTTTCTCAATTTTTTTATTTTTGTGAAATTTCATTCCGGCCGCATTTTGGCATGTCCTCGCATACCGCCGCCTATCAGAATTCCCGGTTTTTGCACAATTATTTTATTTTCGTTAAATTTCATTCCGGCCGCATTTTGGCGTCTCCCCGCATATCGCCGCTTATCAGAATTCCCTGTTTTTCTCAATTTTTTCATTTTTGTAAAATTTCGCTCCGGCCGTATATTGGCGTTTTCCCGCATACCGCCGCCTATCAGAATTACCTGATTTTCTCAATTATTTCATTTTTGTCAAATTTAGTTTCGGCCGCATTTTGGCGTTTCCCCGCATACCGCTGCCTATCAGAATTCCCTGTTTTTCTCAATTTTTTCATTTTCGTCCATTTTGTTCAGGACGCATTTTGACGTTTCCCACATACCGCCGCCTATCAAAATTCCTTGTTTTTCACAATTTTTTCATTTTTGTAAAATTTCGTTCCGGTCGTATTTTGGCGTGTCCCCGCATACCGCCGCCTATCAGAATTCCTAGTTTTTTTCAATTATTTCATTTATGTCAAATTTCGTTCCGGCCGCATTTTGGCCTCTCCCCGCATACAGCCGCCTATCAGAATTACCTGTTTTTCTCAATTCTTTCATTTTTGTGAAATTTCGTTCCGGCCGCATTTTGGCGTTTCCCCGCATACCGTCGCCTATTAGAATTCCTTGTTTTTCTAAATTTTTTCATTTTTGTGAAATTTCGTTCCGGTCGTATTTTGGCGTTTCCCCGCATACGCCGCCTATCAGAATTCCATGTTTTTCTCAATTATTTCATTTATGTCAAATTTCGTTTCGGCCGCATTTTGGCAGCTCCCCGCATACCGCCGCCTATCAGAATTCCTTGTTCTTCTAAATTTTTTCATTTTTGTGAAATTTCGTTTCGGTCGTATTTTGGCGTGTCCCCGCATACCGCCGCCTATCAGAATTCAATTTTTTTCATTTTTGTTAAATATCGTTACGGCCGCATTTTAGCATTTTCCGCATACCGTCGCCTATGAGAATTCCTTGTTTTTCTCAATTTTTTCATTTTTGTGAAATTTCGTTCCCGTCGTATTTTGGCGTTTCCCAGCATACGCCGCCTGTCAGAATTTCATGTTTTTATCAATTATTTCATTTAAGTGAAATTTCTTTCGGGCCGCATTTTGGCGTCTCCCCGCATACAGCCGCCTATCAGAATTACCTGTTTTTCTCAATTTTTTCCATTTTCGTGAAATATCGTTCCGGCCGCATTCTGGCATTTTTCCCGCATACCGCCGCCTATCAGAATTCCTTGTTTTTCTCAATTATTTCATTTATGTCAAATTTCGTTCCGGCCGCATTTTGGCCTCTCCCCGCATACAGCCGCCTATCAGAATTACATGTTTTTCTAAATTTTTTCATTTATGTCAAATTTCGTTCCGGCCGCATTTTGGCGTCTCCCCGCATACAGCCGTCTATCAGAATTACCTGTTTTTCTCAATTTTTTCATTTTTGTGAAATTTCGTTCCGGCCGCATTTTGGCGTTTGCCCGCATACCGCCTATCAGAATTCCTTGTTTTTCACAATTTTTTCATTTTTGTGAAATTTCGTTCCGGTCGTACTTTGGCGTGTCCCCGCATACCGCCGCCTATCAGAATTCCATGTTTTTCTCAATTATTTCATTTATGTCAAATTTCGTTCCGGCCGCATTTTGGCGTCTCCCCGCATACAGCCGCCTATCAGAATTACCTGTTTTTCTCAATTTTTTCATTTTTGTGAAATTTCGTTCCGGCCGTATTTTGTCGTTTCCCCGCATACCGCCGCCAATCAGAATTCCCTGTTTTTCTCAATTTTTTAATTTTCTTCCATTTTGTTCATGCCGCATTTTGATGTTTCCCACATACCGCCGCCTATCGGAATTCCTTGTTTTTCTCAATTTTTTCATTTTTGTGAAATTTCTTTCCGGTCGTATTTTGGCGTGTCCCCGCATACCGCCGCCTATCAGAATTCCCGGTTTTTGCACAATTTTTTAATTTTCGTCCATTTTGTTCAGGCCGCATTTTGATGTTTCCCACATACCGCCGCCTATCGGAATTCCTTATTTTTCTCAATTTTTTCATTTTTGTGAAATTTCTTTCCGGTCGTATTTTGGCGTGTCCCCGCATACCGCCGCCTATCAGAATTCCTTGTTTTTCTCAATTATT
This sequence comes from Carex arenaria, assembly GCA_964058825.1. Lineage (NCBI taxonomy): Eukaryota > Viridiplantae > Streptophyta > Magnoliopsida > Poales > Cyperaceae > Carex > Carex arenaria. The sequence continues at coordinate 374,038 of CAXKVW010000334.1, read as the reverse complement.
TCATTTATGTCAAATTTCTTTCCGGTCGTATTTTGGCGTGTCCCCACATACCGCCGCCTATCAGAATTACATGTTTTTCTCAATTTTTTCATTTTCGTCAAATTTCGTTCCGGTCTCTTTTTGGCGTTTCCCCGTATACCGCCGTATATCAGAATTCCCAGTTTTTCTCAATTTTTTCATTTTCGTCAAATTTCGATCGGGTCGTATTTTGGCGTTTCCCCGCATACGCCGCCTATCAGAATTCCATGTTTTTCTCAATTATTTCATTTATGTCAAATTTCGTTTCGGCCGTATTTTGGCGTCTCCCCGCATACAGCCGCCTATCAGAATTACATGTTTTTCTCAATTTTTTCATTTTCGCGTATTTTGGCGTCTCCCCGCATTTTGACGTTTCCCACATACCGCTGCCTATCCGAACTCCCTGTTTTTCTCAATTTTTTCATTTTCGTCCAATTTCGTTCTGGTCACTTTTTGGCGTTTCCCCGCATACCGCCGCCTATCAGAATTCCAAGTTTTTAACAATTATTTCATTTATGTCAAATTTCGTTCCGGCCGCATTTTGGCGTCTCCCCGCATACGACCGCATATCAGAATTACCTGTTTTTCTCAATTTTTTTCATTTTTGTTAAATATCGTTCCGGCCGCATTTTAGCATTTTCCCACATACCGCCGCCTATCAGAATTCCTTGTTTTTCTCAATTTTTTCATTTTTGTGAAATTTCGTTCCGGTCGTATTTTGGCGTTTCCCGCATACGACGCCTATCAGAATTCCATGTTTTTCTCAATTATTTCATTTATGTCAAATTTCGTTTCTGCCGCATTTTGGCAGCTCCCCGCATACAGCCGCCTAACAGAATTCCCTGTTTTTCTCAATTTTTTCATTTTCGTCCATTTTGTTCAGGCCGTATTTTGACGTTTCCCACATACCGCCGCCTATCAGAATTCCATGTTTTTCTCAATTTTTTCATTTTTGTGAAATTTCGTTTCGGTCTTATTTTGGCGTGTCCCCGCATACCGCCGCCTATCAGAATTCCATGTTTTTATCAATTATTTCATTTAAGTCAAATTTCGTTTCGGCCGTATTTTGGCGTCTCCCCGCATACAGCCGCCTATCAGAATTACATGTTTTTCTCAATTTTTTCATTTTCGCGTATTTTGGCGTCTCCCCGCATTTTGACGTTTCCCACATACCGCTGTCTATCCGAATTCCCTGTTTTTCTCAATTTTTTCATTTTCATCCAATTTCGTTCTGGTCACTTTTTGGCGTTTCCCCGCATACCGCCGCCTATCAGAATTCCAAGTTTTTAACAATTATTTCATTTATGTCAAATTTCGTTCCGGCCGCATTTTGGCGTCTCCCCGCATACGACCGCATATCAGAATTACCTGTTTTTCTCAATTTTTTTCATTTTTGTTAAATATCGTTCCGGCCGCATTTTAGCATTTTCCCACATACCGCCGCCAATCAGAATTCCTTGTTTTTCTCAATTTTTTCATTTTTGTGAAATTTCGTTCCGGTCGTATTTTGGCGTTTCCCCGCATACGCCGCCTATCAGAATTCCATGTTTTTCTCAATTATTTCATTTATGTCAAATTTCGTTTCGGCCGCATTTTGGCAGCTCCCCGCATACAGCCGCCTAACAGAATTCCCTGTTTTTCTCAATTTTTTCATTTTCGTCAAATTTCGTTCCGGTCTCTTTTTGGCGTTTCCCCGCATACCGCCGCATATCAGAATTCCTTGTTTTTCTCAATTTTTTCATTTTTGTGAAATTTCGTTTCGGTCGTATTTTGGCGTGTCCCCGCATACCGCCGCCTATCAGAATTCCATGTTTTTATCAATTATTTCATTTAAGTCAAATTTCGTTTCGGCCGTATTTTGGCGTCTCCCCGCATACAGCCGCCTATCAGAATTACATGTTTTTCTCAATTTTTTCATTTTCGCGTATTTTGGCGTCTCCCCGCATTTTGACGTTTCCCACATACCGCTGTCTATCCGAATTCCCTGTTTTTCTCAATTTTTTCATTTTCATCCAATTTCGTTCTGGTCACTTTTTGGCGTTTCCCCGCATACCGCCGCCTATCAGAATTCCAAGTTTTTAACAATTATTTCATTTATGTCAAATTTCGTTCCGGCCGCATTTTGGCGTCTCCCCGCATACGACCGCATATCAGAATTACCTGTTTTTCTCAATTTTTTTCAATTTTGTTAAATATCGTTCCGGCCGCATTTTAGCATTTTCCCACATACCGCCGCCAATCAGAATTCCTTGTTTTTCTCAATTTTTTCATTTTTGTGAAATTTCGTTCCGGTCGTATTTTGGCGTTTCCCCGCATACGCCGCCTATCAGAATTCCATGTTTTTCTCAATTATTTCATTTATGTCAAATTTCGTTTCGGCCGCATTTTGGCAGCTCCCCGCATACAGCCGCCTAACAGAATTCCCTGTTTTTCTCAATTTTTTCATTTTCGTCAAATTTCGTTCCGGTCTCTTTTTGGCGTTTCCCCGCATACCGCCGCATATCAGAATTCCTTGTTTTTCTCAATTTTTTCATTTTTGTGAAATTTCGTTTCGGTCGTATTTTGGTGTGTCCCCGCATACCGCCGCCTATCAGAATTCCATGTTTTTATCAATTATTTCATTTAAGTCAAATTTCGTTTCGGCCGTATTTTGGCGTCTCCCCGCATACAGCCGCCTATCAGAATTACATGTTTTTCTCAATTTTTCCATTTTCGTAAAATTTGGTTCCGGTCTCTTTTTGGCGTTGCCCCGCATACCGCCGCCTATCGGAATTCCCAGTTTTTCTCAATTTTTCATTTTCGTCAAATTTCGTTCCGATCGTATTTTGGCGTGTCCCCGCATACCGCCGCCTATCAGAATTCCATGTTTCTCTCCATTATTTCATTTATGTCAAATTTCGTTCCGGCCGCATTTTGTCCTCTCCCCGCATACAGCCGCCTATCAGAATTACCTGTTTTTTTGAATTTTTGCATTTTTGAGAAATTTCGTTTCGGCCGCATTTTGTCATTTCACCGCATACCGCCGCCAATCAGAATTCCCTGTTTTTCTCAATTTTTTCATTTTCGTCCATTTTGTTCAGGCCGCATTTTGACGTTTCCCACATACCGCCGCCTATCAGAATTCCTTGTTTTTCTCATTTTTTTCATTTTTGTGAAATTTCGTTCCGGACGTATTTTGGCGTTGCCCCGCATATCGCCGCCTATCAGAATTCCCTGTTTTTCTCAATTTTTTCATTGTCATCAAATTTCGTTCCTGTCGCTTTTTTACGTTAACCCGTATACCGCTGCCTATCCGAATTCCCTGTTTTTCTCAATTTTTTCATTTTCGGCAAATTTCATTCTGGTCACTTTTTGGCGTTTCCCCGTATACCGCCGCCTATCAGAATTCCAAGTTTTTAACAATTATTTCATTTATTTCAAATTTCGTTCCGGCCGTATTTTGGCGTCTCCCTGCATACGGCCGCATATCAGAATTACCTGTTTTTCTCAATTTTTTTCATTTTTGTTAAATATCGTTACGGCCGCATTTTAGCATTTTCCGCATACCGTCGCCTATGAGAATTCCTTGTTTTTCTCAATTTTTTCATTTTTGTGAAATTTCGTTCCCGTCGTATTTTGGCGTTTCCCAGCATACGCCGCCTATCAGAATTTCATGTTTTTCTCAATTATTTCATTTATGTCAAATTTCCTTTCGGCCGCATTTTGGCGTCTCCCCGCACACAGCCACATATCAGAATTACATGTTTTTCTCAATTTTTTCATTTTCGTCAAATTTCGTTCCGGTCTCTTTTTGACGTGTCCCCGCATACCGCCGCCTATCAGAATTCCCAGTTTTCTCAATTTTTTCATTTTCGTCAAATTTCGTTCTAGTCACTTTTTGGCATGTCCACGCATACCGCCGCCTATCATAATTCCATATTTTTATCAATTATTTCATTTAAGTCAAATTTCTTTCGGGCCGCATTTTGGCGTCTCCCCGCATACGGCCGCCTTACAGAATTACCTGTTTTTCTCAATTTTTTCCATTTTCGTGAAATATCGTTCCGGCCGCATTTTGGCATTTTCCCGCATACCGCCGCCTATCATAATTCCTTGTTTTTCGCAATTATTTCATTTATGTCAAATTTCGTCCCGGCCGCATTTTGGCCTCTCCCCGCATACAGCCGCCTATCAGAATTACATGTTTTTCTCAATTATTTCATTTATGTCAAATTTCGTTCCGGCCGCATTTTGGCGTCTCCCTGCATACAGCCGTCTATCAGAATTACCTGTTTTTCTCAATTTTTTCATTTTTGTGAAATTTCGTTCCGGCCGCATTTTGGCGTTTTCCCGCATACCGCCGCCTATCAGAATTCCTTGTTTTTCGCAATTATTTCATTTATGTCAAATTTCGTTCCGGCCGCATTTTGGCCTCTCCCCGCATACAGCCGCCTATCAGAATTACATGTTTTTCTCAATTATTTCATTTATGTCAAATTTCGTTCCGGCCGCATTTTGGCGTCTCTCCGCATACAGCCGTCTATCAGAATTACCTGTTTTTCTCAATTTTTTCATTTTTGCGAAATTTCGTTCCGGCCGCATTTTGGAGTTTTCCCGCATACCGCCAATCAGAATTCCTTGTTTTTCTCAATTTTTTCATTTTCGTCCATTTTGTTCAGGCCGCATTTTGACGTTTCCCACATACCGCCGCCTATCAGAATTCCTTGTTTTTCACAATTTTTTCATTTTTGTGAAATTTCGTTCCGGCCGTATTTTGTCGTTTCCCCGCATACCTCCGCCAATCAGAATTCCCTGTTTTTCTCAATTTTTTAATTTTCGTCCATTTTGTTCAGGCCGCATTTTGATGTTTCCCACATACCGCCGCCTATCGGAATTCCTTGTTTTTCTCAATTTTTTCATTTTTGTGAAATTTCTTTCCGGTCGTATTTTGGCGTGTCCCCGCATACCACCGCCTATCAGAATTCCTTGTTTTTCTCAATTATTTCATTTATGTCAAATTTCGTTCCGGCCGCATTTTGGCCTCTCCCCGCATACAGCCGCCTATCAGAATTACATTTTTTTTCTCAATTTTTTCGTTTTCGTCAAATTTCGTTCCGGTCTCTTTTTGGCGTTTCCCCGCATACCGCCGCATATCAGAATTCCCAGTTTTTCTCAATTTTTTCATTTTCGTCAAATTTCGTTCGGGTCGTATTTTGACGTTTCCCCGCATACGCCGCCTATCAGAATTCCATGTTTTTCTCAATTATTTCATTTATGTCAAATTTCGTTTCGGCCGTATTTTGGCGTCTCCCCGCATACAGCCGCCTATCAGAATTACATGTTTTTCTCAATTTTTCCATTTTCGTAAAATTTAGTTCGGGTCTCTTTTTGGCGTTACCCCGCATACCGCCGCCTATCAGAATTCCCAGTTTTTCTCAATTTTTTCATTTTCGTCAAATTTCGTTCCGATCGTATTTTGGCGTGTCCCCGCATACCGCCGCTTATCAGAATTCCATGTTTTTCTCCATTATTTCATTTATGTCAAATTTCGTTCCGGCCGCATTTTGGCATCTCCCCGCATACAGCCGCCTATCAGAATTACCTGTTTTTCTCAATTTTTTCATTTTTGTGAAATTTCGTTCCGGCCGCATTTTGGCGTTTCCCCGCATACCGTCGCCTATTAGAATTCCTTGTTTTTCTAATTTTTTTCATTTTTGTGAAATTTCGTTCCGGTCGTATTTTGGCGTTTCCCCGCATACGCCGCCTATCAGAATTCCATGTTTTTCTCAATTATTTCATTTATGTCAAATTTCGTTTCGGCCGCATTTTGGCAGCTCCCCGCATACAGCCGCCTAACAGAATTCCCTGTTTTTCTCAATTTTTTCATTTTCGTCCATTTTGTTCAGGCCGCATTTTGACGTTTCCCACATACCGCCGCCTATCAGAATTCCTTGTTTTTCTCAATTTTTTCATTTTTGCGAAATTTCGTTTCGGTCGTATTTTGGCGTGTCCCCGCATACCGCCGCCTATCAGAATTCCATGTTTTTATCAATTATTTCATTTAAGTCAAATTTCGTTTCGGCCGTATTTTGGCGTCTCCCCGCATACAGCCGCCTATCAGAATTACATGTTTTTCTCAATTTTTCCATTTTCGTAAAATTTGGTTCCGGTCTCTTTTTGGCGTTGCCCCGCATACCGCCGCCTATCGGAATTCCCAGTTTTTCTCAATTTTTCATTTTCGTCAAATTTCGTTCCGATCGTATTTTGGCGTGTCCCCGCATACCGCCGCCTATCAGAATTCCATGTTTCTCTCCATTATTTCATTTATGTCAAATTTCGTTCCGGCCGCATTTTGTCATCTCCCCGCATACAGCCGCCTATCAGAATTACCTGTTTTTTTGAATTTTTGCATTTTTGAGAAATTTCGTTTCGGCCGCATTTTGTCATTTCACCGCATACCGCCGCCAATCAGAATTCCCTGTTTCTCTCAATTTTTTCATTTTCGTCCATTTTGTTCAGGCCGCATTTTGACGTTTCCCACATACCGCCGCCTATCAGAATTCCTTGTTTTTCTCATTTTTTTCATTTTTGTGAAATTTCGTTCTGGACGTATTTTGGCGTTGCCCCGCATATCGCCGCCTATCAGAATTCCCTGTTTTTCTCAATTTTTCCATTGTCATCAAATTTCGTTCCTGTCGCTTTTTGACGTTAACCCGTATACCGCTGCCTATCCGAATTCCCTGTTTTTCTCAATTTTTTCATTTTCGGCAAATTTCATTCTGGTCACTTTTTGGCGTTTCCCCGTATACCGCCGCCTATCAGAATTCCAAGTTTTTAACAATTATTTCATTTATTTCAAATTTCGTTCCGGCCGCATTTTGGCGTCTCCCTGCATACGGCCGCATATCAGAATTACCTGTTTTTCTCAATTTTTTTCATTTTTGTTAAATATCGTTACGGCCGCATTTTAGCATTTTCCGCATACCGTCGCCTATGAGAATTCCTTGTTTTTCTCAATTTTTTCATTTTTGTGAAATTTCGTTCCCGTCGTATTTTGGCGTTTCCCAGCATACGCCGCCTATCAGAATTTCATGTTTTTCTCAATTATTTCATTTATGTCAAATTTCCTTTCGGCCGCATTTTGGCGTCTCCCCGCACACAGCCGCATATCAGAATTACATGTTTTTCTCAATTTTTTCATTTTCGTCATATTTCGTTCCGGTCTCTTTTTGACGTTTCCCCGCATACCGCCGCCTATCAGAATTCCCAGTTTTCTCAATTTTTTCATTTTCGTCAAATTTCGTTCTAGTCACTTTTTGGCATGTCCACGCATACCGCCGCCTATCATAATTCCATATTTTTATCAATTATTTCATTTAAGTCAAATTTCTTTCGGGCCGCATTTTGGCGTCTCCCCGCATACGGCCGCCTTACAGAATTACCTGTTTTTCTCAATTTTTTCCATTTTCGTGAAATATCGTTCCGGCCGCATTTTGGCATTTTCCCGCATACCGCCGCCTATCATAATTCCTTGTTTTTCGCAATTATTTCATTTATGTCAAATTTCGTCCCGGCCGCATTTTGGCCTCTCCCCGCATACAGCCGCCTATCAGAATTACATGTTTTTCTCAATTATTTCATTTATGTCAAATTTCGTTCCGGCCGCATTTTAGCATTTTCCCACATACCGCCGCAAATCAGAATTCCTTGTTTTTCTCAATTTTTTCATTTTTGTGAAATTTCGTTCCGGTCGTATTTTGGCGTTTCCCCGCATACGCCGCCTATCAGAATTCCATGTTTTTCTCAATTATTTCATTTATGTCAAATTTCGTTTCGGCCGCATTTTGGCAGCTCCCCGCATACAGCCGCCTAACAGAATTCCCTGTTTTTCTCAATTTTTTCATTTTCGTCAAATTTCGTTCCGGTCTCTTTTTGGCGTTTCCCCGCATACCGCCGCATATCAGAATTCCTAGTTTTTCTCAATTTTTTCATTTTCGTCAAATTTCGTTCGGGTCGTATTTTGGCGTTTCCTCGCATACGCCGCCTATCAGAATTCCATGTTTTTATCAATTATTTCATTTAAGTCAAATTTCGTTTCGGCCGTATTTTGGCGTCTCCCCGCATACAGCCGCCTATCAGAATTACATGTTTTTCTCAATTTTTCCATTTTCGTAAAATTTAGTTCCGGTCTCTTTTTGGCGTTACCCCGCATACCGCCGCCTATCAGAATTCCATGTTTCTCTCCATTATTTCATTTATGTCAAATTTCGTTCCGGCCGCATTTTGGCATCTACCCGCATACAGCCGCCTATCAGAATTACCTGTTTTTTTGAATTTTTTCATTTTTGAGAAATTTCGTTTCGGCCGCATTTTGTCATTTCACCGCATACCGCCGCCAATCAGAATTCCCTGTTTTTCTCAATTTTTTCATTTTCGTCCATTTTGTTCAGGCCGCATTTTGACGTTTCCCACATACCGCCGCCTATCAGAATTCCTTGTTTTTCTCATTTTTTTCATTTTTGTGAAATTTCGTTCCCGTCGTATTTTGGCGTTTCCCAGCATACGCCGCCTATCAGAATTTCATGTTTTTCTCAATTATTTCATTTATGTCAAATTTCCTTTCGGCCGCATTTTGGCGTCTCCCCGCACACAGCCGCATATCAGAATTACATGTTTTTCTCAATTTTTTCATTTTCGTCAAATTTCGTTCCGGTCTCTTTTTGACGTTTCCCCGCATACCGCCGCCTATCAGAATTCCCAGTTTTCTCAATTTTTTCATTTTCGTCAAATTTCGTTCTGGTCACTTTTTGGCATGTCCACGAATACCGCCGCCTATCATAATTCCATATTTTTATCAATTATTTAATTTAAGTCAAATTTCTTTCGGGCCGCATTTTGGCGTCTCCCCGCATACGGCCGCCTTACAGAATTACCTGTTTTTCTCAATTTTTTCCATTTTCGTGAAATATCGTTCCGGCCGCATTTTGGCATTTTCCCGCATACCGCCGCCTATCATAATTCCTTGTTTTTCGCAATTATTTCATTTATGTCAAATTTCGTCCCGGCCGCATTTTGGCCTCTCCCCGCATACAGCCGCCTATCAGAATTACATGTTTTTCTCAATTATTTCATTTATGTCAAATTTCGTTCCGGCCGCATTTTGGCGTCTCCCCGCATACAGCCGTCTATCAGAATTACCTGTTTTTCTCAATTTTTTCATTTTTGTGAAATTTCGTTCCGGCCGCATTTTGGCGTTTTCCCGCATACCGCCGCCTATCAGAATTCCTTGTTTTTCGCAATTATTTCATTTATGTCAAATTTCGTTCCGGCCGCATTTTGGCCTCTCCCCGCATACAGCCGCCTATCAGAATTACATGTTTTTCTCAATTATTTCATTTATGTCAAATTTCGTTCCGGCCGCATTTTGGCGTCTCCCCGCATACAGCCGTCTATCAGAATTACCTGTTTTTCTCAATTTTTTCATTTTTGTGAAATTTCGTTCCGGCCGCATTTTGGCGTTTTCCCGCATACCGCCAATCAGAATTCCTTGTTTTTCTCAATTTTTTCATTTTCGTCCATTTTGTTCAGGCCGCATTTTGACGTTTCCCACATACCGCCGCCTATCAGAATTCCTTGTTTTTCACAATTTTTTCATTTTTGTGAAATTTCGTTCCGGTCGTATTTTGGCGTGTCCCCGCATACCGCCGCCTATCAGAATTCCATGTTTTTCTCAATTATTTCATTTATGTCAAATTTCGTTCCGGCCGCATCTTGGCGTCTCCCCGCATACAGCCGCCTATCAGAATTACCTGTTTTTCTCAATTTTTTCATTTTTGTGAAATTTCGTTCCGGCCGTATTTTGTCGTTTCCCCGCATACCGCCGCCAATCAGAATTCCCTGTTTTTCTCAATTTTTTAATTTTCGTCCATTTTGTTCAGGCCGCATTTTGATGTTTCCCACATACCGCCGCCTATCGGAATTCCTTGTTTTTCTCAATTTTTTCATTTTTGTGAAATTTCTTTCCGGTCGTATTTTGGCGTGTCCCCGCATACCGCCGCCTATCAGAATTCCTTGTTTTTCTCAATTATTTCATTTATGTCAAATTTCGTTCCGGCCGCATTTTGGCCTCTCCCCGCATACAGCCGCCTATCAGAATTACATTTTTTTTCTCAATTTTTTCGTTTTCGTCAAATTTCGTTCCGGTCTCTTTTTGGCGTTTCCCCGCATACCGCCGCATATCAGAATTCCCAGTTTTTCTCAATTTTTTCATTTTCGTAAAATTTCGTTCGGGTCGTATTTTGACGTTTCCCCGCATACGCCGCCTATCAGAATTCCATGTTTTTCTCAATTATTTCATTTATGTCAAATTTCGTTTCGGCCGTATTTTGGCGTCTCCCTGCATACAGCCGCCTATCAGAATTACATGTTTTTCTCAATTTTTCCATTTTCGTAAAATTTAGTTCCGGTCTCTTTTTGGCGTTACCCCGCATACCGCCGCCTATCAGAATTCCCAGTTTTTCTCAATTTTTTCATTTTCGTCAAATTTCGTTCCGATCGTATTTTGGCGTGTCCCCGCATACCGCCGCCTATCAGAATTCCATGTTTTTCTCCATTATTTCATTTATGTCAAATTTCGTTCCGGCCGCATTTTGGCATCTCCCCGCATACAGCCGCCTATCAGAATTACCTGTTTTTCTCAATGTTTTCATTTTTGTGAAATTTCGTTCCGGCCGCATTTTGGCGTTTCCCCGCATACCGTCGCCTATTAGAATTCCTTGTTTTTCTAAATTTTTTCATTTTTGTGAAATTTCGTTCCGGTCGTATTTTGGCGTTTCCCCGCATACGCCGCCTATCAGAATTCCATGTTTTTCTCAATTATTTCATTTATGTCAAATTTCGTTTCGGCCGCATTTTGGCAGCTCCCCGCATACAGCCGCCTAACAGAATTCCCTGTTTTTCTCAATTTTTTCATTTTCGTCAAATTTCGTTCCGGTCTCTTTTTGGCGTTTCCCCGCATACCGCCGCATATCAGAATTCCTAGTTTTTCTCAATTTTTTCATTTTCGTCAAATTTCGTTCGGGTCGTATTTTGGCGTTTCCTCGCATACGCCGCCTATCAGAATTCCATGTTTTTATCAATTATTTCATTTAAGTCAAATTTCGTTTCGGCCGTATTTTGGCGTCTCCCCGCATACAGCCACCTATCAGAATTACATGTTTTTCTCAATTTTTCCATTTTCGTAAAATTTAGTTCCGGTCTCTTTTTGGCGTTACCGCCGCCTATCAGAATTCCCAGTTTTTCTCAATTTTTTAATTTTCGTCCATTTTGTTCAGGCCGCATTTTGATGTTTCCCACATACCGCCGCCTATCAGAATTCCTTGTTTTTCACAATTTTTTCATTTTTGTGAAATTTCGTTCCGGTCGTATTTTGGCGTGTCCCCACATACCGCCGCCTATCAGAATTCCATGTTTTTCTCAATTATTTCATTTATGTCAAATTTCGTTCGGGCCGCATTTTGGCGTCTCCCCGCATACAGCCGCCTATCAGAATTACCTGTTTTTCTCAATTTTTTCATTTTTGTGAAATTTCGTTCCGGCCGTATTTTGTCGTTTCCCCGCATACCGCCGCCAATCAGAATTCCCAGTTTTTCTCAATTTTTTAATTTTCGTCCATTTTGTTCAGGCCGCATTTTGATGTTTCCCACATACCGCCGCCTATCAGAATTCCTTGTTTTTCACAATTTTTTCATTTTTGTGAAATTTCGTTCCGTCGTATTTTGGCGTTTCCCCGCATACGCCGCCTATCAGAATTCCAAGTTTTTAACAATTATTTCATTTATGTCAAATTTCGTTCCGGCCGCATTTTGGCGTCTCCCCGCATACGACCGCATATCAGAATTACCTGTTTTTCTCAATTTTTTTCATTTTTGTTAAATATCGTTCCGGCCGCATTTTAGCATTTTCCCACATACCGCCGCCAATCAGAATTCCTTGTTTTTCTCAATTTTTTCATTTTTGTGAAATTTCGTTCCGGTCGTATTTTGGCGTTTCCCCGCATACGCCGCCTATCAGAATTCCAAGTTTTTAACAATTATTTCATTTATGTCAAATTTCGTTCCGGCCGCATTTTGGCGTCTCCCCGCATACGACCGCATATCAGAATTACCTGTTTTTCTCAATTTTTTTCATTTTTGTTAAATATCGTTCCGGCCGCATTTTAGCATTTTCCCACATACCGCCGCCAATCAGAATTCCTTGTTTTTCTCAATTTTTTCATTTTCGTCAAATTTCGTTCGGGTCGTATTTTGGCGTGTCCCCACATACCGCCGCCTATCAGAATTCCATGTTTTTCTCAATTATTTCATTTATGTCAAATTTCGTTCGGGCCGCATTTTGGCGTCTCCCCGCATACAGCCGCCTATCAGAATTACCTGTTTTTCTCAATTTTTTCATTTTTGTGAAATTTCGTTCCGGCCGTATTTTGTCGTTTCCCCGCATACCGCCGCCAATCAGAATTCCCTGTTTTTCTCAATTTTTTAATTTTCGTCCATTTTGTTCAGGCCGCATTTTGATGTTTCCCACATACCGCCGCCTATCGGAATTTCTTGTTTTTCTCAATTTTTTCATTTTTGTGAAATTTCTTTCCGGTCGTATTTTGGCGTGTCCCCGCATACCGCCGCCTATCAGAATTCCTTGTTTTTCTCAATTGTTTCATTTATGTCAAATTTCGTTCCGGCCGCATTTTGGCCTCTCCCCGCATACAGCCGCCTATCAGAATTACATGTTTTTCTCAATTTTTTCATTTTCGTCAAATTTCGTTCCGATCGTATTTTGGCGTGTCCCCGCATACAGCCGTCTATCAGAATTCCATGTTTTTCTCCATTATTTCATTTATGTCAAATTTCGTTCCGGCCGCATTTTGGCATCTCCCCGCATACCGCCGCCTATCAGAATTACCTGTTTTTCTCAATTTTTTCATTTTTGTCAAATTTCGTTCCGGCCGCATTTTGGCGTCTCCCCGCATACGACCGCATATCAGAATTACCTGTTTTTCTCAATTTTTTTCATTTTTGTTAAATATCGTTCCGGCCGCATTTTAGCATTTTCCCACATACCGCCGCCAATCAGAATTCCTTGTTTTTCTCAATTTTTTCATTTTTGTGAAATTTCGTTCCGGTCGTATTTTGGCGTGTCCCCGCATACGCCGCCTATCAGAATTCCATGTTTTTAACAATTATTTCATTTATGTCAAATTTCGTTCCGGCCGCATTTTGGCGTCTCCCCGCATACGACCGCATATCAGAATTACCTGTTTTTCTCAATTTTTTTCATTTTTGTTAAATATCGTTCCGGCCGCATTTTAGCATTTTCCCACATACCGCCGCCAATCAGAATTCCTTGTTTTTCTCAATTTTTTCATTTTTGTGAAATTTCGTTCCGGTCGTATTTTGGCGTTTCCCCGCATACGCCGCCTATCAGAATTCCATGTTTTTCTCAATTATTTCATTTATGTCAAATTTCGTTTCGGCCGCATTTTGGCAGCTCCCCGCATACAGCCGCCTAACAGAATTCCCTGTTTTTCTCAATTTTTTCATTTTCGTCAAATTTCGTTCCGGTCTCTTTTTGGCGTTTCCCCGCATACCGCCGCATATCAGAATTCCTAGTTTTTCTCAATTTTTTCATTTTCGTCAAATTTCGTTCGGGTCGTATTTTGGCGTGTCCTCGCATACGCCGCCTATCAGAATTCCATGTTTTTATCAATTATTTCATTTAAGTCAAATTTCGTTTCGGCCGTATTTTGGCGTCTCCCCGCATACAGCCGCCTATCAGAATTACATGTTTTTCTCAATTTTTCCATTTTCGTAAAATTTAGTTCCGGTCTCTTTTTGGCGTTACCCCGCATACCGCCGCCTATCAGAATTCCATGTTTCTCTCCATTATTTCATTTATGTCAAATTTCGTTCCGGCCGCATTTTGGCATCTACCCGCATACAGCCGCCTATCAGAATTACCTGTTTTTTTGAATTTTTTCATTTTTGAGAAATTTCGTTTCGGCCGCATTTTGTCATTTCACCGCATACCGCCGCCAATCAGAATTCCCTGTTTTTCTCAATTTTTTCATTTTCGTCCATTTTGTTCAGGCCGCATTTTGACGTTTCCCACATACCGCCGCCTATCAGAATTCCTTGTTTTTCTCATTTTTTTCATTTTTGTGAAATTTCGTTCCCGTCGTATTTTGGCGTTTCCCAGCATACGCCGCCTATCAGAATTTCATGTTTTTCTCAATTATTTCATTTATGTCAAATTTCCTTTCGGCCGCATTTTGGCGTCTCCCCGCACACAGCCGCATATCAGAATTACATGTTTTTCTCAATTTTTTCATTTTCGTCAAATTTCGTTCCGGTCTCTTTTTGACGTTTCCCCGCATACCGCCGCCTATCAGAATTCCCAGTTTTCTCAATTTTTTCATTTTCGTCAAATTTCGTTCTGGTCACTTTTTGGCATGTCCACGAATACCGCCGCCTATCATAATTCCATATTTTTATCAATTATTTCATTTAGGTCAAATTTCTTTCGGGCCGCATTTTGGCGTCTCCCCGCATACGGCCGCCTTACAGAATTACCTGTTTTTCTCAATTTTTTCCATTTTCGTGAAATATCGTTCCGGCCGCATTTTGGCATTTTCCCGCATACCGCCGCCTATCATAATTCCTTGTTTTTCGCAATTATTTCATTTATGTCAAATTTCGTCCCGGCCGCATTTTGGCCTCTCCCCGCATACAGCCGCCTATCAGAATTACATGTTTTTCTCAATTATTTCATTTATGTCAAATTTCGTTCCGGCCGCATTTTGGCGTCTTCCCGCATACAGCCGTCTATCAGAATTACCTGTTTTTCTCAATTTTTTCATTTTTGTGAAATTTCGTTCCGGCCGCATTTTGGCGTTTTCCCGCATACCGCCGCCTATCAGAATTCCTTGTTTTTCGCAATTATTTCATTTATGTCAAATTTCGTTCCGGCCGCATTTTGGCCTCTCCCCGCATACAGCCGCCTATCAGAATTACATGTTTTTCTCAATTATTTCATTTATGTCAAATTTCGTTCCGGCCGCATTTTGGCGTCTCCCCGCATACAGCCGTCTATCAGAATTACCAGTTTTTCTCAATTTTTTCATTTTTGTGAAATTTCGTTCCGGCCGCATTTTGGCGTTTTCCCGCATACCGCCAATCAGAATTCCTTGTTTTTCTCAATTTTTTCATTTTCGTCCATTTTGTTCAGGCCGCATTTTGACGTTTCCCACATACCGCCGCCTATCAGAATTCCTTGTTTTTCACAATTTTTTCATTTTTGTGAAATTTCGTTCCGGTCGTATTTTGGCGTGTCCCCGCATACCGCCGCCTATCAGAATTCCATGTTTTTCTCAATTATTTCATTTATGTCAAATTTCGTTCCGGCCGCATCTTGGCGTCTCCCCGCATACAGCCGCCTATCAGAATTACCTGTTTTTCTCAATTTTTTCATTTTTGTGAAATTTCGTTCCGGCCGTATTTTGTCGTTTCCCCGCATACCGCCGCCAATCAGAATTCCCTGTTTTTCTCAATTTTTTAATTTTCGTCCATTTTGTTCAGGCCGCATTTTGATGTTTCCCACATACCGCCGCCTATCGGAATTCCTTGTTTTTCTCAATTTTTTCATTTTTGTGAAATTTCTTTCCGGTCGTATTTTGGCGTGTCCCCGCATACCGCCGCCTATCAGAATTCCTTGTTTTTCTCAATTATTTCATTTATGTCAAATTTCGTTCCGGCCGCATTTTGGCCTCTCCCCGCATACAGCCGCCTATCAGAATTACATTTTTTTTCTCAATTTTTTCGTTTTCGTCAAATTTCGTTCCGGTCTCTTTTTGGCGGTTCCCCGCATACCGCCGCATATCAGAATTCCCAGTTTTTCTCAATTTTTTCATTTTCGTAAAATTTCGTTCGGTTCGTATTTTGACGTTTCCCCGCATACGCCGCCTATCAGAATTCCATGTTTTTCTCAATTATTTCATTTATGTCAAATTTCGTTTCGGCCGTATTTTGGCGTCTCCCCGCATACAGCCGCCTATCAGAATTACATGTTTTTCTCAATTTTTCCATTTTCGTAAAATTTAGTTCCGGTCTCTTTTTGGCGTTACCCCGCATACCGCCGCCTATCAGAATTCCCAGTTTTTCTCAATTTTTTCATTTTCGTCAAATTTCGTTCCGATCGTATTTTGGCGTGTCCCCGCATACCGCCGCCTATCAGAATTCCATGTTTTTCTCCATTATTTCATTTATGTCAAATTTCGTTCCGGCCGCATTTTGGCATCTCCCCGCATACAGCCGCCTATCAGAATTACCTGTTTTTCTCAATTTTTTCATTTTTGTGAAATTTCGTTCCGGCCGCATTTTGGCGTTTCCCCGCATACCGTCGCCTATTAGAATTCCTTGTTTTTCTAAATTTTTTCATTTTTGTGAAATTTCGTTCCGGTCGTATTTTGGCGTTTCCCCGCATACGCCGCCTATCAGAATTCCATGTTTTTCTCAATTATTTCATTTATGTCAAATTTCGTTTCGGCCGCATTTTGGCAGCTCCCCGCATACAGCCGCCTAACAGAATTCCCTGTTTTTCTCAATTTTTTCATTTTCGTCCATTTTGTTCAGGCCGCATTTTGACGTTTCCCACATACCGCCGCCTATCAGAATTCCTTGTTTTTCTCAATTTTTTCATTTTTGTGAAATTTCGTTCCGGTCGTATTTTGGCGTTTCCCCGCATACGCCGCCTATCAGAATTCCATGTTTTTCTCAATTATTTCATTTATGTCAAATTTCGTTCCGGCCGCATTTTGGCGTCTCCCCGCATACAGCCGCCTATAAGAATTACCTGTTTTTTTTGAATTTTTTCATTTTTGTGAAATTTCGTTCCGGCCGTATTTTGTCGTTTCCTCGCATACCGCCGCCAATCAGAATTCCCTGTTTTTCTCAATTTTTTAATTTTCGTCCATTTTGTTCAGGCCGCATTTTGATGTTTCCCACATACCGCCGCCTATCAGAATTCCTTGTTTTTCACAATTTTTTCATTTTTGTGAAATTTCGTTCCGGTCGTATTTTGGCGTGTCCCCACATACCGCCGCCTATCAGAATTCCATGTTTTTCTCAATTATTTCATTTATGTCAAATTTCGTTCGGGCCGCATTTTGGCGTCTCCCCGCATACAGCCGCCTATCAGAATTACCTGTTTTTCTCAATTTTTTCATTTTTGTGAAATTTCGTTCCGGCCGTATTTTGTCGTTTCCCCGCATACCGCCGCCAATCAGAATTCCCTGTTTTTCTCAATTTTTTAATTTTCGTCCATTTTGTTCAGGCCGCATTTTGATGTTTCCCACATACCGCCGCCTATCGGAATTTCTTGTTTTTCTCAATTTTTTCATTTTTGTGAAATTTCTTTCCGGTCGTATTTTGGCGTGTCCCCGCATACCGCCGCCTATCAGAATTCCTTGTTTTTCTCAATTGTTTCATTTATGTCAAATTTCGTTCCGGCCGCATTTTGGCCTCTCCCCGCATACAGCCGCCTATCAGAATTACATGTTTTTCTCAATTTTTTCATTTTCGTCAAATTTCGTTCCGATCGTATTTTGGCGTGTCCCCGCATACAGCCGTCTATCAGAATTCCATGTTTTTCTCCATTATTTCATTTATGTCAAATTTCGTTCCGGCCGCATTTTGGCATCTCCCCGCATACCGCCGCCTATCAGAATTACCTGTTTTTCTCAATTTTTTCATTTTTGTCAAATTTCGTTCCGGCCGCATTTTGGCGTCTCCCCGCATACGACCGCATATCAGAATTACCTGTTTTTCTCAATTTTTTTCATTTTTGTTAAATATCGTTCCGGCCGCATTTTAGCATTTTCCCACATACCGCCGCCTATCAGAATTCCTTGTTTTTCTCAATTTTTTCATTTTTGTGAAATTTCGTTCCGGTCGTATTTTGGCGTTTCCCCGCATATCGCCGCCTATCAGAATTCCCTGTTTTTCTCAATTTTTTCATTGTCATCAAATTTCGTTCCTGTCGCTTTTTGACGTTTCCCCGTATACCGCTGCCTATCCGAATTCCCTGTTTTTCTCAATATTTTCATTTTCGTCAAATTTCATTCTGGTCACTTTTTGGCGTTTCCCCGCATACCGCCGCCTATCAGAATTCCAAGTTTTTAACAATTATTTCATTTATGTCAAATTTCGTTCCGGCCGCATTTTGGCGTCTCCCCGCATACGACCGCATATCAGAATTACCTGTTTTTCTCAATTTTTTTCATTTTTGTTAAATATCGTTCCGGCCGCATTTTAGCATTTTCCCACATACCGCCGCCAATCAGAATTCCTTGTTTTTCTCAATTTTTTCATTTTTGTGAAATTTCGTTCCGGTCGTATTTTGGCGTTTCCCCGCATACGCCGCCTATCAGAATTCCATGTTTTTCTCAATTATTTCATTTATGTCAAATTTCGTTTCGGCCGCATTTTGGCAGCTCCCCGCATACAGCCGCCTAACAGAATTCCCTGTTTTTCTCAATTTTTTCATTTTCGTCAAATTTCGTTCCGGTCTCTTTTTGGCGTTTCCCCGCATACCGCCGCATATCAGAATTCCTAGTTTTTCTCAATTTTTTCATTTTCGTCAAATTTCGTTCGGGTCGTATTTTGGCGTTTCCTCGCATACGCCGCCTATCAGAATTCCATGTTTTTATCAATTATTTCATTTAAGTCAAATTTCGTTTCGGCCGTATTTTGGCGTCTCCCCGCATACAGCCGCCTATCAGAATTACATGTTTTTCTCAATTTTTCCATTTTCGTAAAATTTAGTTCCGGTCTCTTTTTGGCGTTACCCCGCATACCGCCGCCTATCAGAATTCCATGTTTCTCTCCATTATTTCATTTATGTCAAATTTCGTTCCGGCCGCATTTTGGCATCTACCCGCATACAGCCGCCTATCAGAATTACCTGTTTTTTTGAATTTTTTCATTTTTGAGAAATTTCGTTTCGGCCGCATTTTGTCATTTCACCGCATACCGCCGCCAATCAGAATTCCCTGTTTTTCTCAATTTTTTCATTTTCGTCCATTTTGTTCAGGCCGCATTTTGACGTTTCCCACATACCGCCGCCTATCAGAATTCCTTGTTTTTCTCATTTTTTTCATTTTTGTGAAATTTCGTTCCCGTCGTATTTTGGCGTTTCCCAGCATACGCCGCCTATCAGAATTTCATGTTTTTCTCAATTATTTCATTTATGTCAAATTTCCTTTCGGCCGCATTTTGGCGTCTCCCCGCACACAGCCGCATATCAGAATTACATGTTTTTCTCAATTTTTTCATTTTCGTCAAATTTCGTTCCGGTCTCTTTTTGACGTTTCCCCGCATACCGCCGCCTATCAGAATTCCCAGTTTTCTCAATTTTTTCATTTTCGTCAAATTTCGTTCTGGTCACTTTTTGGCATGTCCACGAATACCGCCGCCTATCATAATTCCATATTTTTATCAATTATTTCATTTAGGTCAAATTTCTTTCGGGCCGCATTTTGGCGTCTCCCCGCATACGGCCGCCTTACAGAATTACCTGTTTTTCTCAATTTTTTCCATTTTCGTGAAATATCGTTCCGGCCGCATTTTGGCATTTTCCCGCATACCGCCGCCTATCATAATTCCTTGTTTTTCGCAATTATTTCATTTATGTCAAATTTCGTCCCGGCCGCATTTTGGCCTCTCCCCGCATACAGCCGCCTATCAGAATTACATGTTTTTCTCAATTATTTCATTTATGTCAAATTTCGTTCCGGCCGCATTTTGGCGTCTTCCCGCATACAGCCGTCTATCAGAATTACCTGTTTTTCTCAATTTTTTCATTTTTGTGAAATTTCGTTCCGGCCGCATTTTGGCGTTTTCCCGCATACCGCCGCCTATCAGAATTCCTTGTTTTTCGCAATTATTTCATTTATGTCAAATTTCGTTCCGGCCGCATTTTGGCCTCTCCCCGCATACAGCCGCCTATCAGAATTACATGTTTTTCTCAATTATTTCATTTATGTCAAATTTCGTTCCGGCCGCATTTTGGCGTCTCCCCGCATACAGCCGTCTATCAGAATTACCTGTTTTTCTCAATTTTTTCATTTTTGTGAAATTTCGTTCCGGCCGCATTTTGGCGTTTTCCCGCATACCGCCAATCAGAATTCCTTGTTTTTCTCAATTTTTTCATTTTCGTCCATTTTGTTCAGGCCGCATTTTGACGTTTCCCACATACCGCCGCCTATCAGAATTCCTTGTTTTTCACAATTTTTTCATTTTTGTGAAATTTCGTTCCGGTCGTATTTTGGCGTGTCCCCGCATACCGCCGCCTATCAGAATTCCATGTTTTTCTCAATTATTTCATTTATGTCAAATTTCGTTCCGGCCGCATCTTGGCGTCTCCCCGCATACAGCCGCCTATCAGAATTACCTGTTTTTCTCAATTTTTTCATTTTTGTGAAATTTCGTTCCGGCCGTATTTTGTCGTTTCCCCGCATACCGCCGCCAATCAGAATTCCCTGTTTTTCTCAATTTTTTAATTTTCGTCCATTTTGTTCAGGCCGCATTTTGATGTTTCCCACATACCGCCGCCTATCGGAATTCCTTGTTTTTCTCAATTTTTTCATTTTTGTGAAATTTCTTTCCGGTCGTATTTTGGCGTGTCCCCGCATACCGCCGCCTATCAGAATTCCTTGTTTTTCTCAATTATTTCATTTATGTCAAATTTCGTTCCGGCCGCATTTTGGCCTCTCCCCGCATACAGCCGCCTATCAGAATTACATTTTTTTTCTCAATTTTTTCGTTTTCGTCAAATTTCGTTCCGGTCTCTTTTTGGCGGTTCCCCGCATACCGCCGCATATCAGAATTCCCAGTTTTTCTCAATTTTTTCATTTTCGTAAAATTTCGTTCGGGTCGTATTTTGACGTTTCCCCGCATACGCCGCCTATCAGAATTCCATGTTTTTCTCAATTATTTCATTTATGTCAAATTTCGTTTCGGCCGTATTTTGGCGTCTCCCCGCATACAGCCGCCTATCAGAATTACATGTTTTTCTCAATTTTTCCATTTTCGTAAAATTTAGTTCCGGTCTCTTTTTGGCGTTACCCCGCATACCGCCGCCTATCAGAATTCCCAGTTTTTCTCAATTTTTTCATTTTCGTCAAATTTCGTTCCGATCGTATTTTGGCGTGTCCCCGCATACCGCCGCCTATCAGAATTCCATGTTTTTCTCCATTATTTCATTTATGTCAAATTTCGTTCCGGCCGCATTTTGGCATCTCCCCGCATACAGCCGCCTATCAGAATTACCTGTTTTTCTCAATTTTTTCATTTTTGTGAAATTTCGTTCCGGCCGCATTTTGGCGTTTCCCCGCATACCGTCGCCTATTAGAATTCCTTGTTTTTCTAAATTTTTTCATTTTTGTGAAATTTCGTTCCGGTCGTATTTTGGCGTTTCCCCGCATACGCCGCCTATCAGAATTCCATGTTTTTCTCAATTATTTCATTTATGTCAAATTTCGTTTCGGCCGCATTTTGGCAGCTCCCCGCATACAGCCGCCTAACAGAATTCCCTGTTTTTCTCAATTTTTTCATTTTCGTCCATTTTGTTCAGGCCGCATTTTGACGTTTCCCACATACCGCCGCCTATCAGAATTCCTTGTTTTTCTCAATTTTTTCATTTTTGTGAAATTTCGTTCCGGTCGTATTTTGGCGTTTCCCCGCATACGCCGCCTATCAGAATTCCATGTTTTTCTCAATTATTTCATTTATGTCAAATTTCGTTCCGGCCGCATTTTGGCGTCTCCCCGCATACAGCCGCCTATAAGAATTACCTGTTTTTTTTGAATTTTTTCATTTTTGTGAAATTTCGTTCCGGCCGTATTTTGTCGTTTCCTCGCATACCGCCGCCAATCAGAATTCCCTGTTTTTCTCAATTTTTTAATTTTCGTCCATTTTGTTCAGGCCGCATTTTGATGTTTCCCACATACCGCCGCCTATCAGAATTCCTTGTTTTTCACAATTTTTTCATTTTTGTGAAATTTCGTTCCGGTCGTATTTTGGCGTGTCCCCACATACCGCCGCCTATCAGAATTCCATGTTTTTCTCAATTATTTCATTTATGTCAAATTTCGTTCGGGCCGCATTTTGGCGTCTCCCCGCATACAGCCGCCTATCAGAATTACCTGTTTTTCTCAATTTTTTCATTTTTGTGAAATTTCGTTCCGGCCGTATTTTGTCGTTTCCCCGCATACCGCCGCCAATCAGAATTCCCTGTTTTTCTCAATTTTTTAATTTTCGTCCATTTTGTTCAGGCCGCATTTTGATGTTTCCCACATACCGCCGCCTATCGGAATTTCTTGTTTTTCTCAATTTTTTCATTTTTGTGAAATTTCTTTCCGGTCGTATTTTGGCGTGTCCCCGCATACCGCCGCCTATCAGAATTCCTTGTTTTTCTCAATTGTTTCATTTATGTCAAATTTCGTTCCGGCCGCATTTTGGCCTCTCCCCGCATACAGCCGCCTATCAGAATTACATGTTTTTCTCAATTTTTTCATTTTCGTCAAATTTCGTTCCGATCGTATTTTGGCGTGTCCCCGCATACAGCCGTCTATCAGAATTCCATGTTTTTCTCCATTATTTCATTTATGTCAAATTTCGTTCCGGCCGCATTTTGGCCTCTCCCCGCATACCGCCGCCTATCAGAATTACCTGTTTTTCTCAATTTTTTCATTTTTGTCAAATTTCGTTCCGGCCGCATTTTGGCGTCTCCCCGCATACGACCGCATATCAGAATTACCTGTTTTTCTCAATTTTTTTCATTTTTGTTAAATATCGTTCCGGCCGCATTTTAGCATTTTCCCACATACCGCCGCCAATCAGAATTCCTTGTTTTTCTCAATTTTTTCATTTTTGTGAAATTTCGTTCCGGTCGTATTTTGGCGTTTCCCCGCATACGCCGCCTATCAGAATTCCAAGTTTTTAACAATTATTTCATTTATGTCAAATTTCGTTCCGGCCGCATTTTGGCGTCTCCCCGCATACGACCGCATATCAGAATTACCTGTTTTTCTCAATTTTTTTCATTTTTGTTAAATATCGTTCCGGCCGCATTTTAGCATTTTCCCACATACCGCCGCCAATCAGAATTCCTTGTTTTTCTCAATTTTTTCATTTTTGTGAAATTTCGTTCCGGTCGTATTTTGGCGTTTCCCCGCATACGCCGCCTATCAGAATTCCATGTTTTTCTCAATTATTTCATTTATGTCAAATTTCGTTTCGGCCGCATTTTGGCAGCTCCCCGCATACAGCCGCCTAACAGAATTCCCTGTTTTTCTCAATTTTTTCATTTTCGTCAAATTTCGTTCCGGTCTCTTTTTGGCGTTTCCCCGCATACCGCCGCATATCAGAATTCCTAGTTTTTCTCAATTTTTTCATTTTCGTCAAATTTCGTTCGGGTCGTATTTTGGCGTGTCCTCGCATACGCCGCCTATCAGAATTCCATGTTTTTATCAATTATTTCATTTAAGTCAAATTTCGTTTCGGCCGTATTTTGGCGTCTCCCCGCATACAGCCGCCTATCAGAATTACATGTTTTTCTCAATTTTTCCATTTTCGTAAAATTTAGTTCCGGTCTCTTTTTGGCGTTACCCCGCATACCGCCGCCTATCAGAATTCCATGTTTCTCTCCATTATTTCATTTATGTCAAATTTCGTTCCGGCCGCATTTTGGCATCTACCCGCATACAGCCGCCTATCAGAATTACCTGTTTTTTTGAATTTTTTCATTTTTGAGAAATTTCGTTTCGGCCGCATTTTGTCATTTCACCGCATACCGCCGCCAATCAGAATTCCCTGTTTTTCTCAATTTTTTCATTTTCGTCCATTTTGTTCAGGCCGCATTTTGACGTTTCCCACATACCGCCGCCTATCAGAATTCCTTGTTTTTCTCATTTTTTTCATTTTTGTGAAATTTCGTTCCCGTCGTATTTTGGCGTTTCCCAGCATACGCCGCCTATCAGAATTTCATGTTTTTCTCAATTATTTCATTTATGTCAAATTTCCTTTCGGCCGCATTTTGGCGTCTCCCCGCACACAGCCGCATATCAGAATTACATGTTTTTCTCAATTTTTTCATTTTCGTCAAATTTCGTTCCGGTCTCTTTTTGACGTTTCCCCGCATACCGCCGCCTATCAGAATTCCCAGTTTTCTCAATTTTTTCATTTTCGTCAAATTTCGTTCTGGTCACTTTTTGGCATGTCCACGAATACCGCCGCCTATCATAATTCCATATTTTTATCAATTATTTCATTTAGGTCAAATTTCTTTCGGGCCGCATTTTGGCGTCTCCCCGCATACGGCCGCCTTACAGAATTACCTGTTTTTCTCAATTTTTTCCATTTTCGTGAAATATCGTTCCGGCCGCATTTTGGCATTTTCCCGCATACCGCCGCCTATCATAATTCCTTGTTTTTCGCAATTATTTCATTTATGTCAAATTTCGTCCCGGCCGCATTTTGGCCTCTCCCCGCATACAGCCGCCTATCAGAATTACATGTTTTTCTCAATTATTTCATTTATGTCAAATTTCGTTCCGGCCGCATTTTGGCGTCTTCCCGCATACAGCCGTCTATCAGAATTACCTGTTTTTCTCAATTTTTTCATTTTTGTGAAATTTCGTTCCGGCCGCATTTTGGCGTTTTCCCGCATACCGCCGCCTATCAGAATTCCTTGTTTTTCGCAATTATTTCATTTATGTCAAATTTCGTTCCGGCCGCATTTTGGCCTCTCCCCGCATACAGCCGCCTATCAGAATTACATGTTTTTCTCAATTATTTCATTTATGTCAAATTTCGTTCCGGCCGCATTTTGGCGTCTCCCCGCATACAGCCGTCTATCAGAATTACCTGTTTTTCTCAATTTTTTCATTTTTGTGAAATTTCGTTCCGGCCGCATTTTGGCGTTTTCCCGCATACCGCCAATCAGAATTCCTTGTTTTTCTCAATTTTTTCATTTTCGTCCATTTTGTTCAGGCCGCATTTTGACGTTTCCCACATACCGCCGCCTATCAGAATTCCTTGTTTTTCACAATTTTTTCATTTTTGTGAAATTTCGTTCCGGTCGTATTTTGGCGTGTCCCCGCATACCGCCGCCTATCAGAATTCCATGTTTTTCTCAATTATTTCATTTATGTCAAATTTCGTTCCGGCCGCATCTTGGCGTCTCCCCGCATACAGCCGCCTATCAGAATTACCTGTTTTTCTCAATTTTTTCATTTTTGTGAAATTTCGTTCCGGCCGTATTTTGTCGTTTCCCCGCATACCGCCGCCAATCAGAATTCCCTGTTTTTCTCAATTTTTTAATTTTCGTCCATTTTGTTCAGGCCGCATTTTGATGTTTCCCACATACCGCCGCCTATCGGAATTCCTTGTTTTTCTCAATTTTTTCATTTTTGTGAAATTTCTTTCCGGTCGTATTTTGGCGTGTCCCCGCATACCGCCGCCTATCAGAATTCCTTGTTTTTCTCAATTATTTCATTTATGTCAAATTTCGTTCCGGCCGCATTTTGGCCTCTCCCCGCATACAGCCGCCTATCAGAATTACATTTTTTTTCTCAATTTTTTCGTTTTCGTCAAATTTCGTTCCGGTCTCTTTTTGGCGGTTCCCCGCATACCGCCGCATATCAGAATTCCCAGTTTTTCTCAATTTTTTCATTTTCGTAAAATTTCGTTCGGGTCGTATTTTGACGTTTCCCCGCATACGCCGCCTATCAGAATTCCATGTTTTTCTCAATTATTTCATTTATGTCAAATTTCGTTTCGGCCGTATTTTGGCGTCTCCCCGCATACAGCCGCCTATCAGAATTACATGTTTTTCTCAATTTTTCCATTTTCGTAAAATTTAGTTCCGGTCTCTTTTTGGCGTTACCCCGCATACCGCCGCCTATCAGAATTCCCAGTTTTTCTCAATTTTTTCATTTTCGTCAAATTTCGTTCCGATCGTATTTTGGCGTGTCCCCGCATACCGCCGCCTATCAGAATTCCATGTTTTTCTCCATTATTTCATTTATGTCAAATTTCGTTCCGGCCGCATTTTGGCATCTCCCCGCATACAGCCGCCTATCAGAATTACCTGTTTTTCTCAATTTTTTCATTTTTGTGAAATTTCGTTCCGGCCGCATTTTGGCGTTTCCCCGCATACCGTCGCCTATTAGAATTCCTTGTTTTTCTAAATTTTTTCATTTTTGTGAAATTTCGTTCCGGTCGTATTTTGGCGTTTCCCCGCATACGCCGCCTATCAGAATTCCATGTTTTTCTCAATTATTTCATTTATGTCAAATTTCGTTTCGGCCGCATTTTGGCAGCTCCCCGCATACAGCCGCCTAACAGAATTCCCTGTTTTTCTCAATTTTTTCATTTTCGTCCATTTTGTTCAGGCCGCATTTTGACGTTTCCCACATACCGCCGCCTATCAGAATTCCTTGTTTTTCTCAATTTTTTCATTTTTGTGAAATTTCGTTCCGGTCGTATTTTGGCGTTTCCCCGCATACGCCGCCTATCAGAATTCCATGTTTTTCTCAATTATTTCATTTATGTCAAATTTCGTTCCGGCCGCATTTTGGCGTCTCCCCGCATACAGCCGCCTATAAGAATTACCTGTTTTTTTTGAATTTTTTCATTTTTGTGAAATTTCGTTCCGGCCGTATTTTGTCGTTTCCTCGCATACCGCCGCCAATCAGAATTCCCTGTTTTTCTCAATTTTTTAATTTTCGTCCATTTTGTTCAGGCCGCATTTTGATGTTTCCCACATACCGCCGCCTATCAGAATTCCTTGTTTTTCACAATTTTTTCATTTTTGTGAAATTTTGTTCCGGTCGTATTTTGGCGTGTCCCCACATACCGCCGCCTATCAGAATTCCATGTTTTTCTCAATTATTTCATTTATGTCAAATTTCGTTCGGGCCGCATTTTGGCGTCTCCCCGCATACAGCCGCCTATCAGAATTACCTGTTTTTCTCAATTTTTTCATTTTTGTGAAATTTCGTTCCGGCCGTATTTTGTCGTTTCCCCGCATACCGCCGCCAATCAGAATTCCCTGTTTTTCTCAATTTTTTAATTTTCGTCCATTTTGTTCAGGCCGCATTTTGATGTTTCCCACATACCGCCGCCTATCGGAATTTCTTGTTTTTCTCAATTTTTTCATTTTTGTGAAATTTCTTTCCGGTCGTATTTTGGCGTGTCCCCGCATACCGCCGCCTATCAGAATTCCTTGTTTTTCTCAATTGTTTCATTTATGTCAAATTTCGTTCCGGCCGCATTTTGGCCTCTCCCCGCATACAGCCGCCTATCAGAATTACATGTTTTTCTCAATTTTTTCATTTTCGTCAAATTTCGTTCCGATCGTATTTTGGCGTGTCCCCGCATACAGCCGTCTATCAGAATTCCATGTTTTTCTCCATTATTTCATTTATGTCAAATTTCGTTCCGGCCGCATTTTGGCATCTCCCCGCATACAGCCGCCTATCAGAATTACCTGTTTTTCTCAATTTTTTCATTTTTGTGAAATTTCGTTCCGGCCGCATTTTGGCGTCTCCCCGCATACGACCGCATATCAGAATTACCTGTTTTTCTCAATTTTTTTCATTTTTGTTAAATATCGTTCCGGCCGCATTTTAGCATTTTCCCACATACCGCCGCCAATCAGAATTCCTTGTTTTTCTCAATTTTTTCATTTTTGTGAAATTTCGTTCCGGTCGTATTTTGGCGTTTCCCCGCATACGCCGCCTATCAGAATTCCAAGTTTTTAACAATTATTTCATTTATGTCAAATTTCGTTCCGGCCGCATTTTGGCGTCTCCCCGCATACGACCGCATATCAGAATTACCTGTTTTTCTCAATTTTTTTCATTTTTGTTAAATATCGTTCCGGCCGCATTTTAGCATTTTCCCACATACCGCCGCCAATCAGAATTCCTTGTTTTTCTCAATTTTTTCATTTTTGTGAAATTTCGTTCCGGTCGTATTTTGGCGTTTCCCCGCATACGCCGCCTATCAGAATTCCATGTTTTTCTCAATTATTTCATTTATGTCAAATTTCGTTTCGGCCGCATTTTGGCAGCTCCCCGCATACAGCCGCCTAACAGAATTCCCTGTTTTTCTCAATTTTTTCATTTTCGTCAAATTTCGTTCCGGTCTCTTTTTGGCGTTTCCCCGCATACCGCCGCATATCAGAATTCCTAGTTTTTCTCAATTTTTTCATTTTCGTCAAATTTCGTTCGGGTCGTATTTTGGCGTGTCCTCGCATACGCCGCCTATCAGAATTCCATGTTTTTATCAATTATTTCATTTAAGTCAAATTTCGTTTCGGCCGTATTTTGGCGTCTCCCCGCATACAGCCGCCTATCAGAATTACATGTTTTTCTCAATTTTTCCATTTTCGTAAAATTTAGTTCCGGTCTCTTTTTGGCGTTACCCCGCATACCGCCGCCTATCAGAATTCCATGTTTCTCTCCATTATTTCATTTATGTCAAATTTCGTTCCGGCCGCATTTTGGCATCTACCCGCATACAGCCGCCTATCAGAATTACCTGTTTTTTTGAATTTTTTCATTTTTGAGAAATTTCGTTTCGGCCGCATTTTGTCATTTCACCGCATACCGCCGCCAATCAGAATTCCCTGTTTTTCTCAATTTTTTCATTTTCGTCCATTTTGTTCAGGCCGCATTTTGACGTTTCCCACATACCGCCGCCTATCAGAATTCCTTGTTTTTCTCTTTTTTTTCATTTTTGTGAAATTTCGTTCCCGTCGTATTTTGGCGTTTCCCAGCATACGCCGCCTATCAGAATTTCATGTTTTTCTCAATTATTTCATTTATGTCAAATTTCCTTTCGGCCGCATTTTGGCGTCTCCCCGCACACAGCCGCATATCAGAATTACATGTTTTTCTCAATTTTTTCATTTTCGTCAAATTTCGTTCCGGTCTCTTTTTGACGTTTCCCCGCATACCGCCGCCTATCAGAATTCCCAGTTTTCTCAATTTTTTCATTTTCGTCAAATTTCGTTCTGGTCACTTTTTGGCATGTCCACGAATACCGCCGCCTATCATAATTCCATATTTTTATCAATTATTTCATTTAGGTCAAATTTCTTTCGGGCCGCATTTTGGCGTCTCCCCGCATACGGCCGCCTTACAGAATTACCTGTTTTTCTCAATTTTTTCCATTTTCGTGAAATATCGTTCCGGCCGCATTTTGGCATTTTCCCGCATACCGCCGCCTATCATAATTCCTTGTTTTTCGCAATTATTTCATTTATGTCAAATTTCGTCCCGGCCGCATTTTGGCCTCTCCCCGCATACAGCCGCCTATCAGAATTACATGTTTTTCTCAATTATTTCATTTATGTCAAATTTCGTTCCGGCCGCATTTTGGCGTCTCCCCGCATACAGCCGTCTATCAGAATTACCTGTTTTTCTCAATTTTTTCATTTTTGTGAAATTTCGTTCCGGCCGCATTTTGGCGTTTTCCCGCATACCGCCGCCTATCAGAATTCCTTGTTTTTCGCAATTATTTCATTTATGTCAAATTTCGTTCCGGCCGCATTTTGGCCTCTCCCCGCATACAGCCGCCTATCAGAATTACATGTTTTTCTCAATTATTTCATTTATGTCAAATTTCGTTCCGGCCGCATTTTGGCGTCTCCCCGCATACAGCCGTCTATCAGAATTACCTGTTTTTCTCAATTTTTTCATTTTTGTGAAATTTCGTTCCGGCCGCATTTTGGCGTTTTCCCGCATACCGCCAATCAGAATTCCTTGTTTTTCTCAATTTTTTCATTTTCGTCCATTTTGTTCAGGCCGCATTTTGACGTTTCCCACATACCGCCGCCTATCAGAATTCCTTGTTTTTCACAATTTTTTCATTTTTGTGAAATTTCGTTCCGGTCGTATTTTGGCGTGTCCCCGCATACCGCCGCCTATCAGAATTCCATGTTTTTCTCAATTATTTCATTTATGTCAAATTTCGTTCCGGCCGCATCTTGGCGTCTCCCCGCATACAGCCGCCTATCAGAATTACCTGTTTTTCTCAATTTTTTCATTTTTGTGAAATTTCGTTCCGGCCATATTTTGTCGTTTCCCCGCATACCGCCGCCAATCAGAATTCCCTGTTTTTCTCAATTTTTTAATTTTCGTCCATTTTGTTCAGGCCGCATTTTGATGTTTCCCACATACCGCCGCCTATCGGAATTCCTTGTTTTTCTCAATTTTTTCATTTTTGTGAAATTTCTTTCCGGTCGTATTTTGGCGTGTCCCCGCATACCGCCGCCTATCAGAATTCCTTGTTTTTCTCAATTATTTCATTTATGTCAAATTTCGTTCCGGCCGCATTTTGGCCTCTCCCCGCATACAGCCGCCTATCAGAATTACATTTTTTTTCTCAATTTTTTCGTTTTCGTCAAATTTCGTTCCGGTCTCTTTTTGGCGGTTCCCCGCATACCGCCGCATATCAGAATTCCCAGTTTTTCTCAATTTTTTCATTTTCGTAAAATTTCGTTCGGGTCGTATTTTGACGTTTCCCCGCATACGCCGCCTATCAGAATTCCATGTTTTTCTCAATTATTTCATTTATGTCAAATTTCGTTTCGGCCGTATTTTGGCGTCTCCCCGCATACAGCCGCCTATCAGAATTACATGTTTTTCTCAATTTTTCCATTTTCGTAAAATTTAGTTCCGGTCTCTTTTTGGCGTTACCCCGCATACCGCCGCCTATCAGAATTCCCAGTTTTTCTCAATTTTTTCATTTTCGTCAAATTTCGTTCCGATCGTATTTTGGCGTGTCCTCGCATACCGCCGCCTATCAGAATTCCATGTTTTTCTCCATTATTTCATTTATGTCAAATTTCGTTCCGGCCGCATTTTGGCATCTCCCCGCATACAGCCGCCTATCAGAATTACCTGTTTTTCTCAATTTTTTCATTTTCGTCCAATTTCGTTCTGGTCACTTTTTGGCGTTTCCCCGCATACGCCGCCTATCAGAATTCCAAGTTTTTAACAATTATTTCATTTATGTCAAATTTCGTTCCGGCCGCATTTTGGCGTCTCCCCGCATACGACCGCATATCAGAATTACCTGTTTTTCTCAATTTTTTTCATTTTTGTTAAATATCGTTCCGGCCGCATTTTAGCATTTTCCCACATACCGCCGCCAATCAGAATTCCTTGTTTTTCTCAATTTTTTCATTTTTGTGAAATTTCGTTCCGGTCGTATTTTGGCGTTTCCCCGCATACGCCGCCTATCAGAATTCCATGTTTTTCTCAATTATTTCATTTATGTCAAATTTCGTTTCGGCCGCATTTTGGCAGCTCCCCGCATACAGCCGCCTAACAGAATTTCCTGTTTTTCTCAATTTTTTCATTTTCGTCAAATTTCGTTCCGGTCTCTTTTTGGCGTTTCCCCGCATACCGCCGCATATCAGAATTCCTAGTTTTTCTCAATTTTTTCATTTTCGTCAAATTTCGTTCGGGTCGTATTTTGGCGTTTCCTCGCATACGCCGCCTATCAGAATTCCATGTTTTTATCAATTATTTCATTTAAGTCAAATTTCGTTTCGGCCGTATTTTGGCGTCTCCCCGCATACAGCCGCCTATCAGAATTACATGTTTTTCTCAATTTTTCCATTTTCGTAAAATTTAGTTCCGGTCTCTTTTTGGCGTTACCCCGCATACCGCCGCCTATCAGAATTCCCAATTTTTCTCAATTTTTTAATTTTCGTCCATTTTGTTCAGGCCGCATTTTGATGTTTCCCACATACCGCCGCCTATCAGAATTCCTTGTTTTTCACAATTTTTTCATTTTTGTGAAATTTCGTTCCGGTCGTATTTTGGCGTGTCCCCACATACCGCCGCCTATCAGAATTCCATGTTTTTCTCAATTATTTCATTTATGTCAAATTTCGTTCGGGCCGCATTTTGGCGTCTCCCCGCATACAGCCGCCTATCAGAATTACCTGTTTTTCTCAATTTTTTCATTTTTGTGAAATTTCGTTCCGGCCGTATTTTGTCGTTTCCCCGCATACCGCCGCCAATCAGAATTCCCTGTTTTTCTCAATTTTTTAATTTTCGTCCATTTTGTTCAGGCCGCATTTTGATGTTTCCCACATACCGCCGCCTATCGGAATTTCTTGTTTTTCTCAATTTTTTCATTTTTGTGAAATTTCGTTCCGGCCGCATTTTGGCGTTTCCCCGCATACCGTCGCCTATTAGAATTCCTTGTTTTTCTAAATTTTTTCATTTTTGTGAAATTTCGTTCCGGTCGTATTTTGGCGTTTCCCCGCATACGCCGCCTATCAGAATTCCATGTTTTTCTCAATTATTTCATTTATGTCAAATTTCGTTTCGGCCGCATTTTGGCAGCTCCCCGCATACAGCCGCCTAACAGAATTCCCTGTTTTTCTCAATTTTTTCATTTTCGTCCATTTTGTTCAGGCCGCATTTTGACATTTCCCACATACCGCCGCCTATCAGAATTCCTTGTTTTTCTCAATTTTTTCATTTTTGTGAAATTTCGTTCCGGTCGTATTTTGGCGTTTCCCCGCATACGCCGCCTATCAGAATTCCATGTTTTTCTCAATTATTTCATTTATGTCAAATTTCGTTCCGGCCGCATTTTGGCGTCTCCCCGCATACAGCCGCCTATAAGAATTACCTGTTTTTTTTGAATTTTTTCATTTTTGTGAAATTTCGTTCCGGCCGTATTTTGTCGTTTCCTCGCATACCGCCGCCAATCAGAATTCCCTGTTTTTCTCAATTTTTTAATTTTCGTCCATTTTGTTCAGGCCGCATTTTGATGTTTCCCACATACCGCCGCCTATCAGAATTCCTTGTTTTTCACAATTTTTTCATTTTTGTGAAATTTCGTTCCGGTCGTATTTTGGCGTGTCCCCACATACCGCCGCCTATCAGAATTCCATGTTTTTGTCAATTATTTCATTTATGTCAAATTTCGTTCGGGCCGCATTTTGGCGTCTCCCCGCATACAGCCGCCTATCAGAATTACCTGTTTTTCTCAATTTTTTCATTTTTGTGAAATTTCGTTCCGGCCGTATTTTGTCGTTTCCCCGCATACCGCCGCCAATCAGAATTCCCTGTTTTTCTCAATTTTTTAATTTTCGTCCATTTTGTTCAGGCCGCATTTTGATGTTTCCCACATACCGCCGCCTATCGGAATTTCTTGTTTTTCTCAATTTTTTCATTTTTGTGAAATTTCTTTCCGGTCGTATTTTGGCGTGTTCCCGCATACCGCCGCCTATCAGAATTCCTTGTTTTTCTCAATTGTTTCATTTATGTCAAATTTCGTTCCGGCCGCATTTTGGCCTCTCCCCGCATACAGCCGCCTATCAGAATTACATGTTTTTCTCAATTTTTTCATTTTCGTCAAATTTCGTTCGGGTCGTATTTTGGCGTGTCCTCGCATACGCCGCCTATCAGAATTCCATGTTTTTCTCAATTATTTCATTTATGTCAAATTTCGTTTCGGCCGTATTTTGGCGTCTCCCAGCATACCGCCTATCAGAATTACATGTTTTTCTCAATTTTTTCATTTTCGCGTATTTTGGCGTCTCCCCGCATTTTGACGTTTCCCACATACCGCTGCCTATCCGAACTCCCTGTTTTTCTCAATTTTTTCATTTTCGTCCAATTTCGTTCTGGTCACTTTTTGGCGTTTCCCCGCATACCGCCGCCTATCAGAATTCCAAGTTTTTAACAATTATTTCATTTATGTCAAATTTCGTTCCGGCCGCATTTTGGCGTCTCCCCGCATACGACCGCATATCAGAATTACCTGTTTTTCTCAATTTTTTTCATTTTTGTTAAATATCGTTCCGGCCGCATTTTAGCATTTTCCCACATACCGCCGCCAATCAGAATTCCTTGTTTTTCTCAATTTTTTCATTTTTGTGAAATTTCGTTCCGGTCGTATTTTGGCGTTTCCCCGCATACGCCGCCTATCAGAATTCCAAGTTTTTAACAATTATTTCATTTATGTCAAATTTCGTTCCGGCCGCATTTTGGCGTCTCCCCGCATACGACCGCATATCAGAATTACCTGTTTTTCTCAATTTTTTTCATTTTTGTTAAATATCGTTCCGGCCGCATTTTAGCATTTTCCCACATACCGCCGCCAATCAGAATTCCTTGTTTTTCTCAATTTTTTCATTTTTGTGAAATTTCGTTCCGGTCGTATTTTGGCGTTTCCCCGCATACGCCGCCTATCAGAATTCCATGTTTTTCTCAATTATTTCATTTATGTCAAATTTCGTTTCGGCCGCATTTTGGCAGCTCCCCGCATACAGCCGCCTAACAGAATTCCCTGTTTTTCTCAATTTTTTCATTTTCGTCAAATTTCGTTCCGGTCTCTTTTTGGCGTTTCCCCGCATACCGCCGCATATCAGAATTCCTAGTTTTTCTCAATTTTTTCATTTTCGTCAAATTTCGTTCGGGTCGTATTTTGGCGTGTCCTCGCATACGCCGCCTATCAGAATTCCATGTTTTTATCAATTATTTCATTTAAGTCAAATTTCGTTTCGGCCGTATTTTGGCGTCTCCCCGCATACAGCCGCCTATCAGAATTACATGTTTTTCTCAATTTTTCCATTTTCGTAAAATTTAGTTCCGGTCTCTTTTTGGCGTTACCCCGCATACCGCCGCCTATCAGAATTCCATGTTTCTCTCCATTATTTCATTTATGTCAAATTTCGTTCCGGCCGCATTTTGGCATCTACCCGCATACAGCCGCCTATCAGAATTACCTGTTTTTTTGAATTTTTTCATTTTTGAGAAATTTCGTTTCGGCCGCATTTTGTCATTTCACCGCATACCGCCGCCAATCAGAATTCCCTGTTTTTCTCAATTTTTTCATTTTCGTCCATTTTGTTCAGGCCGCATTTTGACGTTTCCCACATACCGCCGCCTATCAGAATTCCTTGTTTTTCTCATTTTTTTCATTTTTGTGAAATTTCGTTCCCGTCGTATTTTGGCGTTTCCCAGCATACGCCGCCTATCAGAATTTCATGTTTTTCTCAATTATTTCATTTATGTCAAATTTCCTTTCGGCCGCATTTTGGCGTCTCCCCGCACACAGCCGCATATCAGAATTACATGTTTTTCTCAATTTTTTCATTTTCGTCAAATTTCGTTCCGGTCTCTTTTTGACGTTTCCCCGCATACCGCCGCCTATCAGAATTCCCAGTTTTCTCAATTTTTTCATTTTCGTCAAATTTCGTTCTGGTCACTTTTTGGCATGTCCACGAATACCGCCGCCTATCATAATTCCATATTTTTATCAATTATTTCATTTAAGTCAAATTTCTTTCGGGCCGCATTTTGGCGTCTCCCCGCATACGGCCGCCTTACAGAATTACCTGTTTTTCTCAATTTTTTCCATTTTCGTGAAATATCGTTCCGGCCGCATTTTGGCATTTTCCCGCATACCGCCGCCTATCATAATTCCTTGTTTTTCGCAATTATTTCATTTATGTCAAATTTCGTCCCGGCCGCATTTTGGCCTCTCCCCGCATACAGCCGCCTATCAGAATTACATGTTTTTCTCAATTATTTCATTTATGTCAAATTTCGTTCCGGCCGCATTTTGGCGTCTCCCCGCATACAGCCGTCTATCAGAATTACCTGTTTTTCTCAATTTTTTCATTTTTGTGAAATTTCGTTCCGGCCGCATTTTGGCGTTTTCCCGCATACCGCCGCCTATCAGAATTCCTTGTTTTTCGCAATTATTTCATTTATGTCAAATTTCGTTCCGGCCGCATTTTGGCCTCTCCCCGCAT
The DNA here is from genome assembly GCA_964058825.1 of Carex arenaria. Lineage (NCBI taxonomy): Eukaryota > Viridiplantae > Streptophyta > Magnoliopsida > Poales > Cyperaceae > Carex > Carex arenaria. Next base: position 338,134 of record CAXKVW010000334.1, on the reverse strand, counting down.
ACAGCCGCCTATCAGAATTACATGTTTTTCTCAATTATTTCATTTATGTCAAATTTCGTTCCGGCCGCATTTTGGCGTCTCCCCGCATACAGCCGTCTATCAGAATTACCTGTTTTTCTCAATTTTTTCATTTTTGTGAAATTTCGTTCCGGCCGCATTTTGGCGTTTTCCCGCATACCGCCAATCAGAATTCCTTGTTTTTCTCAATTTTTTCATTTTCGTCCATTTTGTTCAGGCCGCATTTTGACGTTTCCCACATACCGCCGCCTATCAGAATTCCTTGTTTTTCACAATTTTTTCATTTTTGTGAAATTTCGTTCCGGTCGTATTTTGGCGTGTCCCCGCATACCGCCGCCTATCAGAATTCCATGTTTTTCTCAATTATTTCATTTATGTCAAATTTCGTTCCGGCCGCATCTTGGCGTCTCCCCGCATACAGCCGCCTATCAGAATTACCTGTTTTTCTCAATTTTTTCATTTTTGTGAAATTTCGTTCCGGCCGTATTTTGTCGTTTCCCCGCATACCGCCGCCAATCAGAATTCCCTGTTTTTCTCAATTTTTTAATTTTCGTCCATTTTGTTCAGGCCGCATTTTGATGTTTCCCACATACCGCCGCCTATCGGAATTCCTTGTTTTTCTCAATTTTTTCATTTTTGTGAAATTTCTTTCCGGTTGTATTTTGGCGTGTCCCCGCATACCGCCGCCTATCAGAATTCCTTGTTTTTCTCAATTATTTCATTTATGTCAAATTTCGTTCCGGCCGCATTTTGGCCACTCCCCGCATACAGCCGCCTATCAGAATTACATTTTTTTTCTCAATTTTTTCGTTTTCGTCAAATTTCGTTCCGGTCTCTTTTTGGCGTTTCCCCGCATACCGCCGCATATCAGAATTCCCAGTTTTTCTCAATTTTTTCATTTTCGTCAAATTTCGTTCGGGTCGTATTTTGACGTTTCCCCGCATACGCCGCCTATCAGAATTCCATGTTTTTCTCAATTATTTCATTTATGTCAAATTTCGTTTCGGCCGGATTTTGGCGTCTCCCCGCATACAGCCGCCTATCAGAATTACATGTTTTTCTCAATTTTTCCATTTTCGTAAAATTTAGTTCCGGTCTCTTTTTGGCGTTACCCCGCATACCGCCGCCTATCAGAATTCCCAGTTTTTCTCAATTTTTTCATTTTCGTCAAATTTCGTTCCGATCGTATTTTGGCGTGTCCCCGCATACCGCCGCCTATCAGAATTCCATGTTTTTCTCCATTATTTCATTTATGTCAAATTTCGTTCCGGCCGCATTTTGGCATCTCCCCGCATACAGCCGCCTATCAGAATTACCTGTTTTTTTGAATTTTTTCATTTTTGTGAAATTTCGTTCCGGCCGTATTTTGTCGTTTCCCCGCATACCGCCGCCAATCAGAATTCCCTGTTTTTCTCAATTTTTTTCATTTTTGTTAAATATCGTTCCGGCCGCATTTTAGCATTTTCCCACATACCGCCGCCAATCAGAATTCCTTGTTTTTCTCAATTTTTTCATTTTTGTGAAATTTCGTTCCGGTCGTATTTTGGCGTTTCCCCGCATACGCCGCCTATCAGAATTCCATGTTTTTCTCAATTATTTCATTTATGTCAAATTTCGTTTCGGCCGCATTTTGGCAGCTCCCCGCATACAGCCGCCTAACAGAATTCCCTGTTTTTCTCAATTTTTTCATTTTCGTCAAATTTCGTTCCGGTCTCTTTTTGGCGTTTCCCCGCATACCGCCGCATATCAGAATTCCTAGTTTTTCTCAATTTTTTCATTTTCGTCAAATTTCGTTCGGGTCGTATTTTGGCGTGTCCTCGCATACGCCGCCTATCAGAATTCCATGTTTTTATCAATTATTTCATTTAAGTCAAATTTCGTTTCGGCCGTATTTTGGCGTCTCCCCGCATACAGCCGCCTATCAGAATTACATGTTTTTCTCAATTTTTCCATTTTCGTAAAATTTAGTTCCGGTCTCTTTTTGGCGTTACCCCGCATACCGCCGCCTATCAGAATTCCATGTTTCTCTCCATTATTTCATTTATGTCAAATTTCGTTCCGGCCGCATTTTGGCATCTACCCGCATACAGCCGCCTATCAGAATTACCTGTTTTTTTGAATTTTTTCATTTTTGAGAAATTTCGTTTCGGCCGCATTTTGTCATTTCACCGCATACCGCCGCCAATCAGAATTCCCTGTTTTTCTCAATTTTTTCATTTTCGTCCATTTTGTTCAGGCCGCATTTTGACGTTTCCCACATACCGCCGCCTATCAGAATTCCTTGTTTTTCTCTTTTTTTTCATTTTTGTGAAATTTCGTTCCCGTCGTATTTTGGCGTTTCCCAGCATACGCCGCCTATCAGAATTTCATGTTTTTCTCAATTATTTCATTTATGTCAAATTTCCTTTCGGCCGCATTTTGGCGTCTCCCCGCACACAGCCGCATATCAGAATTACATGTTTTTCTCAATTTTTTCATTTTCGTCAAATTTCGTTCCGGTCTCTTTTTGACGTTTCCCCGCATACCGCCGCCTATCAGAATTCCCAGTTTTCTCAATTTTTTCATTTTCGTCAAATTTCGTTCTGGTCACTTTTTGGCATGTCCACGAATACCGCCGCCTATCATAATTCCATATTTTTATCAATTATTTCATTTAGGTCAAATTTCTTTCGGGCCGCATTTTGGCGTCTCCCCGCATACGGCCGCCTTACAGAATTACCTGTTTTTCTCAATTTTTTCCATTTTCGTGAAATATCGTTCCGGCCGCATTTTGGCATTTTCCCGCATACCGCCGCCTATCATAATTCCTTGTTTTTCGCAATTATTTCATTTATGTCAAATTTCGTCCCGGCCGCATTTTGGCCTCTCCCCGCATACAGCCGCCTATCAGAATTACATGTTTTTCTCAATTATTTCATTTATGTCAAATTTCGTTCCGGCCGCATTTTGGCGTCTCCCCGCATACAGCCGTCTATCAGAATTACCTGTTTTTCTCAATTTTTTCATTTTTGTGAAATTTCGTTCCGGCCGCATTTTGGCGTTTTCCCGCATACCGCCGCCTATCAGAATTCCTTGTTTTTCGCAATTATTTCATTTATGTCAAATTTCGTTCCGGCCGCATTTTGGCCTCTCCCCGCATACAGCCGCCTATCAGAATTACATGTTTTTCTCAATTATTTCATTTATGTCAAATTTCGTTCCGGCCGCATTTTGGCGTCTCCCCGCATACAGCCGTCTATCAGAATTACCTGTTTTTCTCAATTTTTTCATTTTTGTGAAATTTCGTTCCGGCCGCATTTTGGCGTTTTCCCGCATACCGCCAATCAGAATTCCTTGTTTTTCTCAATTTTTTCATTTTCGTCCATTTTGTTCAGGCCGCATTTTGACGTTTCCCACATACCGCCGCCTATCAGAATTCCTTGTTTTTCACAATTTTTTCATTTTTGTGAAATTTCGTTCCGGTCGTATTTTGGCGTGTCCCCGCATACCGCCGCCTATCAGAATTCCATGTTTTTCTCAATTATTTCATTTATGTCAAATTTCGTTCCGGCCGCATCTTGGCGTCTCCCCGCATACAGCCGCCTATCAGAATTACCTGTTTTTCTCAATTTTTTCATTTTTGTGAAATTTCGTTCCGGCCATATTTTGTCGTTTCCCCGCATACCGCCGCCAATCAGAATTCCCTGTTTTTCTCAATTTTTTAATTTTCGTCCATTTTGTTCAGGCCGCATTTTGATGTTTCCCACATACCGCCGCCTATCGGAATTCCTTGTTTTTCTCAATTTTTTCATTTTTGTGAAATTTCTTTCCGGTCGTATTTTGGCGTGTCCCCGCATACCGCCGCCTATCAGAATTCCTTGTTTTTCTCAATTATTTCATTTATGTCAAATTTCGTTCCGGCCGCATTTTGGCCTCTCCCCGCATACAGCCGCCTATCAGAATTACATTTTTTTTCTCAATTTTTTCGTTTTCGTCAAATTTCGTTCCGGTCTCTTTTTGGCGGTTCCCCGCATACCGCCGCATATCAGAATTCCCAGTTTTTCTCAATTTTTTCATTTTCGTAAAATTTCGTTCGGGTCGTATTTTGACGTTTCCCCGCATACGCCGCCTATCAGAATTCCATGTTTTTCTCAATTATTTCATTTATGTCAAATTTCGTTTCGGCCGTATTTTGGCGTCTCCCCGCATACAGCCGCCTATCAGAATTACATGTTTTTCTCAATTTTTCCATTTTCGTAAAATTTAGTTCCGGTCTCTTTTTGGCGTTACCCCGCATACCGCCGCCTATCAGAATTCCCAGTTTTTCTCAATTTTTTCATTTTCGTCAAATTTCGTTCCGATCGTATTTTGGCGTGTCCTCGCATACCGCCGCCTATCAGAATTCCATGTTTTTCTCCATTATTTCATTTATGTCAAATTTCGTTCCGGCCGCATTTTGGCATCTCCCCGCATACAGCCGCCTATCAGAATTACCTGTTTTTCTCAATTTTTTCATTTTCGTCCAATTTCGTTCTGGTCACTTTTTGGCGTTTCCCCGCATACGCCGCCTATCAGAATTCCAAGTTTTTAACAATTATTTCATTTATGTCAAATTTCGTTCCGGCCGCATTTTGGCGTCTCCCCGCATACGACCGCATATCAGAATTACCTGTTTTTCTCAATTTTTTTCATTTTTGTTAAATATCGTTCCGGCCGCATTTTAGCATTTTCCCACATACCGCCGCCAATCAGAATTCCTTGTTTTTCTCAATTTTTTCATTTTTGTGAAATTTCGTTCCGGTCGTATTTTGGCGTTTCCCCGCATACGCCGCCTATCAGAATTCCATGTTTTTCTCAATTATTTCATTTATGTCAAATTTCGTTTCGGCCGCATTTTGGCAGCTCCCCGCATACAGCCGCCTAACAGAATTCCCTGTTTTTCTCAATTTTTTCATTTTCGTCAAATTTCGTTCCGGTCTCTTTTTGGCGTTTCCCCGCATACCGCCGCATATCAGAATTCCTAGTTTTTCTCAATTTTTTCATTTTCGTCAAATTTCGTTCGGGTCGTATTTTGGCGTTTCCTCGCATACGCCGCCTATCAGAATTCCATGTTTTTATCAATTATTTCATTTAAGTCAAATTTCGTTTCGGCCGTATTTTGGCGTCTCCCCGCATACAGCCGCCTATCAGAATTACATGTTTTTCTCAATTTTTCCATTTTCGTAAAATTTAGTTCCGGTCTCTTTTTGGCGTTACCCCGCATACCGCCGCCTATCAGAATTCCCAATTTTTCTCAATTTTTTAATTTTCGTCCATTTTGTTCAGGCCGCATTTTGATGTTTCCCACATACCGCCGCCTATCAGAATTCCTTGTTTTTCACAATTTTTTCATTTTTGTGAAATTTCGTTCCGGTCGTATTTTGGCGTGTCCCCACATACCGCCGCCTATCAGAATTCCATGTTTTTCTCAATTATTTCATTTATGTCAAATTTCGTTCGGGCCGCATTTTGGCGTCTCCCCGCATACAGCCGCCTATCAGAATTACCTGTTTTTCTCAATTTTTTCATTTTTGTGAAATTTCGTTCCGGCCGTATTTTGTCGTTTCCCCGCATACCGCCGCCAATCAGAATTCCCTGTTTTTCTCAATTTTTTAATTTTCGTCCATTTTGTTCAGGCCGCATTTTGATGTTTCCCACATACCGCCGCCTATCGGAATTTCTTGTTTTTCTCAATTTTTTCATTTTTGTGAAATTTCGTTCCGGCCGCATTTTGGCGTTTCCCCGCATACCGTCGCCTATTAGAATTCCTTGTTTTTCTAAATTTTTTCATTTTTGTGAAATTTCGTTCCGGTCGTATTTTGGCGTTTCCCCGCATACGCCGCCTATCAGAATTCCATGTTTTTCTCAATTATTTCATTTATGTCAAATTTCGTTTCGGCCGCATTTTGGCAGCTCCCCGCATACAGCCGCCTAACAGAATTCCCTGTTTTTCTCAATTTTTTCATTTTCGTCCATTTTGTTCAGGCCGCATTTTGACATTTCCCACATACCGCCGCCTATCAGAATTCCTTGTTTTTCTCAATTTTTTCATTTTTGTGAAATTTCGTTCCGGTCGTATTTTGGCGTTTCCCCGCATACGCCGCCTATCAGAATTCCATGTTTTTCTCAATTATTTCATTTATGTCAAATTTCGTTCCGGCCGCATTTTGGCGTCTCCCCGCATACAGCCGCCTATAAGAATTACCTGTTTTTTTTGAATTTTTTCATTTTTGTGAAATTTCGTTCCGGCCGTATTTTGTCGTTTCCTCGCATACCGCCGCCAATCAGAATTCCCTGTTTTTCTCAATTTTTTAATTTTCGTCCATTTTGTTCAGGCCGCATTTTGATGTTTCCCACATACCGCCGCCTATCAGAATTCCTTGTTTTTCACAATTTTTTCATTTTTGTGAAATTTCGTTCCGGTCGTATTTTGGCGTGTCCCCACATACCGCCGCCTATCAGAATTCCATGTTTTTGTCAATTATTTCATTTATGTCAAATTTCGTTCGGGCCGCATTTTGGCGTCTCCCCGCATACAGCCGCCTATCAGAATTACCTGTTTTTCTCAATTTTTTCATTTTTGTGAAATTTCGTTCCGGCCGTATTTTGTCGTTTCCCCGCATACCGCCGCCAATCAGAATTCCCTGTTTTTCTCAATTTTTTAATTTTCGTCCATTTTGTTCAGGCCGCATTTTGATGTTTCCCACATACCGCCGCCTATCGGAATTTCTTGTTTTTCTCAATTTTTTCATTTTTGTGAAATTTCTTTCCGGTCGTATTTTGGCGTGTTCCCGCATACCGCCGCCTATCAGAATTCCTTGTTTTTCTCAATTGTTTCATTTATGTCAAATTTCGTTCCGGCCGCATTTTGGCCTCTCCCCGCATACAGCCGCCTATCAGAATTACATGTTTTTCTCAATTTTTTCATTTTCGTCAAATTTCGTTCGGGTCGTATTTTGGCGTGTCCTCGCATACGCCGCCTATCAGAATTCCATGTTTTTCTCAATTATTTCATTTATGTCAAATTTCGTTTCGGCCGTATTTTGGCGTCTCCCAGCATACCGCCTATCAGAATTACATGTTTTTCTCAATTTTTTCATTTTCGCGTATTTTGGCGTCTCCCCGCATTTTGACGTTTCCCACATACCGCTGCCTATCCGAACTCCCTGTTTTTCTCAATTTTTTCATTTTCGTCCAATTTCGTTCTGGTCACTTTTTGGCGTTTCCCCGCATACCGCCGCCTATCAGAATTCCAAGTTTTTAACAATTATTTCATTTATGTCAAATTTCGTTCCGGCCGCATTTTGGCGTCTCCCCGCATACGACCGCATATCAGAATTACCTGTTTTTCTCAATTTTTTTCATTTTTGTTAAATATCGTTCCGGCCGCATTTTAGCATTTTCCCACATACCGCCGCCAATCAGAATTCCTTGTTTTTCTCAATTTTTTCATTTTTGTGAAATTTCGTTCCGGTCGTATTTTGGCGTTTCCCCGCATACGCCGCCTATCAGAATTCCAAGTTTTTAACAATTATTTCATTTATGTCAAATTTCGTTCCGGCCGCATTTTGGCGTCTCCCCGCATACGACCGCATATCAGAATTACCTGTTTTTCTCAATTTTTTTCATTTTTGTTAAATATCGTTCCGGCCGCATTTTAGCATTTTCCCACATACCGCCGCCAATCAGAATTCCTTGTTTTTCTCAATTTTTTCATTTTTGTGAAATTTCGTTCCGGTCGTATTTTGGCGTTTCCCCGCATACGCCGCCTATCAGAATTCCATGTTTTTCTCAATTATTTCATTTATGTCAAATTTCGTTTCGGCCGCATTTTGGCAGCTCCCCGCATACAGCCGCCTAACAGAATTCCCTGTTTTTCTCAATTTTTTCATTTTCGTCAAATTTCGTTCCGGTCTCTTTTTGGCGTTTCCCCGCATACCGCCGCATATCAGAATTCCTAGTTTTTCTCAATTTTTTCATTTTCGTCAAATTTCGTTCGGGTCGTATTTTGGCGTTTCCTCGCATACGCCGCCTATCAGAATTCCATGTTTTTATCAATTATTTCATTTAAGTCAAATTTCGTTTCGGCCGTATTTTGGCGTCTCCCCGCATACAGCCGCCTATCAGAATTACATGTTTTTCTCAATTTTTCCATTTTCGTAAAATTTAGTTCCGGTCTCTTTTTGGCGTTACCCCGCATACCGCCGCCTATCAGAATTCCATGTTTCTCTCCATTATTTCATTTATGTCAAATTTCGTTCCGGCCGCATTTTGGCATCTACCCGCATACAGCCGCCTATCAGAATTACCTGTTTTTTTGAATTTTTTCATTTTTGAGAAATTTCGTTTCGGCCGCATTTTGTCATTTCACCGCATACCGCCGCCAATCAGAATTCCCTGTTTTTCTCAATTTTTTCATTTTCGTCCATTTTGTTCAGGCCGCATTTTGACGTTTCCCACATACCGCCGCCTATCAGAATTCCTTGTTTTTCTCATTTTTTTCATTTTTGTGAAATTTCGTTCCCGTCGTATTTTGGCGTTTCCCAGCATACGCCGCCTATCAGAATTTCATGTTTTTCTCAATTATTTCATTTATGTCAAATTTCCTTTCGGCCGCATTTTGGCGTCTCCCCGCACACAGCCGCATATCAGAATTACATGTTTTTCTCAATTTTTTCATTTTTGTCAAATTTCGTTCCGGTCTCTTTTTGACGTTTCCCCGCATACCGCCGCCTATCAGAATTCCCAGTTTTCTCAATTTTTTCATTTTCGTCAAATTTCGTTCTGGTCACTTTTTGGCATGTCCACGAATACCGCCGCCTATCATAATTCCATATTTTTATCAATTATTTCATTTAAGTCAAATTTCTTTCGGGCCGCATTTTGGCGTCTCCCCGCATACGGCCGCCTTACAGAATTACCTGTTTTTCTCAATTTTTTCCATTTTCGTGAAATATCGTTCCGGCCGCATTTTGGCATTTTCCCGCATACCGCCGCCTATCATAATTCCTTGTTTTTCGCAATTATTTCATTTATGTCAAATTTCGTCCCGGCCGCATTTTGGCCTCTCCCCGCATACAGCCGCCTATCAGAATTACATGTTTTTCTCAATTATTTCATTTATGTCAAATTTCGTTCCGGCCGCATTTTGGCGTCTCCCCGCATACAGCCGTCTATCAGAATTACCTGTTTTTCTCAATTTTTTCATTTTTGTGAAATTTCGTTCCGGCCGCATTTTGGCGTTTTCCCGCATACCGCCGCCTATCAGAATTCCTTGTTTTTCGCAATTATTTCATTTATGTCAAATTTCGTTCCGGCCGCATTTTGGCCTCTCCCCGCATACAGCCGCCTATCAGAATTACATGTTTTTCTCAATTATTTCATTTATGTCAAATTTCGTTCCGGCCGCATTTTGGCGTCTCCCCGCATACAGCCGTCTATCAGAATTACCTGTTTTTCTCAATTTTTTCATTTTTGTGAAATTTCGTTCCGGCCGCATTTTGGCGTTTTCCCGCATACCGCCAATCAGAATTCCTTGTTTTTCTCAATTTTTTCATTTTCGTCCATTTTGATCAGGCCGCATTTTGACGTTTCCCACATACCGCCGCCTATCAGAATTCCTTGTTTTTCACAATTTTTTCATTTTTGTGAAATTTCGTTCCGGTCGTATTTTGGCGTGTCCCCGCATACCGCCGCCTATCAGAATTCCATGTTTTTCTCAATTATTTCATTTATGTCAAATTTCGTTCCGGCCGCATCTTGGCGTCTCCCCGCATACAGCCGCCTATCAGAATTACCTGTTTTTCTCAATTTTTTCATTTTTGTGAAATTTCGTTCCGGCCGTATTTTGTCGTTTCCCCGCATACCTCCGCCAATCAGAATTCCCTGTTTTTCTCAATTTTTTAATTTTCGTCCATTTTGTTCAGGCCGCATTTTGATGTTTCCCACATACCGCCGCCTATCGGAATTCCTTGTTTTTCTCAATTTTTTCATTTTTGTGAAATTTCTTTCCGGTCGTATTTTGGCGTGTCCCCGCATACCGCCGCCTATCAGAATTCCTTGTTTTTCTCAATTATTTCATTTATGTCAAATTTCGTTCCGGCCGCATTTTGGCCTCTCCCCGCATACAGCCGCCTATCAGAATTACATTTTTTTTCTCAATTTTTTCGTTTTCGTCAAATTTCGTTCCGGTCTCTTTTTGGCGTTTCCCCGCATACCGCCGCATATCAGAATTCCCAGTTTTTCTCAATTTTTTCATTTTCGTCAAATTTCGTTCGGGTCGTATTTTGACGTTTCCCCGCATACGCCGCCTATCAGAATTCCATGTTTTTCTCAATTATTTCATTTATGTCAAATTTCGTTTCGGCCGTATTTTGGCGTCTCCCCGCATACAGCCGCCTATCAGAATTACATGTTTTTCTCAATTTTTCCATTTTCGTAAAATTTAGTTCCGGTCTCTTTTTGGCGTTACCCCGCATACCGCCGCCTATCAGAATTCCCAGTTTTTCTCAATTTTTTCATTTTCGTCAAATTTCGTTCCGATCGTATTTTGGCGTGTCCCCGCATACCGCCGCCTATCAGAATTCCATGTTTTTCTCCATTATTTCATTTATGTTAAATTTCGTTCCGGCCGCATTTTGGCATCTCCCCGCATACAGCCGCCTATCAGAATTACCTGTTTTTCTCAATTTTTTCATTTTTGTGAAATTTCGTTCCGGCCGCATTTTGGCGTTTCCCCGCATACCGTCGCCTATTAGAATTCCTTGTTTTTCTAAATTTTTTCATTTTTGTGAAATTTCGTTCCGGTCGTATTTTGGCGTTTCCCCGCATACGCCGCCTATCAGAATTCCATGTTTTTCTCAATTATTTCATTTATGTCAAATTTCGTTTCGGCCGCATTTTGGCAGCTCCCCGCATACAGCCGCCTAACAGAATTCCCTGTTTTTCTCAATTTTTTCATTTTCGTCCATTTTGTTCAGGCCGCATTTTGACGTTTCCCACATACCGCCGCCTATCAGAATTCCTTGTTTTTCTCAATTTTTTCATTTTTGTGAAATTTCGTTCCGGTCGTATTTTGGCGTTTCCCCGCATACGCCGCCTATCAGAATTCCATGTTTTTCTCAATTATTTCATTTATGTCAAATTTCGTTCCGGCCGCATTTTGGCGTCTCCCCGCATACAGCCGCCTATAAGAATTACCTGTTTTTTTTGAATTTTTTCATTTTTGTGAAATTTCGTTCCGGCCGTATTTTGTCGTTTCCTCGCATACCGCCGCCAATCAGAATTCCCTGTTTTTCTCAATTTTTTAATTTTCGTCCATTTTGTTCAGGCCGCATTTTGATGTTTCCCACATACCGCCGCCTATCAGAATTCCTTGTTTTTCACAATTTTTTCATTTTTGTGAAATTTCGTTCCGGTCGTATTTTGGCGTGTCCCCACATACCGCCGCCTAACAGAATTCCATGTTTTTGTCAATTATTTCATTTATGTCAAATTTCGTTCGGGCCGCATTTTGGCGTCTCCCCGCATACAGCCGCCTATCAGAATTACCTGTTTTTCTCAATTTTTTCATTTTTGTGAAATTTCGTTCCGGCCGTATTTTGTCGTTTCCCCGCATACCGCCGCCAATCAGAATTCCCTGTTTTTCTCAATTTTTTAATTTTCGTCCATTTTGTTCAGGCCGCATTTTGATGTTTCCCACATACCGCCGCCTATCGGAATTTCTTGTTTTTCTCAATTTTTTCATTTTTGTGAAATTTCTTTCCGGTCGTATTTTGGCGTGTCCCCGCATACCGCCGCCTATCAGAATTCCTTGTTTTTCTCAATTGTTTCATTTATGTCAAATTTCGTTCCGGCCGCATTTTGGCCTCTCCCCGCATACAGCCGCCTATCAGAATTACATGTTTTTCTCAATTTTTTCATTTTCGTCAAATTTCGTTCGGGTCGTATTTTGGCGTGTCCTCGCATACGCCGCCTATCAGAATTCCATGTTTTTCTCAATTATTTCATTTATGTCAAATTTCGTTTCGGCCGTATTTTGGCGTCTCCCAGCATACCGCCTATCAGAATTACATGTTTTTCTCAATTTTTTCATTTTCGCGTATTTTGGCGTCTCCCCGCATTTTGACGTTTCCCACATACCGCTGCCTATCCGAACTCCCTGTTTTTCTCAATTTTTTCATTTTCGTCCAATTTCGTTCTGGTCACTTTTTGGCGTTTCCCCGCATACCGCCGCCTATCAGAATTCCAAGTTTTTAACAATTATTTCATTTATGTCAAATTTCGTTCCGGCCGCATTTTGGCGTCTCCCCGCATACGACCGCATATCAGAATTACCTGTTTTTCTCAATTTTTTTCATTTTTGTTAAATATCGTTCCGGCCGCATTTTAGCATTTTCCCACATACCGCCGCCAATCAGAATTCCTTGTTTTTCTCAATTTTTTCATTTTTGTGAAATTTCGTTCCGGTCGTATTTTGGCGTTTCCCCGCATACGCCGCCTATCAGAATTCCAAGTTTTTAACAATTATTTCATTTATGTCAAATTTCGTTCCGGCCGCATTTTGGCGTCTCCCCGCATACGACCGCATATCAGAATTACCTGTTTTTCTCAATTTTTTTCATTTTTGTTAAATATCGTTCCGGCCGCATTTTAGCATTTTCCCACATACCGCCGCCAATCAGAATTCCTTGTTTTTCTCAATTTTTTCATTTTTGTGAAATTTCGTTCCGGTCGTATTTTGGCGTTTCCCCGCATACGCCGCCTATCAGAATTCCATGTTTTTCTCAATTATTTCATTTATGTCAAATTTCGTTTCGGCCGCATTTTGGCAGCTCCCCGCATACAGCCGCCTAACAGAATTCCCTGTTTTTCTCAATTTTTTCATTTTCGTCAAATTTCGTTCCGGTCTCTTTTTGGCGTTTCCCCGCATACCGCCGCATATCAGAATTCCTAGTTTTTCTCAATTTTTTCATTTTCGTCAAATTTCGTTCGGGTCGTATTTTGGCGTTTCCTCGCATACGCCGCCTATCAGAATTCCATGTTTTTATCAATTATTTCATTTAAGTCAAATTTCGTTTCGGCCCTATTTTGGCGTCTCCCCGCATACAGCCGCCTATCAGAATTACATGTTTTTCTCAATTTTTCCATTTTCGTAAAATTTAGTTCCGGTCTCTTTTTGGCGTTACCCCGCATACCGCCGCCTATCAGAATTCCATGTTTCTCTCCATTATTTCATTTATGTCAAATTTCGTTCCGGCCGCATTTTGGCATCTACCCGCATACAGCCGCCTATCAGAATTACCTGTTTTTTTGAATTTTTTCATTTTTGAGAAATTTCGTTTCGGCCGCATTTTGTCATTTCACCGCATACCGCCGCCAATCAGAATTCCCTGTTTTTCTCAATTTTTTCATTTTCGTCCATTTTGTTCAGGCCGCATTTTGACGTTTCCCACATACCGCCGCCTATCAGAATTCCTTGTTTTTCTCATTTTTTTCATTTTTGTGAAATTTCGTTCCCGTCGTATTTTGGCGTTTCCCAGCATACGCCGCCTATCAGAATTTCATGTTTTTCTCAATTATTTCATTTATGTCAAATTTCCTTTCGGCCGCATTTTGGCGTCTCCCCGCACACAGCCGCATATCAGAATTACATGTTTTTCTCAATTTTTTCATTTTCGTCAAATTTCGTTCCGGTCTCTTTTTGACGTTTCCCCGCATACCGCCGCCTATCAGAATTCCCAGTTTTCTCAATTTTTTCATTTTCGTCAAATTTCGTTCTGGTCACTTTTTGGCATGTCCACGAATACCGCCGCCTATCATAATTCCATATTTTTATCAATTATTTCATTTAGGTCAAATTTCTTTCGGGCCGCATTTTGGCGTCTCCCCGCATACGGCCGCCTTACAGAATTACCTGTTTTTCTCAATTTTTTCCATTTTCGTGAAATATCGTTCCGGCCGCATTTTGGCATTTTCCCGCATACCGCCGCCTATCATAATTCCTTGTTTTTCGCAATTATTTCATTTATGTCAAATTTCGTCCCGGCCGCATTTTGGCCTCTCCCCGCATACAGCCGCCTATCAGAATTACATGTTTTTCTCAATTATTTCATTTATGTCAAATTTCGTTCCGGCCGCATTTTGGCGTCTCCCCGCATACAGCCGTCTATCAGAATTACCTGTTTTTCTCAATTTTTTCATTTTTGTGAAATTTCGTTCCGGCCGCATTTTGGCGTTTTCCCGCATACCGCCAATCAGAATTCCTTGTTTTTCTCAATTTTTTCATTTTCGTCCATTTTGTTCAGGCCGCATTTTGACGTTTCCCACATACCGCCGCCTATCAGAATTCCGTGTTTTTCACAATTTTTTCATTTTTGTGAAATTTCGTTCCGGTCGTATTTTGGCGTGTCCCCGCATACCGCCGCCTATCAGAATTCCATGTTTTTCTCAATTATTTCATTTATGTCAAATTTCGTTCCGGCCGCATCTTGGCGTCTCCCCGCATACAGCCGCCTATCAGAATTACCTGTTTTTCTCAATTTTTTCATTTTTGTGAAATTTCGTTCCGGCCGTATTTTGTCGTTTCCCCGCATACCGCCGCCAATCAGAATTCCCTGTTTTTCTCAATTTTTTAATTTTCGTCCATTTTGTTCAGGCCGCATTTTGATGTTTCCCACATACCGCCGCCTATCGGAATTCCTTGTTTTTCTCAATTTTTTCATTTTTGTGAAATTTCTTTCCGGTCGTATTTTGGCGTGTCCCCGCATACCGCCGCCTATCAGAATTCCTTGTTTTTCTCAATTATTTCATTTATGTCAAATTTCGTTCCGGCCGCATTTTGGCCTCTCCCCGCATACAGCCGCCTATCAGAATTACATTTTTTTTCTCAATTTTTTCGTTTTCGTCAAATTTCGTTCCGGTCTCTTTTTGGCGTTTCCCCGCATACCGCCGCATATCAGAATTCCCAGTTTTTCTCAATTTTTTCATTTTCGTCAAATTTCGTTCGGGTCGTATTTTGACGTTTCCCCGCATACGCCGCCTATCAGAATTCCATGTTTTTCTCAATTATTTCATTTATGTCAAATTTCGTTTCGGCCGTATTTTGGCGTCTCCCCGCATACAGCCGCCTATCAGAATTACATGTTTTTCTCAATTTTTCCATTTTCGTAAAATTTAGTTCCGGTCTCTTTTTGGCGTTACCCCGCATACCGCCGCCTATCAGAATTCCCAGTTTTTCTCAATTTTTTCATTTTCGTCAAATTTCGTTCCGATCGTATTTTGGCGTGTCCCCGCATACCGCCGCCTATCAGAATTCCATGTTTTTCTCCATTATTTCATTTATGTCAAATTTCGTTCCGGCCGCATTTTGGCATCTCCCCGCATACAGCCGCCTATCAGAATTACCTGTTTTTCTCAATTTTTTCATTTTTGTGAAATTTCGTTCCGGCCGCATTTTGGCGTTTCCCCGCATACCGTCGCCTATTAGAATTCCTTGTTTTTCTAAATTTTTTCATTTTTGTGAAATTTCGTTCCGGTCGTATTTTGGCGTTTCCCCGCATACGCCGCCTATCAGAATTCCATGTTTTTCTCAATTATTTCATTTATGTCAAATTTCGTTTCGGCCGCATTTTGGCAGCTCCCCGCATACAGCCGCCTAACAGAATTCCCTGTTTTTCTCAATTTTTTCATTTTCGTCCATTTTGTTCAGGCCGCATTTTGACGTTTCCCACATACCGCCGCCTATCAGAATTCCTTGTTTTTCTCAATTTTTTCATTTTTGTGAAATTTCGTTCCGGTCGTATTTTGGCGTTTCCCCGCATACGCCGCCTATCAGAATTCCATGTTTTTCTCAATTATTTCATTTATGTCAAATTTCGTTCCGGCCGCATTTTGGCGTCTCCCCGCATACAGCCGCCTATAAGAATTACCTGTTTTTTTTGAATTTTTTCATTTTTGTGAAATTTCGTTCCGGCCGTATTTTGTCGTTTCCTCGCATACCGCCGCCAATCAGAATTCCCTGTTTTTCTCAATTTTTTAATTTTCGTCCATTTTGTTCAGGCCGCATTTTGATGTTTCCCACATACCGCCGCCTATCAGAATTCCTTGTTTTTCACAATTTTTTCATTTTTGTGAAATTTCGTTCCGGTCGTATTTTGGCGTGTCCCCACATACCGCCGCCTATCAGAATTCCATGTTTTTCTCAATTATTTCATTTATGTCAAATTTCGTTCGGGCCGCATTTTGGCGTCTCCCCGCATACAGCCGCCTATCAGAATTACCTGTTTTTCTCAATTTTTTCATTTTTGTGAAATTTCGTTCCGGCCGTATTTTGTCGTTTCCCCGCATACCGCCGCCAATCAGAATTCCCTGTTTTTCTCAATTTTTTAATTTTCGTCCATTTTGTTCAGGCCGCATTTTGATGTTTCCCACATACCGCCGCCTATCGGAATTTCTTGTTTTTCTCAATTTTTTCATTTTTGTGAAATTTCTTTCCGGTCGTATTTTGGCGTGTCCCCGCATACCGCCGCCTATCAGAATTCCTTGTTTTTCTCAATTGTTTCATTTATGTCAAATTTCGTTCCGGCCGCATTTTGGCCTCTCCCCGCATACAGCCGCCTATCAGAATTACATGTTTTTCTCAATTTTTTCATTTTCGTCAAATTTCGTTCGGGTCGTATTTTGGCGTGTCCTCGCATACGCCGCCTATCAGAATTCCATGTTTTTCTCAATTATTTCATTTATGTCAAATTTCGTTTCGGCCGTATTTTGGCGTCTCCCAGCATACCGCCTATCAGAATTACATGTTTTTCTCAATTTTTTCATTTTCGCGTATTTTGGCGTCTCCCCGCATTTTGACGTTTCCCACATACCGCTGCCTATCCGAACTCCCTGTTTTTCTCAATTTTTTCATTTTCGTCCAATTTCGTTCTGGTCACTTTTTGGCGTTTCCCCGCATACCGCCGCCTATCAGAATTCCAAGTTTTTAACAATTATTTCATTTATGTCAAATTTCGTTCCGGCCGCATTTTGGCGTCTCCCCGCATACGACCGCATATCAGAATTACCTGTTTTTCTCAATTTTTTTCATTTTTGTTAAATATCGTTCCGGCCGCATTTTAGCATTTTCCCACATACCGCCGCCAATCAGAATTCCTTGTTTTTCTCAATTTTTTCATTTTTGTGAAATTTCGTTCCGGTCGTATTTTGGCGTTTCCCCGCATACGCCGCCTATCAGAATTCCAAGTTTTTAACAATTATTTCATTTATGTCAAATTTCGTTCCGGCCGCATTTTGGCGTCTCCCCGCATACGACCGCATATCAGAATTACCTGTTTTTCTCAATTTTTTTCATTTTTGTTAAATATCGTTCCGGCCGCATTTTAGCATTTTCCCACATACCGCCGCCAATCAGAATTCCTTGTTTTTCTCAATTTTTTCATTTTTGGGAAATTTCGTTCCGGTCGTATTTTGGCGTTTCCCCGCATACGCCGCCTATCAGAATTCCATGTTTTTCTCAATTATTTCATTTATGTCAAATTTCGTTTCGGCCGCATTTTGGCAGCTCCCAGCATACAGCCGCCTAACAGAATTCCCTGTTTTTCTCAATTTTTTCATTTTCGTCAAATTTCGTTCCGGTCTCTTTTTGGCGTTTCCCCGCATACCGCCGCATATCAGAATTCCTAGTTTTTCTCAATTTTTTCATTTTCGTCAAATTTCGTTCGGGTCGTATTTTGGCGTTTCCTCGCATACGCCGCCTATCAGAATTCCATGTTTTTATCAATTATTTCATTTAAGTCAAATTTCGTTTCGGCCGTATTTTGGCGTCTCCCCGCATACAGCCGCCTATCAGAATTACATGTTTTTCTCAATTTTTCCATTTTCGTAAAATTTAGTTCCGGTCTCTTTTTGGCGTTACCCCGCATACCGCCGCCTATCAGAATTCCATGTTTCTCTCCATTATTTCATTTATGTCAAATTTCGTTCCGGCCGCATTTTGGCATCTACCCGCATACAGCCGCCTATCAGAATTACCTGTTTTTTTGAATTTTTTCATTTTTGAGAAATTTCGTTTCGGCCGCATTTTGTCATTTCACCGCATACCGCCGCCAATCAGAATTCCCTGTTTTTCTCAATTTTTTCATTTTCGTCCATTTTGTTCAGGCCGCATTTTGACGTTTCCCACATACCGCCGCCTATCAGAATTCCTTGTTTTTCTCATTTTTTTCATTTTTGTGAAATTTCGTTCCCGTCGTATTTTGGCGTTTCCCAGCATACGCCGCCTATCAGAATTTCATGTTTTTCTCAATTATTTCATTTATGTCAAATTTCCTTTCGGCCGCATTTTGGCGTCTCCCCGCACACAGCCGCATATCAGAATTACATGTTTTTCTCAATTTTTTCATTTTCGTCAAATTTCGTTCCGGTCTCTTTTTGACGTTTCCCCGCATACCGCCGCCTATCAGAATTCCCAGTTTTCTCAATTTTTTCATTTTCGTCAAATTTCGTTCTGGTCACTTTTTGGCATGTCCACGAATACCGCCGCCTATCATAATTCCATATTTTTATCAATTATTTCATTTAGGTCAAATTTCTTTCGGGCCGCATTTTGGCGTCTCCCCGCATACGGCCGCCTTACAGAATTACCTGTTTTTCTCAATTTTTTCCATTTTCGTGAAATATCGTTCCGGCCGCATTTTGGCATTTTCCCGCATACCGCCGCCTATCATAATTCCTTGTTTTTCGCAATTATTTCATTTATGTCAAATTTCGCCCCGGCCGCATTTTGGCCTCTCCCCGCATACAGCCGCCTATCAGAATTACATGTTTTTCTCAATTATTTCATTTATGTCAAATTTCGTTCCGGCCGCATTTTGGCGTCTCCCCGCATACAGCCGTCTATCAGAATTACCTGTTTTTCTCAATTTTTTCATTTTTGTGAAATTTCGTTCCGGCCGCATTTTGGCGTTTTCCCGCATACCGCCGCCTATCAGAATTCCTTGTTTTTCGCAATTATTTCATTTATGTCAAATTTCGTTCCGGCCGCATTTTGGCCTCTCCCCGCATACAGCCGCCTATCAGAATTACATGTTTTTCTCAATTATTTCATTTATGTCAAATTTCGTTCCGGCCGCATTTTGGCGTCTCCCCGCATACAGCCGTCTATCAGAATTACCTGTTTTTCTCAATTTTTTCATTTTTGTGAAATTTCGTTCCGGCCGCATTTTGGCGTTTTCCCGCATACCGCCAATCAGAATTCCTTGTTTTTCTCAATTTTTTCATTTTCGTCCATTTTGTTCAGGCCGCATTTTGACGTTTCCCACATACCGCCGCCTATCAGAATTCCTTGTTTTTCACAATTTTTTCATTTTTGTGAAATTTCGTTCCGGTCGTATTTTGGCGTGTCCCCGCATACCGCCGCCTATCAGAATTCCATGTTTTTCTCAATTATTTCATTTATGTCAAATTTCGTTCCGGCCGCATCTTGGCGTCTCCCCGCATACAGCCGCCTATCAGAATTACCTGTTTTTCTCAATTTTTTCATTTTTGTGAAATTTCGTTCCGGCCGTATTTTGTCGTTTCCCCGCATACCGCCGCCAATCAGAATTCCCTGTTTTTCTCAATTTTTTAATTTTCGTCCATTTTGTTCAGGCCGCATTTTGATGTTTCCCACATACCGCCGCCTATCGGAATTCCTTGTTTTTCTCAATTTTTTCATTTTTGTGAAATTTCTTTCCGGTCGTATTTTGGCGTGTCCCCGCATACCGCCGCCTATCAGAATTCCTTGTTTTTCTCAATTATTTCATTTATGTCAAATTTCGTTCCGGCCGCATTTTGGCCTCTCCCCGCATACAGCCGCCTATCAGAATTACATTTTTTTTCTCAATTTTTTCGTTTTCGTCAAATTTCGTTCCGGTCTCTTTTTGGCGTTTCCCCGCATACCGCCGCATATCAGAATTCCCAGTTTTTCTCAATTTTTTCATTTTCGTCAAATTTCGTTCGGGTCGTATTTTGACGTGTCCCCGCATACGCCGCCTATCAGAATTCCATGTTTTTCTCAATTATTTCATTTATGTCAAATTTCGTTTCGGCCGTATTTTGGCGTCTCCCCGCATACAGCCGCCTATCAGAATTACATGTTTTTCTCAATTTTTCCATTTTCGTAAAATTTAGTTCCGGTCTCTTTTTGGCGTTACCCCGCATACCGCCGCCTATCAGAATTCCCAGTTTTTCTCAATTTTTTCATTTTCGTCAAATTTCGTTCCGATCGTATTTTGGCGTGTCCCCGCATACCGCCGCCTATCAGAATTCCATGTTTTTCTCCATTATTTCATTTATGTCAAATTTCGTTCCGGCCGCATTTTGGCATCTCCCCGCATACAGCCGCCTATCAGAATTACCTGTTTTTCTCAATTTTTTCATTTTTGTGAAATTTCGTTCCGGCCGCATTTTGGCGTTTCCCCGCATACCGTCGCCTATTAGAATTCCTTGTTTTTCTAAATTTTTTCATTTTTGTGAAATTTCGTTCCGGTCGTATTTTGGCGTTTCCCCGCATACGCCGCCTATCAGAATTCCATGTTTTTCTCAATTATTTCATTTATGTCAAATTTCGTTTCGGCCGCATTTTGGCAGCTCCCCGCATACAGCCGCCTAACAGAATTCCCTGTTTTTCTCAATTTTTTCATTTTCGTCCATTTTGTTCAGGCCGCATTTTGACGTTTCCCACATACCGCCGCCTATCAGAATTCCTTGTTTTTCTCAATTTTTTCATTTTTGTGAAATTTCGTTCCGGTCGTATTTTGGCGTTTCCCCGCATACGCCGCCTATCAGAATTCCATGTTTTTCTCAATTATTTCATTTATGTCAAATTTCGTTCCGGCCGCATTTTGGCGTCTCCCCGCATACAGCCGCCTATAAGAATTACCTGTTTTTTTTGAATTTTTTCATTTTTGTGAAATTTCGTTCCGGCCGTATTTTGTCGTTTCCTCGCATACCGCCGCCAATCAGAATTCCCTGTTTTTCTCAATTTTTTAATTTTCGTCCATTTTGTTCAGGCCGCATTTTGATGTTTCCCACATACCGCCGCCTATCAGAATTCCTTGTTTTTCACAATTTTTTCATTTTTGTGAAATTTCGTTCCGGTCGTATTTTGGCGTGTCCCCACATACCGCCGCCTATCAGAATTCCATGTTTTTCTCAATTATTTCATTTATGTCAAATTTCGTTCGGGCCGCATTTTGGCGTCTCCCCGCATACAGCCGCCTATCAGAATTACCTGTTTTTCTCAATTTTTTCATTTTTGTGAAATTTCGTTCCGGCCGTATTTTGTCGTTTCCCCGCATACCGCCGCCAATCAGAATTCCCTGTTTTTCTCAATTTTTTAATTTTCGTCCATTTTGTTCAGGCCGCATTTTGATGTTTCCCACATACCGCCGCCTATCGGAATTTCTTGTTTTTCTCAATTTTTTCATTTTTGTGAAATTTCTTTCCGGTCGTATTTTGGCGTGTCCCCGCATACCGCCGCCTATCAGAATTCCTTGTTTTTCTCAATTGTTTCATTTATGTCAAATTTCGTTCCGGCCGCATTTTGGCCTCTCCCCGCATACAGCCGCCTATCAGAATTACATGTTTTTCTCAATTTTTTCATTTTCGTCAAATTTCGTTCGGGTCGTATTTTGGCGTGTCCTCGCATACGCCGCCTATCAGAATTCCATGTTTTTCTCAATTATTTCATTTATGTCAAATTTCGTTTCGGCCGTATTTTGGCGTCTCCCAGCATACCGCCTATCAGAATTACATGTTTTTCTCAATTTTTTCATTTTCGCGTATTTTGGCGTCTTCCCGCATTTTGACGTTTCCCACATACCGCTGCCTATCCGAACTCCCTGTTTTTCTCAATTTTTTCATTTTCGTCCAATTTCGTTCTGGTCACTTTTTGGCGTTTCCCCGCATACCGCCGCCTATCAGAATTCCAAGTTTTCAACAATTATTTCATTTATGTCAAATTTCGTTCCGGCCGCATTTTGGCGTCTCCCCGCATACGACCGCATATCAGAATTACCTGTTTTTCTCAATTTTTTTCATTTTTGTTAAATATCGTTCCGGCCGCATTTTAGCATTTTCCCACATACCGCCGCCAATCAGAATTCCTTGTTTTTCTCAATTTTTTCATTTTTGTGAAATTTCGTTCCGGTCGTATTTTGGCGTTTCCCCGCATACGCCGCCTATCAGAATTCCAAGTTTTTAACAATTATTTCATTTATGTCAAATTTCGTTCCGGCCGCATTTTGGCGTCTCCCCGCATACGACCGCATATCAGAATTACCTGTTTTTCTCAATTTTTTTCATTTTTGTTAAATATCGTTCCGGCCGCATTTTAGCATTTTCCCACATACCGCCGCCAATCAGAATTCCTTGTTTTTCTCAATTTTTTCATTTTTGGGAAATTTCGTTCCGGTCGTATTTTGGCGTTTCCCCGCATACGCCGCCTATCAGAATTCCATGTTTTTCTCAATTATTTCATTTATGTCAAATTTCGTTCCGGCCGCATTTTGGCGTCTCCCCGCATACAGCCGCCTATAAGAATTACCTGTTTTTTTTGAATTTTTTCATTTTTGTGAAATTTCGTTCCGGCCGTATTTTGTCGTTTCCTCGCATACCGCCGCCAATCAGAATTCCCTGTTTTTCTCAATTTTTTAATTTTCGTCCATTTTGTTCGGGCCGCATTTTGATGTTTCCCACATACCGCCGCCTATCAGAATTCCTTGTTTTTCACAATTTTTTCATTTTTGTGAAATTTCGTTCCGGTCGTATTTTGGCATGTCCCCGCATACCGCCGCCTATCAGAATTCCTTGTTTTTCTCAATTGTTTCATTTATGTCAAATTTCGTTCCGGCCGCATTTTGGCCTCTCCCCGCATACAGCCGCCTATCAGAATTACATGTTTTTCTCAATTTTTTCATTTTCGTCAAATTTCGTTCGGGTCGTATTTTGGCGTGTCCTCGCATACGCCGCCTATCAGAATTCCATGTTTTTCTCAATTATTTCATTTATGTCAAATTTCGTTTCGGCCGTATTTTGGCGTCTCCCAGCATACCGCCTATCAGAATTACATGTTTTTCTCAATTTTTTCATTTTCGCGTATTTTGGCGTCTCCCCGCATTTTGACGTTTCCCACATACCGCTGCCTATCCGAACTCCCTGTTTTTCTCAATTTTTTCATTTTCGTCCAATTTCGTTCTGGTCACTTTTTGGCGTTTCCCCGCATACCGCCGCCTATCAGAATTCCAAGTTTTTAACAATTATTTCATTTATGTCAAATTTCGTTCCGGCCGCATTTTGGCGTCTCCCCGCATACGACCGCATATCAGAATTACCTGTTTTTCTCAATTTTTTTCATTTTTGTTAAATATCGTTCCGGCCGCATTTTAGCATTTTCCCACATACCGCCGCCAATCAGAATTCCTTGTTTTTCTCAATTTTTTCATTTTTGTGAAATTTCGTTCCGGTCGTATTTTGGCGTTTCCCCGCATACGCCGCCTATCAGAATTCCAAGTTTTTAACAATTATTTCATTTATGTCAAATTTCGTTCCGGCCGCATTTTGGCGTCTCCCCGCATACGACCGCATATCAGAATTACCTGTTTTTCTCAATTTTTTTCATTTTTGTTAAATATCGTTCCGGCCGCATTTTAGCATTTTCCCACATACCGCCGCCAATCAGAATTCCTTGTTTTTCTCAATTTTTTCATTTTTGTGAAATTTCGTTCCGGTCGTATTTTGGCGTTTCCCCGCATACGCCGCCTATCAGAATTCCATGTTTTTCTCAATTATTTCATTTATGTCAAATTTCGTTTCGGCCGCATTTTGGCAGCTCCCCGCATACAGCCGCCTAACAGAATTCCCTGTTTTTCTCAATTTTTTCATTTTCGTCAAATTTCGTTCCGGTCTCTTTTTGGCGTTTCCCCGCATACCGCCGCATATCAGAATTCCTAGTTTTTCTCAATTTTTTCATTTTCGTCAAATTTCGTTCGGGTCGTATTTTGGCGTGTCCTCGCATACGCCGCCTATCAGAATTCCATGTTTTTATCAATTATTTCATTTAAGTCAAATTTCGTTTCGGCCGTATTTTGGCGTCTCCCCGCATACAGCCGCCTATCAGAATTACATGTTTTTCTCAATTTTTCCATTTTCGTAAAATTTAGTTCCGGTCTCTTTTTGGCGTTACCCCGCATACCGCCGCCTATCAGAATTCCATGTTTCTCTCCATTATTTCATTTATGTCAAATTTCGTTCCGGCCGCATTTTGGCATCTACCCGCATACAGCCGCCTATCAGAATTACCTGTTTTTTTGAATTTTTTCATTTTTGAGAAATTTCGTTTCGGCCGCATTTTGTCATTTCACCGCATACCGCCGCCAATCAGAATTCCCTGTTTTTCTCAATTTTTTCATTTTCGTCCATTTTGTTCAGGCCGCATTTTGACGTTTCCCACATACCGCCGCCTATCAGAATTCCTTGTTTTTCTCATTTTTTTCATTTTTGTGAAATTTCGTTCCCGTCGTATTTTGGCGTTTCCCAGCATACGCCGCCTATCAGAATTTCATGTTTTTCTCAATTATTTCATTTATGTCAAATTTCCTTTCGGCCGCATTTTGGCGTCTCCCCGCACACAGCCGCATATCAGAATTACATGTTTTTCTCAATTTTTTCATTTTCGTCAAATTTCGTTCCGGTCTCTTTTTGACGTTTCCCCGCATACCGCCGCCTATCAGAATTCCCAGTTTTCTCAATTTTTTCATTTTCGTCAAATTTCGTTCTGGTCACTTTTTGGCATGTCCACGAATACCGCCGCCTATCATAATTCCATATTTTTATCAATTATTTCATTTAGGTCAAATTTCTTTCGGGCCGCATTTTGGCGTCTCCCCGCATACGGCCGCCTTACAGAATTACCTGTTTTTCTCAATTTTTTCCATTTTCGTGAAATATCGTTCCGGCCGCATTTTGGCATTTTCCCGCATACCGCCGCCTATCATAATTCCTTGTTTTTCGCAATTATTTCATTTATGTCAAATTTCGTCCCGGCCGCATTTTGGCCTCTCCCCGCATACAGCCGCCTATCAGAATTACATGTTTTTCTCAATTATTTCATTTATGTCAAATTTCGTTCCGGCCGCATTTTGGCGTCTCCCCGCATACAGCCGTCTATCAGAATTACCTGTTTTTCTCAATTTTTTCATTTTTGTGAAATTTCGTTCCGGCCGCATTTTGGCGTTTTCCCGCATACCGCCGCCTATCAGAATTCCTTGTTTTTCGCAATTATTTCATTTATGTCAAATTTCGTTCCGGCCGCATTTTGGCCTCTCCCCGCATACAGCCGCCTATCAGAATTACATGTTTTTCTCAATTATTTCATTTATGTCAAATTTCGTTCCGGCCGCATTTTGGCGTCTCCCCGCATACAGCCGTCTATCAGAATTACCTGTTTTTCTCAATTTTTCATTTTTGTGAAATTTCGTTCCGGCCGCATTTTGGCGTTTTCCCGCATACCGCCAATCAGAATTCCTTGTTTTTCTCAATTTTTTCATTTTCGTCCATTTTGTTCAGGCCGCATTTTGACGTTTCCCACATACCGCCGCCTATCAGAATTCCTTGTTTTTCACAATTTTTTCATTTTTGTGAAATTTCGTTCCGGTCGTATTTTGGCGTGTCCCCGCATACCGCCGCCTATCAGAATTCCATGTTTTTCTCAATTATTTCATTTATGTCAAATTTCGTTCCGGCCGCATCTTGGCGTCTCCCCGCATACAGCCGCCTATCAGAATTACCTGTTTTTCTCAATTTTTTCATTTTTGTGAAATTTCATTCCGGCCGTATTTTGTCGTTTCCCCGCATACCTCCGCCAATCAGAATTCCCTGTTTTTCTCAATTTTTTAATTTTCGTCCATTTTGTTCAGGCCGCATTTTGATGTTTCCCACATACCGCCGCCTATCGGAATTTCTTGTTTTTCTCAATTTTTTCATTTTTGTGAAATTTCTTTCCGGTCGTATTTTGGCGTGTCCCCGCATACCGCCGCCTATCAGAATTCCTTGTTTTTCTCAATTGTTTCATTTATGTCAAATTTCGTTCCGGCCGCATTTTGGCCTCTCCCCGCATACAGCCGCCTATCAGAATTACATGTTTTTCTCAATTTTTTCATTTTCGTCAAATTTCGTTCGGGTCGTATTTTGGCGTGTCCTCGCATACGCCGCCTATCAGAATTCCATGTTTTTCTCAATTATTTCATTTATGTCAAATTTCGTTTCGGCCGTATTTTGGCGTCTCCCAGCATGCCGCCTATCAGAATTACATGTTTTTCTCAATTTTTTCATTTTCGCGTATTTTGGCGTCTCCCCGCATTTTGACGTTTCCCACATACCGCTGCCTATCCGAACTCCCTGTTTTTCTCAATTTTTTCATTTTCGTCCAATTTCGTTCTGGTCACTTTTTGGCGTTTCCCCGCATACCGCCGCCTATCAGAATTCCAAGTTTTTAACAATTATTTCATTTATGTCAAATTTCGTTCCGGCCGCATTTTGGCGTCTCCCCGCATACGACCGCATATCAGAATTACCTGTTTTTCTCAATTTTTTTCATTTTTGTTAAATATCGTTCCGGCCGCATTTTAGCATTTTCCCACATACCGCCGCCAATCAGAATTCCTTGTTTTTCTCAATTTTTTCATTTTTGTGAAATTTCGTTCCGGTCGTATTTTGGCGTTTCCCCGCATACGCCGCCTATCAGAATTCCAAGTTTTTAACAATTATTTCATTTATGTCAAATTTCGTTCCGGCCGCATTTTGGCGTCTCCCCGCATACGACCGCATATCAGAATTACCTGTTTTTCTCAATTTTTTTCATTTTTGTTAAATATCGTTCCGGCCGCATTTTAGCATTTTCCCACATACCGCCGCCAATCAGAATTCCTTGTTTTTCTCAATTTTTTCATTTTTGTGAAATTTCGTTCCGGTCGTATTTTGGCGTTTCCCCGCATACGCCGCCTATCAGAATTCCATGTTTTTCTCAATTATTTCATTTATGTCAAATTTCGTTTCGGCCGCATTTTGGCAGCTCCCCGCATACAGCCGCCTAACAGAATTCCCTGTTTTTCTCAATTTTTTCATTTTCGTCAAATTTCGTTCCGGTCTCTTTTTGGCGTTTCCCCGCATACCGCCGCATATCAGAATTCCTAGTTTTTCTCAATTTTTTCATTTTCGTCAAATTTCGTTCGGGTCGTATTTTGGCGTGTCCTCGCATACGCCGCCTATCAGAATTCCATGTTTTTATCAATTATTTCATTTAAGTCAAATTTCGTTTCGGCCGTATTTTGGCGTCTCCCCGCATACAGCCGCCTATCAGAATTACATGTTTTTCTCAATTTTTCCATTTTCGTAAAATTTAGTTCCGGTCTCTTTTTGGCGTTACCCCGCATACCGCCGCCTATCAGAATTCCATGTTTCTCTCCATTATTTCATTTATGTCAAATTTCGTTCCGGCCGCATTTTGGCATCTACCCGCATACAGCCGCCTATCAGAATTACCTGTTTTTTTGAATTTTTTCATTTTTGAGAAATTTCGTTTCGGCCGCATTTTGTCATTTCACCGCATACCGCCGCCAATCAGAATTCCCTGTTTTTCTCAATTTTTTCATTTTCGTCCATTTTGTTAAGGCCGCATTTTGACGTTTCCCACATACCGCCGCCTATCAGAATTCCTTGTTTTTCTCATTTTTTTCATTTTTGTGAAATTTCGTTCCCGTCGTATTTTGGCGTTTCCCAGCATACGCCGCCTATCAGAATTTCATGTTTTTCTCAATTATTTCATTTATGTCAAATTTCCTTTCGGCCGCATTTTGGCGTCTCCCCGCACACAGCCGCATATCAGAATTACATGTTTTTCTCAATTTTTTCATTTTCGTCAAATTTCGTTCCGGTCTCTTTTTGACGTTTCCCCGCATACCGCCGCCTATCAGAATTCCCAGTTTTCTCAATTTTTTCATTTTCGTCAAATTTCGTTCTGGTCACTTTTTGGCATGTCCACGAATACCGCCGCCTATCATAATTCCATATTTTTATCAATTATTTCATTTAGGTCAAATTTCTTTCGGGCCGCATTTTGGCGTCTCCCCGCATACGGCCGCCTTACAGAATTACCTGTTTTTCTCAATTTTTTCCATTTTCGTGAAATATCGTTCCGGCCGCATTTTGGCATTTTCACGCATACCGCCGCCTATCATAATTCCTTGTTTTTCGCAATTATTTCATTTATGTCAAATTTCGTCCCGGCCGCATTTTGGCCTCTCCCCGCATACAGCCGCCTATCAGAATTACATGTTTTTCTCAATTATTTCATTTATGTCAAATTTCGTTCCGGCCGCATTTTGGCCTCTCCCCGCATACAGCCGCCTATCAGAATTACCTGTTTTTCTCAATTTTTTCATTTTTGTGAAATTTCTTTCCGGCCGCATTTTGGCGTGTCCCCGCATACCGCCGCCTATCAGAATTCCTTGTTTTTCGCAATTATTTCATTTATGTCAAATTTCGTTCCGGCCGCATTTTGGCCTCTCCCCGCATACAGCCGCCTATCAGAATTACATTTTTTTTCTCAATTATTTCGTTTTCGTCAAATTTCGTTCCGGTCTCTTTTTGGCGTTTCCCCGCATACCGCCGCATATCAGAATTCCCAGTTTTTCTCAATTTTTTCATTTTCGTAAAATTTCGTTCGGGTCGTATTTTGACGTTTCCCCGCATACGCCGCCTATCAGAATTCCATGTTTTTCTCAATTATTTCATTTATGTCAAATTTCGTTTCGGCCGTATTTTGGCGTCTCCCCGCATACAGCCGCCTATCAGAATTACATGTTTTTCTCAATTTTTCCATTTTCGTAAAATTTAGTTCCGGTCTCTTTTTGGCGTTACCCCGCATACCGCCGCCTATCAGAATTCCCAGTTTTTCTCAATTTTTTCATTTTCGTCAAATTTCGTTCCGATCGTATTTTGGCGTGTCCCCGCATACCGCCGCCTATCAGAATTCCATGTTTTTCTCCATTATTTCATTTATGTCAAATTTCGTTCCGGCCGCATTTTGGCATCTCCCCGCATACAGCCGCCTATCAGAATTACCTGTTTTTCTCAATATTTTCATTTTTGTGAAATTTCGTTCCGGCCGCATTTTGGCGTTTCCCCGCATACCGTCGCCTATGAGAATTCCTTGTTTTTCTAAATTTTTTCATTTTTGTGAAATTTCGTTCCGGTCGTATTTTGGCGTTTCCCCGCATACGCCGCCTATCAGAATTCCATGTTTTTCTCAATTATTTCATTTATGTCAAATTTCGTTTTGGCCGCATTTTGGCAGCTCCCCGCATACAGCCGCCTAACAGAATTCCCTGTTTTTCTCAATTTTTTCATTTTCGTCAAATTTCGTTCCGGTCTCTTTTTGGCGTTTCCCCGCATACCGCCGCATATCAGAATTCCTAGTTTTTCTCAATTTTTTCATTTTCGTCAAATTTCGTTCGGGTCGTATTTTGGCGTTTCCTCGCATACGCCGCCTATCAGAATTCCATGTTTTTATCAATTATTTCATTTAAGTCAAATTTCGTTTCGGCCGTATTTTGGCGTCTCCCCGCATACAGCCGCCTATCAGAATTACATGTTTTTCTCAATTTTTCCATTTTCGTAAAATTTAGTTCCGGTCTCTTTTTGGCGTTACCCCGCATACCGCCGCCTATCAGAATTCCCAGTTTTTCTCAATTTTTTAATTTTCGTCCATTTTGTTCAGGCCGCATTTTGATGTTTCCCACATACCGCCGCCTATCAGAATTCCTTGTTTTTCACAATTTTTTCATTTTTGTGAAATTTCGTTCCGGTCGTATTTTGGCATGTCCCCACATACCGCCGCCTATCAGAATTCCATGTTTTTCTCAATTATTTCATTTATGTCAAATTTCGTTCGGGCCGCATTTTGGCGTCTCCCCGCATACAGCCGCCTATCAGAATTACCTGTTTTTCTCAATTTTTTCATTTTTGTGAAATTTCGTTCCGGCCGTATTTTGTCGTTTCCCCGCATACCGCCGCCAATCAGAATTCCCTGTTTTTCTCAATTTTTTAATTTTCGTCAATTTTGTTCAGGCCGCATTTTGATGTTTCCCACATACCGCCGCCTATCGGAATTTCTTGTTTTTCTCAATTTTTTCATTTTTGTGAAATTTCTTTCCGGTCGTATTTTGGCGTGTCCCCGCATACCGCCGCCTATCAGAATTCCTTGTTTTTCTCAATTGTTTCATTTATGTCAAATTTCGTTCCGGCCGCATTTTGGCCTCTCCCCGCATACAGCCGCCTATCAGAATTACATGTTTTTCTCAATTTTTTCATTTTCGTCAAATTTCGTTCGGGTCGTATTTTGGCGTGTCCTCGCATACGCCGCCTATCAGAATTCCATGTTTTTCTCAATTATTTCATTTATGTCAAATTTCGTTTCGGCCGTATTTTGGCGTCTCCCAGCATACCGCCTATCAGAATTACATGTTTTTCTCAATTTTTTCATTTTCGCGTATTTTGGCGTCTCCCCGCATTTTGACGTTTCCCACATACCGCTGCCTATCCGAACTCCCTGTTTTTCTCAATTTTTTCATTTTCGTCCAATTTCGTTCTGGTCACTTTTTGGCGTTTCCCCGCATACCGCCGCCTATCAGAATTCCAAGTTTTTAACAATTATTTCATTTATGTCAAATTTCGTTCCGGCCGCATTTTGGCGTCTCCCCGCATACGACCGCATATCAGAATTACCTGTTTTTCTCAATTTTTTTCATTTTTGTTAAATATCGTTCCGGCCGCATTTTAGCATTTTCCCACATACCGCCGCCAATCAGAATTCCTTGTTTTTCTCAATTTTTTCATTTTTGTGAAATTTCGTTCCGGTCGTATTTTGGCGTTTCCCCGCATACGCCGCCTATCAGAATTCCAAGTTTTTAACAATTATTTCATTTATGTCAAATTTCGTTCCGGCCGCATTTTGGCGTCTCCCCGCATACGACCGCATATCAGAATTACCTGTTTTTCTCAATTTTTTTCATTTTTGTTAAATATCGTTCCGGCCGCATTTTAGCATTTTCCCACATACCGCCGCCAATCAGAATTCCTTGTTTTTCTCAATTTTTTCATTTTTGTGAAATTTCGTTCCGGTCGTATTTTGGCGTTTCCCCGCATACGCCGCCTATCAGAATTCCATGTTTTTCTCAATTATTTCATTTATGTCAAATTTCGTTCCGGCCGCATTTTGGCAGCTCCCCGCATACAGCCGCCTAACAGAATTCCCTGTTTTTCTCAATTTTTTCATTTTCGTCAAATTTCGTTCCGGTCTCTTTTTGGCGTTTCCCCGCATACCGCCGCATATCAGAATTCCTAGTTTTTCTCAATTTTTTCATTTTCGTCAAATTTCGTTCGGGTCGTATTTTGGCGTTTCCTCGCATACGCCGCCTATCAGAATTCCATGTTTTTATCAATTATTTCATTTAAGTCAAATTTCGTTTCGGCCGTATTTTGGCGTCTCCCCGCATACAGCCGCCTATCAGAATTACATGTTTTTCTCAATTTTTCCATTTTCGTAAAATTTAGTTCCGGTCTCTTTTTGGCGTTACCCCGCATACCGCCGCCTATCAGAATTCCATGTTTCTCTCCATTATTTCATTTATGTCAAATTTCGTTCCGGCCGCATTTTGGCATCTACCCGCATACAGCCGCCTATCAGAATTACCTGTTTTTTTGAATTTTTTCATTTTTGAGAAATTTCGTTTCGGCCGCATTTTGTCATTTCACCGCATACCGCCGCCAATCAGAATTCCCTGTTTTTCTCAATTTTTTCATTTTCGTCCATTTTGTTCAGGCCGCATTTTGACGTTTCCCACATACCGCCGCCTATCAGAATTCCTTGTTTTTCTCATTTTTTTCATTTTTGTGAATTTCGTTCCCGTCGTATTTTGGCGTTTCCCAGCATACGCCGCCTATCAGAATTTCATGTTTTTCTCAATTATTTCATTTATGTCAAATTTCCTTTCGGCCGCATTTTGGCGTCTCCCCGCACACAGCCGCATATCAGAATTACATGTTTTTCTCAATTTTTTCATTTTCGTCAAATTTCGTTCCGGTCTCTTTTTGACGTTTCCCCGCATACCGCCGCCTATCAGAATTCCCAGTTTTCTCAATTTTTTCATTTTCGTCAAATTTCGTTCTGGTCACTTTTTGGCATGTCCACGAATACCGCCGCCTATCATAATTCCATATTTTTATCAATTATTTCATTTAGGTCAAATTTCTTTCGGGCCGCATTTTGGCGTCTCCCCGCATACGGCCGCCTTACAGAATTACCTGTTTTTCTCAATTTTTTCCATTTTCGTGAAATATCGTTCCGGCCGCATTTTGGCATTTTCCCGCATACCGCCGCCTATCATAATTCCTTGTTTTTCGCAATTATTTCATTTATGTCAAATTTCGTCCCGGCCGCATTTTGGCCTCTCCCCGCATACAGCCGCCTATCAGAATTACATGTTTTTCTCAATTATTTCATTTATGTCAAATTTCGTTCCGGCCGCATTTTGGCGTCTCCCCGCATACAGCCGTCTATCAGAATTACCTGTTTTTCTCAATTTTTTCATTTTTGTGAAATTTCGTTCCGGCCGCATTTTGGCGTTTTCCCGCATACCGCCGCCTATCAGAATTCCTTGTTTTTCGCAATTATTTCATTTATGTCAAATTTCGTTCCGGCCGCATTTTGGCCTCTCCCCGCATACAGCCGCCTATCAGAATTACATGTTTTTCTCAATTATTTCATTTATGTCAAATTTCGTTCCGGCCGCATTTTGGCGTCTCCCCGCATACAGCCGTCTATCAGAATTACCTGTTTTTCTCAATTTTTTCATTATTGTGAAATTTCGTTCCGGCCGCATTTTGGCGTTTTCCCGCATACCGCCAATCAGAATTCCTTGTTTTTCTCAATTTTTTCATTTTCGTCCATTTTGTTCAGGCCGCATTTTGACGTTTCCCACATACCGCCGCCTATCAGAATTCCTTGTTTTTCACAATTTTTTCATTTTTGTGAAATTTCGTTCCGGTCGTATTTTGGCGTGTCCCCGCATACCGCCGCCTATCAGAATTCCATGTTTTTCTCAATTATTTCATTTATGTCAAATTTCGTTCCGGCCGCATCTTGGCGTCTCCCCGCATACAGCCGCCTATCAGAATTACCTGTTTTTCTCAATTTTTTCATTTTTGTGAAATTTCGTTCCGGCCGTATTTTGTCGTTTCCCCGCATACCGCCGCCAATCAGAATTCCCTGTTTTTCTCAATTTTTTAATTTTCGTCCATTTTGTTCAGGCCGCATTTTGATGTTTCCCACATACCGCCGCCTATCGGAATTCCTTGTTTTTCTCAATTTTTTCATTTTTGTGAAATTTCTTTCCGGTCGTATTTTGGCGTGTCCCCGCATACCGCCGCCTATCAGAATTCCTTGTTTTTCTCAATTATTTCATTTATGTCAAATTTCGTTCCGGCCGCATTTTGGCCTCTCCCCGCATACAGCCGCCTATCAGAATTACATTTTTTTTCTCAATTTTTTCGTTTTCGTCAAATTTCGTTCCGGTCTCTTTTTGGCGTTTCCCCGCATACCGCCGCATATCAGAATTCCCAGTTTTTCTCAATTTTTTCATTTTCGTCAAATTTCGTTCGGGTCGTATTTTGACGTGTCCCCGCATACGCCGCCTATCAGAATTCCATGTTTTTCTCAATTATTTCATTTATGTCAAATTTCGTTTCGGCCGTATTTTGGCGTCTCCCCGCATACAGCCGCCTATCAGAATTACATGTTTTTCTCAATTTTTCCATTTTCGTAAAATTTAGTTCCGGTCTCTTTTTGGCGTTACCCCGCATACCGCCGCCTATCAGAATTCCCAGTTTTTCTCAATTTTTTCATTTTCGTCAAATTTCGTTCCGATCGTATTTTGGCGTGTCCCCGCATACCGCCGCCTATCAGAATTCCATGTTTTTCTCCATTATTTCATTTATGTCAAATTTCGTTCCGGCCGCATTTTGGCATCTCCCCGCATACAGCCGCCTATCAGAATTACCTGTTTTTCTCAATTTTTTCATTTTTGTGAAATTTCGTTCCGGCCGCATTTTGGCGTTTCCCCGCATACCGTCGCCTATTAGAATTCCTTGTTTTTCTAAATTTTTTCATTTTTGTGAAATTTCGTTCCGGTCGTATTTTGGCGTTTCCCCGCATACGCCGCCTATCAGAATTCCATGTTTTTCTCAATTATTTCATTTATGTCAAATTTCGTTTCGGCCGCATTTTGGCAGCTCCCCGCATACAGCCGCCTAACAGAATTCCCTGTTTTTCTCAATTTTTTCATTTTCGTCCATTTTGTTCAGGCCGCATTTTGACGTTTCCCACATACCGCCGCCTATCAGAATTCCTTGTTTTTCTCAATTTTTTCATTTTTGTGAAATTTCGTTCCGGTCGTATTTTGGCGTTTCCCCGCATACGCCGCCTATCAGAATTCCATGTTTTTCTCAATTATTTCATTTATGTCAAATTTCGTTCCGGCCGCATTTTGGCGTCTCCCCGCATACAGCCGCCTATAAGAATTACCTGTTTTTTTTGAATTTTTTCATTTTTGTGAAATTTCGTTCCGGCCGTATTTTGTCGTTTCCTCGCATACCGCCGCCAATCAGAATTCCCTGTTTTTCTCAATTTTTTAATTTTCGTCCATTTTGTTCAGGCCGCATTTTGATGTTTCCCACATACCGCCGCCTATCAGAATTCCTTGTTTTTCACAATTTTTTCATTTTTGTGAAATTTCGTTCCGGTCGTATTTTGGCGTGTCCCCACATACCGCCGCCTATCAGAATTCCATGTTTTTCTCAATTATTTCATTTATGTCAAATTTCGTTCGGGCCGCATTTTGGCGTCTCCCCGCATACAGCCGCCTATCAGAATTACCTGTTTTTCTCAATTTTTTCATTTTTGTGAAATTTCGTTCCGGCCGTATTTTGTCGTTTCCCCGCATACCGCCGCCAATCAGAATTCCCTGTTTTTCTCAATTTTTTAATTTTCGTCCATTTTGTTCAGGCCGCATTTTGATGTTTCCCACATACCGCCGCCTATCGGAATTTCTTGTTTTTCTCAATTTTTTCATTTTTGTGAAATTTCTTTCCGGTCGTATTTTGGCGTGTCCCCGCATACCGCCGCCTATCAGAATTCCTTGTTTTTCTCAATTGTTTCATTTATGTCAAATTTCGTTCCGGCCGCATTTTGGCCTCTCCCCGCATACAGCCGCCTATCAGAATTACATGTTTTTCTCAATTTTTTCATTTTCGTCAAATTTCGTTCGGGTCGTATTTTGGCGTGTCCTCGCATACGCCGCCTATCAGAATTCCATGTTTTTCTCAATTATTTCATTTATGTCAAATTTCGTTTCGGCCGTATTTTGGCGTCTCCCAGCATACCGCCTATCAGAATTACATGTTTTTCTCAATTTTTTCATTTTCGCGTATTTTGGCGTCTCCCCGCATTTTGACGTTTCCCACATACCGCTGCCTATCCGAACTCCCTGTTTTTCTCAATTTTTTCATTTTCGTCCAATTTCGTTCTGGTCACTTTTTGGCGTTTCCCCGCATACCGCCGCCTATCAGAATTCCAAGTTTTTAACAATTATTTCATTTATGTCAAATTTCGTTCCGGCCGCATTTTGGCGTCTCCCCGCATACGACCGCATATCAGAATTACCTGTTTTTCTCAATTTTTTTCATTTTTGTTAAATATCGTTCCGGCCGCATTTTAGCATTTTCCCACATACCGCCGCCAATCAGAATTCCTTGTTTTTCTCAATTTTTTCATTTTTGTGAAATTTCGTTCCGGTCGTATTTTGGCGTTTCCCCGCATACGCCGCCTATCAGAATTCCAAGTTTTTAACAATTATTTCATTTATGTCAAATTTCGTTCCGGCCGCATTTTGGCGTCTCCCCGCATACGACCGCATATCAGAATTACCTGTTTTTCTCAATTTTTTTCATTTTTGTTAAATATCGTTCCGGCCGCATTTTAGCATTTTCCCACATACCGCCGCCAATCAGAATTCCTTGTTTTTCTCAATTTTTTCATTTTTGGGAAATTTCGTTCCGGTCGTATTTTGGCGTTTCCCCGCATACGCCGCCTATCAGAATTCCATGTTTTTCTCAATTATTTCATTTATGTCAAATTTCGTTTCGGCCGCATTTTGGCAGCTCCCCGCATACAGCCGCCTAACAGAATTCCCTGTTTTTCTCAATTTTTTCATTTTCGTCAAATTTCGTTCCGGTCTCTTTTTGGCGTTTCCCCGCATACCGCCGCATATCAGAATTCCTAGTTTTTCTCAATTTTTTCATTTTCGTCAAATTTCGTTCGGGTCGTATTTTGGCGTTTCCTCGCATACGCCGCCTATCAGAATTCCATGTTTTTATCAATTATTTCATTTAAGTCAAATTTCGTTTCGGCCGTATTTTGGCGTCTCCCCGCATACAGCCGCCTATCAGAATTACATGTTTTTCTCAATTTTTCCATTTTCGTAAAATTTAGTTCCGGTCTCTTTTTGGCGTTACCCCGCATACCGCCGCCTATCAGAATTCCATGTTTCTCTCCATTATTTCATTTATGTCAAATTTCGTTCCGGCCGCATTTTGGCATCTACCCGCATACAGCCGCCTATCAGAATTACCTGTTTTTTTGAATTTTTTCATTTTTGAGAAATTTCGTTTCGGCCGCATTTTGTCATTTCACCGCATACCGCCGCCAATCAGAATTCCCTGTTTTTCTCAATTTTTTCATTTTCGTCCATTTTGTTCAGGCCGCATTTTGACGTTTCCCACATACCGCCGCCTATCAGAATTCCTTGTTTTTCTCATTTTTTTCATTTTTGTGAAATTTCGTTCCCGTCGTATTTTGGCGTTTCCCAGCATACGCCGCCTATCAGAATTTCATGTTTTTCTCAATTATTTCATTTATGTCAAATTTCCTTTCGGCCGCATTTTGGCGTCTCCCCGCACACAGCCGCATATCAGAATTACATGTTTTTCTCAATTTTTTCATTTTCGTCAAATTTCGTTCCGGTCTCTTTTTGACGTTTCCCCGCATACCGCCGCCTATCAGAATTCCCAGTTTTCTCAATTTTTTCATTTTCGTCAAATTTCGTTCTGGTCACTTTTTGGCATGTCCACGAATACCGCCGCCTATCATAATTCCATATTTTTATCAATTATTTCATTTAGGTCAAATTTCTTTCGGGCCGCATTTTGGCGTCTCCCCGCATACGGCCGCCTTACAGAATTACCTGTTTTTCTCAATTTTTTCCATTTTCGTGAAATATCGTTCCGGCCGCATTTTGGCATTTTCCCGCATACCGCCGCCTATCATAATTCCTTGTTTTTCGCAATTATTTCATTTATGTCAAATTTCGTCCCGGCCGCATTTTGGCCTCTCCCCGCATACAGCCGCCTATCAGAATTACATGTTTTTCTCAATTATTTCATTTATGTCAAATTTCGTTCCGGCCGCATTTTGGCGTCTCCCCGCATACAGCCGTCTATCAGAATTACCTGTTTTTCTCAATTTTTTCATTTTTGTGAAATTTCGTTCCGGCCGCATTTTGGCGTTTTCCCGCATACCGCCGCCTATCAGAATTCCTTGTTTTTCGCAATTATTTCATTTATGTCAAATTTCGTTCCGGCCGCATTTTGGCCTCTCCCCGCATACAGCCGCCTATCAGAATTACATGTTTTTCTCAATTATTTCATTTATGTCAAATTTCGTTCCGGCCGCATTTTGGCGTCTCCCCGCATACAGCCGTCTATCAGAATTACCTGTTTTTCTCAATTTTTTCATTTTTGTGAAATTTCGTTCCGGCCGCATTTTGGCGTTTTCCCGCATACCGCCAATCAGAATTCCTTGTTTTTCTCAATTTTTTCATTTTCGTCCATTTTGTTCAGGCCGCATTTTGACGTTTCCCACATAACGCCGCCTATCAGAATTCCTTGTTTTTCACAATTTTTTCATTTTTGTGAAATTTCGTTCCGGTCGTATTTTGGCGTGTCCCCGCATACCGCCGCCTATCAGAATTCCATGTTTTTCTCAATTATTTCATTTATGTCAAATTTCGTTCCGGCCGCATCTTGGCGTCTCCCCGCATACAGCCGCCTATCAGAATTACCTGTTTTTCTCAATTTTTTCATTTTTGTGAAATTTCGTTCCGGCCGTATTTTGTCGTTTCCCCGCATACCTCCGCCAATCAGAATTCCCTGTTTTTCTCAATTTTTTAATTTTCGTCCATTTTGTTCAGGCCGCATTTTGATGTTTCCCACATACCGCCGCCTATCGGAATTCCTTGTTTTTCTCAATTTTTTCATTTTTGTGAAATTTCTTTCCGGTCGTATTTTGGCGTGTCCCCGCATACCGCCGCCTATCAGAATTCCTTGTTTTTCTCAATTATTTCATTTATGTCAAATTTCGTTCCGGCCGCATTTTGGCCTCTCCCCGCATACAGCCGCCTATCAGAATTACATTTTTTTTCTCAATTTTTTCGTTTTCGTCAAATTTCGTTCCGGTCTCTTTTTGGCGTTTCCCCGCATACCGCCGCATATCAGAATTCCCAGTTTTTCTCAATTTTTTCATTTTCGTCAAATTTCGTTCGGGTCGTATTTTGACGTTTCCCCGCATACGCCGCCTATCAGAATTCCATGTTTTTCTCAATTATTTCATTTATGTCAAATTTCGTTTCGGCCGTATTTTGGCGTCTCCCCGCATACAGCCGCCTATCAGAATTACATGTTTTTCTCAATTTTTCCATTTTCGTAAAATTTAGTTCCGGTCTCTTTTTGGCGTTACCCCGCATACCGCCGCCTATCAGAATTCCCAGTTTTTCTCAATTTTTTCATTTTCGTCAAATTTCGTTCCGATCGTATTTTGGCGTGTCCCCGCATACCGCCGCCTATCAGAATTCCATGTTTTTCTCCATTATTTCATTTATGTCAAATTTCGTTCCGGCCGCATTTTGGCATCTCCCCGCATACAGCCGCCTACCAGAATTACCTGTTTTTCTCAATTTTTTCATTTTTGTGAAATTTCGTTCCGGCCGCATTTTGGCGTTTCCCCGCATACCGTCGCCTATTAGAATTCCTTGTTTTTCTAAATTTTTTCATTTTTGTGAAATTTCGTTCCGGTCGTATTTTGGCGTTTCCCCGCATACGCCGCCTATCAGAATTCCATGTTTTTCTCAATTATTTCATTTATGTCAAATTTCGTTTCGGCCGCATTTTGGCAGCTCCCCGCATACAGCCGCCTAACAGAATTCCCTGTTTTTCTCAATTTTTTCATTTTCGTCCATTTTGTTCAGGCCGCATTTTGACGTTTCCCACATACCGCCGCCTATCAGAATTCCTTGTTTTTCACAATTTTTTCATTTTTGTGAAATTTCGTTCCGGTCGTATTTTGGCGTGTCCCCACATACCGCCGCCTATCAGAATTCCATGTTTTTCTCAATTATTTCATTTATGTCAAATTTCGTTCGGGCCGCATTTTGGCGTCTCCCCGCATACAGCCGCCTATCAGAATTACCTGTTTTTCTCAATTTTTTCATTTTTGTGAAATTTCGTTCCGGCCGTATTTTGTCGTTTCCCCGCATACCGCCGCCAATCAGAATTCCCTGTTTTTCTCAATTTTTTAATTTTCGTCCATTTTGTTCAGGCCGCATTTTGATGTTTCCCACATACCGCCGCCTATCGGAATTTCTTGTTTTTCTCAATTTTTTCATTTTTGTGAAATTTCTTTCCGGTCGTATTTTGGCGTGTCCCCGCATACCGCCGCCTATCAGAATTCCTTGTTTTTCTCAATTGTTTCATTTATGTCAAATTTCGTTCCGGCCGCATTTTGGCCTCTCCCCGCATACAGCCGCCTATCAGAATTACATGTTTTTCTCAATTTTTTCATTTTCGTCAAATTTCGTTCGGGTCGTATTTTGGCGTGTCCTCGCATACGCCGCCTATCAGAATTCCATGTTTTTCTCAATTATTTCATTTATGTCAAATTTCGTTTCGGCCGTATTTTGGCGTCTCCCAGCATACCGCCTATCAGAATTACATGTTTTTCTCAATTTTTTCATTTTCGCGTATTTTGGCGTCTCCCCGCATTTTGACGTTTCCCACATACCGCTGCCTATCCGAACTCCCTGTTTTTCTCAATTTTTTCATTTTCGTCCAATTTCGTTCTGGTCACTTTTTGGCGTTTCCCCGCATACCGCCGCCTATCAGAATTCCAAGTTTTTAACAATTATTTCATTTATGTCAAATTTCGTTCCGGCCGCATTTTGGCGTCTCCCCGCATACGACCGCATATCAGAATTACCTGTTTTTCTCAATTTTTTTCATTTTTGTTAAATATCGTTCCGGCCGCATTTTAGCATTTTCCCACATACCGCCGCCAATCAGAATTCCTTGTTTTTCTCAATTTTTTCATTTTTGTGAAATTTCGTTCCGGTCGTATTTTGGCGTTTCCCCGCATACGCCGCCTATCAGAATTCCAAGTTTTTAACAATTATTTCATTTATGTCAAATTTCGTTCCGGCCGCATTTTGGCGTCTCCCCGCATACGACCGCATATCAGAATTACCTGTTTTTCTCAATTTTTTTCATTTTTGTTAAATATCGTTCCGGCCGCATTTTAGCATTTTCCCACATACCGCCGCCAATCAGAATTCCTTGTTTTTCTCAATTTTTTCATTTTTGGGAAATTTCGTTCCGGTCGTATTTTGGCGTTTCCCCGCATACGCCGCCTATCAGAATTCCATGTTTTTCTCAATTATTTCATTTATGTCAAATTTCGTTTCGGCCGCATTTTGGCAGCTCCCCGCATACAGCCGCCTAACAGAATTCCCTGTTTTTCTCAATTTTTTCATTTTCGTCAAATTTCGTTCCGGTCTCTTTTTGGCGTTTCCCCGCATACCGCCGCATATCAGAATTCCTAGTTTTTCTCAATTTTTTCATTTTCGTCAAATTTCGTTCGGGACGTATTTTGGCGTTTCCTCGCATACGCCGCCTATCAGAATTCCATGTTTTTATCAATTATTTCATTTAAGTCAAATTTCGTTTCGGCCGTATTTTGGCGTCTCCCCGCATACAGCCGCCTATCAGAATTACATGTTTTTCTCAATTTTTCCATTTTCGTAAAATTTAGTTCCGGTCTCTTTTTGGCGTTACCCCGCATACCGCCGCCTATCAGAATTCCATGTTTCTCTCCATTATTTCATTTATGTCAA
Source organism: Carex arenaria (assembly GCA_964058825.1). Lineage (NCBI taxonomy): Eukaryota > Viridiplantae > Streptophyta > Magnoliopsida > Poales > Cyperaceae > Carex > Carex arenaria. Next base: position 296,726 of record CAXKVW010000334.1, on the reverse strand, counting down.
ATTTCGTTCCGGCCGCATTTTGGCATCTACCCGCATACAGCCGCCTATCAGAATTACCTGTTTTTTTGAATTTTTTCATTTTTGAGAAATTTCGTTTCGGCCGCATTTTGTCATTTCACCGCATACCGCCGCCAATCAGAATTCCCTGTTTTTCTCAATTTTTTCATTTTCGTCCATTTTGTTCAGGCCGCATTTTGACGTTTCCCACATACCGCCGCCTATCAGAATTCCTTGTTTTTCTCATTTTTTTCATTTTTGTGAAATTTCGTTCCCGTCGTATTTTGGCGTTTCCCAGCATACGCCGCCTATCAGAATTTCATGTTTTTCTCAATTATTTCATTTATGTCAAATTTCCTTTCGGCCGCATTTTGGCGTCTCCCCGCACACAGCCGCATATCAGAATTACATGTTTTTCTCAATTTTTTCATTTTCGTCAAATTTCGTTCCGGTCTCTTTTTGACGTTTCCCCGCATACCGCCGCCTATCAGAATTCCCAGTTTTCTCAATTTTTTCATTTTCGTCAAATTTCGTTCTGGTCACTTTTTGGCATGTCCACGAATACCGCCGCCTATCATAATTCCATATTTTTATCAATTATTTCATTTAGGTCAAATTTCTTTCGGGCCGCATTTTGGCGTCTCCCCGCATACGGCCGCCTTACAGAATTACCTGTTTTTCTCAATTTTTTCCATTTTCGTGAAATATCGTTCCGGCCGCATTTTGGCATTTTCCCGCATACCGCCGCCTATCATAATTCCTTGTTTTTCGCAATTATTTCATTTATGTCAAATTTCGTCCCGGCCGCATTTTGGCCTCTCCCCGCATACAGCCGCCTATCAGAATTACATGTTTTTCTCAATTATTTCATTTATGTCAAATTTCGTTCCGGCCGCATTTTGGCGTCTCCCCGCATACAGCCGTCTATCAGAATTACCTGTTTTTCTCAATTTTTTCATTTTTGTGAAATTTCGTTCCGGCCGCATTTTGGCGTTTTCCCGCATACCGCCGCCTATCAGAATTCCTTGTTTTTCGCAATTATTTCATTTATGTCAAATTTCGTTCCGGCCGCATTTTGGCCTCTCCCCGCATACAGCCGCCTATCAGAATTACATGTTTTTCTCAATTATTTCATTTATGTCAAATTTCGTTCCGGCCGCATTTTGGCGTCTCCCCGCATACAGCCGTCTATCAGAATTACCTGTTTTTCTCAATTTTTTCATTTTTGTGAAATTTCGTTCCGGCCGCATTTTGGCGTTTTCCCGCATACCGCCAATCAGAATTCTTTGTTTTTCTCAATTTTTTCATTTTCGTCCATTTTGTTCAGGCCGCATTTTGACGTTTCCCACATACCGCCGCCTATCAGAATTCCTTGTTTTTCACAATTTTTTCATTTTTGTGAAATTTCGTTCCGGTCGTATTTTGGCGTGTCCCCGCATACCGCCGCCTATCAGAATTCCATGTTTTTCTCAATTATTTCATTTATGTCAAATTTCGTTCCGGGCGCATCTTGGCGTCTCCCCGCATACAGCCGCCTATCAGAATTACCTGTTTTTCTCAATTTTTTCATTTTTGTGAAATTTCGTTCCGGCCGTATTTTGTCGTTTCCCCGCATACCGCCGCCAATCAGAATTCCCTGTTTTTCTCAATTTTTTAATTTTCGTCCATTTTGTTCAGGCCGCATTTTGATGTTTCCCACATACCGCCGCCTATCGGAATTCCTTGTTTTTCTCAATTTTTTCATTTTTGTGAAATTTCTTTCCGGTTGTATTTTGGCGTGTCCCCGCATACCGCCGCCTATCAGAATTCCTTGTTTTTCTCAATTATTTCATTTATGTCAAATTTCGTTCCGGCCGCATTTTGGCCACTCCCCGCATACAGCCGCCTATCAGAATTACATTTTTTTTCTCAATTTTTTCGTTTTCGTCAAATTTCGTTCCGGTCTCTTTTTGGCGTTTCCCCGCATACCGCCGCATATCAGAATTCCCAGTTTTTCTCAATTTTTTCATTTTCGTCAAATTTCGTTCGGGTCGTATTTTGACGTTTCCCCGCATACGCCGCCTATCAGAATTCCATGTTTTTCTCAATTATTTCATTTATGTCAAATTTCGTTTCGGCCGGATTTTGGCGTCTCCCCGCATACAGCCGCCTATCAGAATTACATGTTTTTCTCAATTTTTCCATTTTCGTAAAATTTAGTTCCGGTCTCTTTTTGGCGTTACCCCGCATACCGCCGACTATCAGAATTCCCAGTTTTTCTCAATTTTTTCATTTTCGTCAAATTTCGTTCCGATCGTATTTTGGCGTGTCCCCGCATACCGCCGCCTATCAGAATTCCATGTTTTTCTCCATTATTTCATTTATGTCAAATTTCGTTCCGGCCGCATTTTGGCATCTCCCCGCATACAGCCGCCTATCAGAATTACCTGTTTTTCTCAATTTTTTCATTTTTGTGAAATTTCGTTCCGGCCGCATTTTGGCGTTTCCCCGCATACCGTCGCCTATTAGAATTCCTTGTTTTTCTAAATTTTTTCATTTTTGTGAAATTTCGTTCCGGTCGTATTTTGGCGTTTCCCCGCATACGCCGCCTATCAGAATTCCATGTTTTTCTCAATTATTTCATTTATGTCAAATTTCGTTTCGGCCGCATTTTGGCAGCTCCCCGCATACAGCCGCCTAACAGAATTCCCTGTTTTTCTCAATTTTTTCATTTTCGTCAAATTTCGTTCCTGTCTCTTTTTGGCGTTTCCCCGCATACCGCCGCATATCAGAATTCCTAGTTTTTCTCAATTTTTTCATTTTCGTCAAATTTCGTTCGGGTCGTATTTTGGCGTTTCCTCGCATACGCCGCCTATCAGAATTCCATGTTTTTATCAATTATTTCATTTAAGTCAAATTTCGTTTCGGCCGTATTTTGGCGTCTCCCCGCATACAGCCGCCTATCAGAATTACATGTTTTTCTCAATTTTTCCATTTTCGTAAAATTTAGTTCCGGTCTCTTTTTGGCGTTACCCCGCATACCGCCGCCTATCAGAATTCCCAGTTTTTCTCAATTTTTTCATTTTCGTCCATTTTGTTCAGGCCGCATTTTGATGTTTCCCACATACCGCCGCCTATCAGAATTCCTTGTTTTTCACAATTTTTTCATTTTTGTGAAATTTCGTTCCGGTCGTATTTTGGCGTGTCCCCACATACCGCCGCCTATCAGAATTCCATGTTTTTCTCAATTATTTCATTTATGTCAAATTTCGTTCGGGCCGCATTTTGGCGTCTCCCCGCATACAGCCGCCTATCAGAATTACCTGTTTTTCTCAATTTTTTCATTTTTGTGAAATTTCGTTCCGGCCGTATTTTGTCGTTTCCCCGCATACCGCCGCCAATCAGAATTCCCTGTTTTTCTCAATTTTTTAATTTTCGTCCATTTTGTTCAGGCCGCATTTTGATGTTTCCCACATACCGCCGCCTATCGGAATTTCTTGTTTTTCTCAATTTTTTCATTTTTGTGAAATTTCTTTCCGGTCGTATTTTGGCGTGTCCCCGCATACCGCCGCCTATCAGAATTCCTTGTTTTTCTCAATTGTTTCATTTATGTCAAATTTCGTTCCGGCCGCATTTTGGCCTCTCCCCGCATACAGCCGCCTATCAGAATTACATGTTTTTCTCAATTTTTTCATTTTCGTCAAATTTCGTTCGGGTCGTATTTTGGCGTGTCCTCGCATACGCCGCCTATCAGAATTCCATGTTTTTCTCAATTATTTCATTTATGTCAAATTTCGTTTCGGCCGTATTTTGGCGTCTCCCAGCATACCGCCTATCAAAATTACATGTTTTTCTCAATTTTTTCATTTTCGAGTATTTTGGCGTCTCCCCGCATTTTGACGTTTCCCACATACCGCTGCCTATCCGAACTCCCTGTTTTTCTCAATTTTTTCATTTTCGTCCAATTTCGTTCTGGTCACTTTTTGGCGTTTCCCCGCATACCGCCGCCTATCAGAATTCCAAGTTTTTAACAATTATTTCATTTATGTCAAATTTCGTTCCGGCCGCATTTTGGCGTCTCCCCGCATACGACCGCATATCAGAATTACCTGTTTTTCTCAATTTTTTTCATTTTTGTTAAATATCGTTCCGGCCGCATTTTAGCATTTTCCCACATACCGCCGCCTATCAGAATTCCTTGTTTTTCTCAATTTTTTCATTTTTGTGAAATTTCGTTCCGGTCGTATTTTGGCGTTTCCCCGCATACGCCGCCTATCAGAATTCCATGTTTTTCTCAATTATTTCATTTATGTCAAATTTCGTTTCGGCCGCATTTTGGCGTCTCCCCGCATACGACCGCATAACCGAATTCCCTGTTTTTCTCAATTTTTTCATTTTCGTCCAATTTCGTTCTGGTCACTTTTTGGCGTTTCCCCGCATACCGCCGCCTATCAGAATTCCAAGTTTTTAACAATTATTTCATTTATGTCAAATTTCGTTCCGGCCGCATTTTGGCGTCTCCCCGCATACGACCGCATATCAGAATTACCTGTTTTTCTCAATTTATTTCATTTATGTTAAATATCGTTCCGGCCGCATTTTAGCATTTTCCCACATACCGCCGCCTATCAGAATTCCTTGTTTTTCTCAATTTTTTCATTTTTGTGAAATTTCGTTTCGGTCGTATTTTGGCGTGTCCCCGCATACCGCCGCCTATCAGAATTCCATGTTTTTATCAATTATTTCATTTAAGTCAAATTTCGTTTCGGCCGTATTTTGGCGTCTCCCCGCATACAGCCGCCTATCAGAATTACATGTTTTTCTCAATTTTTCCATTTTCGTAAAATTTGGTTCCGGTCTCTTTTTGGCGTTGCCCCGCATACCGCCGCCTATCAGAATTCCCAGTTTTTCTCAATTTTTCATTTTCGTCAAATTTCGTTCCGATCGTATTTTGGCGTGTCCCCGAATACCGCCGCCTATCAGAATTCCATGTTTCTCTCCATTATTTCATTTATGTCAAATTTCGTTCCGGCCGCATTTTGTCATCTCCCCGCATACAGCCGCCTATCAGAATTACCTGTTTTTTTGAATTTTTGCATTTTTGAGAAATTTCGTTTCGGCCGCATTTTGTCATTTCACCGCATACCGCCGCCAATTAGAATTCCCTGTTTTTCTCAATTTTTTCATTTTCGTCCATTTTGTTCAGGACGCATTTTGACGTTTCCCACATACCGCCGCCTATCAGAATTCCTTGTTTTTCTCATTTTTTTCATTTTTGTGAAATTTCGTTCCGGTCGTATTTTGGCGTTGCCCCGCATATCGCCGCCTATCAGAATTCCCTGTTTTTCTCAATTTTTTCATTGTCATCAAATTTCGTTCCTGTCGCTTTTTGACGTTAACCCGTATACCGCTGCCTATCCGAATTTCCTGTTTTTCTCAATTTTTTCATTTTCGTCAAATTTCATTCTGGTCACTTTTTGGCGTTTCCCCGCATACCGCCGCCTATCAGAATTCCAAGTTTTTAACAATTATTTCATTTATGTCAAATTTCGTTCCGGCCGCATTTTGGCGTCTCCCCGCAAACGGCCGCATATCAGAATTACCTGTTTTTCTCAATTTTTTTCATTTTTGTTAAATATCGTTACGGCCGCATTTTAGCATTTTCCGCATACCGTCGCCTATGAGAATTCCTTGTTTTTCTCAATTTTTTCATTTTTGTGAAATTTCGTTCCCGTCGTATTTTGGCGTTTCCCAGCATACGCCGCCTATCAGAATTTCATGTTTTTCTCAATTATTTCATTTATGTCAAATTTCCTTTCGGCCGCATTTTGGCGTCTCCCCGCACACAGCCGCATATCAGAATTACATGTTTTTCTCAATTTTTTCATTTTCGTCAAATTTCGTTCCGGTCTCTTTTTGACGTTTCCCCGCATACCGCCGCCTATCAGAATTCCCAGTTTTCTCAATTTTTTCATTTTCGTCAAATTTCGTTCTGGTCACTTTTTGGCATGTCCACGCATACCGCCGCCTATCATAATTCCATATTTTTATCAATTATTTCATTTAAGTCAAATTTCTTTCGGGCCGCATTTTGGCGTCTCCCCGCATACGGCCGCCTTACAGAATTACCTGTTTTTCTCAATTTTTTCCATTTTTGTGAAATATCGTTCCGGCCGCATTTTGGCATTTTCCCGCATACCGCCGCCTATCAGAATTCCTTGTTTTTCGCAATTATTTCATTTATGTCAAATTTCGTTCCGGCCGCATTTTGGCCTCTCCCCGCATACAGCCGCCTATCAGAATTACATGTTTTTCTCAATTATTTCATTTATGTCAAATTTCGTTCCGGCCGCATTTTGGCGTCTCCCCGCATACAGCCGTCTATCAGAATTACCTGTTTTTCTCAATTTTTTCATTTTTGTGAAATTTCGTTCCGGCCGCATTTTGGCGTCTCCCCGCATACAGCCGTCTATCAGAATTACCTGTTTTTCTCAATTTTTTCATTTTTGTGAAATTTCGTTCCGGCCGCATTTTGGCGTTTTCCCGCATACCGCCAATCAGAATTCCCTGTTTTTTTCAATTTTTTCATTTTCGTCCAATTTCGTTCTGGTCACTTTTTGGCGTTTCCCCGCATACCGCCGCCTATCAGAATTCCAAGTTTTTAACAATTATTTCATTTATGTCAAATTTCGTTCCGGCCGCATTTTGGCGTCTCCCCGCAAACGGCCGCATATCAGAATTACCTGTTTTTCTCAATTTTTTTCATTTTTGTTAAATATCGTTACGGCCGCATTTTAGCATTTTCCGCATACCGTCGCCTATGAGAATTCCTTGTTTTTCTCAATTTTTTCATTTTTGTGAAATTTCGTTCCCGTCGTATTTTGGCGTTTCCCAGCATACGCCGCCTATTAGAATTTCATGTTTTTCTCAATTATTTCATTTATGTCAAATTTCCTTTCGGCCGCATTTTGGCGTCTCCCCGCACACAGCCGCATATCAGAATTACATGTTTTTCTCAATTTTTTCATTTTCGTCAAATTTCGTTCCGGTCTCTTTTTGACGTTTCCCCGCATACCGCCGCCTATCAAAATTCCCAGTTTTCTCAATTTTTTCATTTTCGTCAAATTTCGTTCTGGTCACTTTTTGGCATGTCCACGCATACCGCCGCCTATCATAATTCCATATTTTTATCAATTATTTCATTTAAGTCAAATTTCTTTCGGGCCGCATTTTGGCGTCTCCCCGCATACGGCCGCCTTACAGAATTACCTGTTTTTCTCATTTTTTTCCATTTTTGTGAAATATCGTTCCGGCCGCATTTTGGCATTTTCCCGCATACCGCCGCCTATCAGAATTCCTTGTTTTTCGCAATTATTTCATTTATGTCAAATTTCGTTCCGGCCGCATTTTGGCCTCTCCCCGCATACAGCCGCCTATCAGAATTACATGTTTTTCTCAATTATTTCATTTATGTCAAATTTCGTTCCGGCCGCATTTTGGCGTCTCCCCGCATACAGCCGTCTATCAGAATTACCTGTTTTTCTCAATTTTTTCATTTTTGTGAAATTTCGTTCCGGCCGCATTTTGGCGTTTTCCCGCATACCGCCAATCAGAATTCCCTGTTTTTTTCAATTTTTTCATTTTCGTCCAATTTCGTTCTGGTCACTTTTTGGCGTTTCCCCGCATACCGCCGCCTATCAGAATTCCAAGTTTTTAACAATTATTTCATTTATGTCAAATTTCGTTCCGGCCGCATTTTGGCGTCTCCCCGCATACGACCGCATATCAGAATTACCTGTTTTTCTCAATTTTTTTCATTTTTGTTAAATATCGTTCCGGCCGCATTTTAGCATTTTCCCACATACCGCCGCCTATCAGAATTCCTTGTTTTTCTCAATTTTTTCATTTTTGTGAAATTTCGTTCCGGTCGTATTTTGGCGTTTCCCCGCATACACCGCCTATCAGAATTCCATGTTTTTCTCAATTATTTCATTTATGTCAAATTTCGTTTCGGCCGCATTTTGGCAGCTCCCCGCATACAGCCGCCTAACCGAATTCCCTGTTTTTCTCAATTTTTTCATTTTCGTCCAATTTCGTTCTGGTCACTTTTTGGCGTTTCCCCGCATACCGCCGCCTATCAGAATTCCAAGTTTTTAACAATTATTTCATTTATGTCAAATTTTGTTCCGGCCGCATTTTGGCGTCTCCCCGCATACGACCGCATATCAGAATTACCTGTTTTTCTCAATTTTTTTCATTTTTGTTAAATATCGTTCCGGCCGCATTTTAGCATTTTCCCACATACCGCCGCCTATCAGAATTCCTTGTTTTTCTCAATTTTTTCATTTTTGTGAAATTTCGTTTCGGTCGTATTTTGGCGTGTCCCCGCATACCGCCGCCTATCAGAATTCCATGTTTTTATCAATTATTTCATTTAAGTCAAATTTCGTTTCGGCCGTATTTTGGCGTCTCCCCGCATACAGCCGCCTATCAGAATTACATGTTTTTCTCAATTTTTCCATTTTCGTAAAATTTGGTTCCGGTCTCTTTTTGGCGTTGCCCCGCATACCGCCGCCTATCAGAATTCCCAGTTTTTCTCAATTTTTCATTTATGTCAAATTTCGTTCCGGCCGCATTTTGGCGTCTCCCCGCAAACGGCCGCATATCAGAATTACCTGTTTTTCTCAATTTTTTTCATTTTTGTTAAATATCGTTACGGCCGCATTTTAGCATTTTCCGCATACCGTCGCCTATGAGAATTCCTTGTTTTTCTCAATTTTTTCATTTTTGTGAAATTTCGTTCCCGTCGTATTTTGGCGTTTCCCAGCATACGCCGCCTATTAGAATTTCATGTTTTTCTCAATTATTTCATTTATGTCAAATTTCCTTTCGGCCGCATTTTGGCGTCTCCCCGCACACAGCCGCATATCAGAATTACATGTTTTTCTCAATTTTTTCATTTTCGTCAAATTTCGTTCCGGTCTCTTTTTGACGTTTCCCCGCATACCGCCGCCTATCAAAATTCCCAGTTTTCTCAATTTTTTCATTTTCGTCAAATTTCGTTCTGGTCACTTTTTGGCATGTCCACGCATACCGCCGCCTATCATAATTCCATATTTTTATCAATTATTTCATTTAAGTCAAATTTCTTTCGGGCCGCATTTTGGCGTCTCCCCGCATACGGCCGCCTTACAGAATTACCTGTTTTTCTCATTTTTTTCCATTTTTGTGAAATATCGTTCCGGCCGCATTTTGGCATTTTCCCGCATACCGCCGCCTATCAGAATTCCTTGTTTTTCGCAATTATTTCATTTATGTCAAATTTCGTTCCGGCCGCATTTTGGCCTCTCCCCGCATACAGCCGCCTATCAGAATTACATGTTTTTCTCAATTATTTCATTTATGTCAAATTTCGTTCCGGCCGCATTTTGGCGTCTCCCCGCATACAGCCGTCTATCAGAATTACCTGTTTTTCTCAATTTTTTCATTTTTGTGAAATTTCGTTCCGGCCGCATTTTGGCGTTTTCCCGCATACCGCCAATCAGAATTCCCTGTTTTTTTCAATTTTTTCATTTTCGTCCAATTTCGTTCTGGTCACTTTTTGGCGTTTCCCCGCATACCGCCGCCTATCAGAATTCCAAGTTTTTAACAATTATTTCATTTATGTCAAATTTCGTTCCGGCCGCATTTTGGCGTCTCCCCGCATACGACCGCATATCAGAATTACCTGTTTTTCTCAATTTTTTTCATTTTTGTTAAATATCGTTCCGGCCGCATTTTAGCATTTTCCCACATACCGCCGCCTATCAGAATTCCTTGTTTTTCTCAATTTTTTCATTTTTGTGAAATTTCGTTCCGGTCGTATTTTGGCGTTTCCCCGCATACACCGCCTATCAGAATTCCATGTTTTTCTCAATTATTTCATTTATGTCAAATTTCGTTTCGGCCGCATTTTGGCAGCTCCCCGCATACAGCCGCCTAACCGAATTCCCTGTTTTTCTCAATTTTTTCATTTTCGTCCAATTTCGTTCTGGTCACTTTTTGGCGTTTCCCCGCATACCGCCGCCTATCAGAATTCCAAGTTTTTAACAATTATTTCATTTATGTCAAATTTTGTTCCGGCCGCATTTTGGCGTCTCCCCGCATACGACCGCATATCAGAATTACCTGTTTTTCTCAATTTTTTTCATTTTTGTTAAATATCGTTCCGGCCGCATTTTAGCATTTTCCCACATACCGCCGCCTATCAGAATTCCTTGTTTTTCTCAATTTTTTCATTTTTGTGAAATTTCGTTTCGGTCGTATTTTGGCGTGTCCCCGCATACCGCCGCCTATCAGAATTCCATGTTTTTATCAATTATTTCATTTAAGTCAAATTTCGTTTCGGCCGTATTTTGGCGTCTCCCCGCATACAGCCGCCTATCAGAATTACATGTTTTTCTCAATTTTTCCATTTTCGTAAAATTTGGTTCCGGTCTCTTTTTGGCGTTGCCCCGCATACCGCCGCCTATCAGAATTCCCAGTTTTTCTCAATTTTTCATTTTCGTCAAATTTCGTTCCGATCGTATTTTGGCGTGTCCCCGCATACCGCCGCCTATCAGAATTCCATGTTTCTCTCCATTATTTCATTTATGTCAAATTTCGTTCCGGCCGCATTTTGTCATCTCCCCGCATACAGCCGCCTATCAGAATTCCATGTTTTTCTCAATTATTTCATTTATGTCAAATTTCGTTCCGGCCGCATTTTGGCGTCTCCCCGCATACAGCTGCCTATCAGAATTACCTGTTTTTCTCAATTTTTTCATTTTTGTGAAATTTCGTTCCGGCCGTATTTTGTCGTTTCCCCGCATACCGCCGCCAATCAGAATTCCCTGTTTTTCTCAATTTTTTAATTTTCGTCCATTTTGTTCAGGCCGCATTTTGATATTTCCCACATACCGCCGCCTATCGGAATTCCTTGTTTTTCTCAATTTTTTCATTTTTGTGAAATTTCTTTCCGGTCGTATTTTGGCGTGTCCCCCCATACCGCCGCCTATCAGAATTCCTTGTTTTCCTCAATTATTTCATTTATGTCAAATTTCGTTCCGGCCGCATTTTGGCCTCTCCCCGCATACAGCCGCCTATCAGAATTACATTTTTTTTCTCAATTTTTTCATTTTCGTCAAATTTCGTTCCGGTCTCTTTTTGGCGTTTCCCCGCATACCGCCGCATATCAGAATTCCCAGTTTTTCTCAATTTTTTCATTTTCGTCAAATTTCGTTCGGGTCGTATTTTGACGTTTCCCCGCATACGCCGCCTATCAGAATTCCATGTTTTTCTCAATTATTTCATTTATGTCAAATTTCGTTTCGGCCGCATTTTGGCAGCTCCCCGCATACAGCCGCCTATCAGAATTACATGTTTTTCTCAATTTTTCCATTTTCGTAAAATTTAGTTCCGGTCTCTTTTTGGCGTTACCCCGCATACCGCCGCCTATCAGAATTCCCAGTTTTTCTCAATTTTTTCATTTTCGTCAAATTTCGTTCCGATCGTATTTTGGCGTGTCCCCGCATACCGCCGCCTATCAGAATTCCATGTTTTTCTCCATTATTTCATTTATGTCAAATTTCGTTCCGGCCGCATTTTGGCATCTCCCCGCATACAGCCGCCTATCAGAATTACCTGTTTTTCTCAATTTTTTCATTTTTGTGAAATTTCGTTCCAGCCGCATTTTGGCGTTTCCCCGCATACCGTCGCCTATTAGAATTCCTTGTTTTTCTAAATTTTTTCATTTTTGTGAAATTTAGTTCCGGTCGTATTTTGGCGTTTCCCCGCATACGCCGCCTATCAGAATTCCATGTTTTTCTGAATTATTTCATTTATGTCAAATTTCGTTTCGGCCGCATTTTGGCAGCTCCCCTCATACAGCCGCCTAACAGAATTCCCTGTTTTTCTCAATTTTTTCATTTTCGTCCATTTTGTTCAGGCCGCATTTTGACGTTTCCCACATAACGCCGCCTATCAGAATTCCTTGTTTTTCTCAATTTTTTCATTTTTGTGAAATTTCGTTCCGGTCGTATTTTGGCGTTGCCCCGCATACCGCCGCCTATCAGAATTCCATGTTTTTCTCAATTATTTCATTTTTGTCAAATTTCGTTCCGGCCGCATTTTGGCGTCTCCCCGCATACAGCTGCCTATCAGAATTACCTGTTTTTCTCAATTTTTTCATTTTTGTGAAATTTCGTTCCGGCCGTATTTTGTCGTGTCCCCGCATACCGCCGCCTATCAGAATTCCATGTTTTTGTCAATTATTTCATTTATGTGAAATTTCGTTCCGGCCGCATTTTGGCGTCTCCCCGCATACAGCTGCCTATCAGAATTACCTGTTTTTCTCAATTTTTTCATTTTTGTGAAATTTCGTTCCGGCCGTATTTTGTCGTTTCCCCGCATACCGCCGCCAATCAGAATTCCCTGTTTTTCTCAATTTTTTAAATTTCGTCCATTTTGTTCAGGCCGCATTTTGATGTTTCCCACATACCGCCGCCTATCGGAATTCCTTGTTTTTCTCAATTTTTTCATTTTTGTGAAATTTCTTTCCGGTCGTATTTTGGCGTGTCCCCGCATACCGCCGCCTATCAGAATCCCTTGTTTTCCTCAATTATTTCATTTATGTAAAAATTTCGTTCCGGCCGCATTTTGGCCTCTCCCGGCATACAGCCGCCTATCAGAATTACATTTTTTTTCTCAATTTTTTCATTTTCGTCAAATTTCGTTCCGGTCTCTTTTTGGCGTTTCCCCGCATACCGCCGCCTATCAGAATTCCATGTTTTTCTCAATTATTTTATTTATGTCAAATTTCGTTCCGGCCGCATTTTGGCGTCTCCCCGCATACAGCCGCCTATCAGAATTACCTGTTTTTCTCAATTTTTTCATTTTTTTGAAATTTCGTTCCGGCCGTATTTTGTCGTTTCCCCGCATACCGCCGCCAATCAGAATTCCCTGTTTTTCTCAATTTTTTAATTTTCGTCCATTTTGTTCAGGCCGCATTTTGATGTTTCCCACATACCGCCGCCTATCGGAATTCCTTGTTTTTCTCAATTTTTTCATTTTTGTGAAATTTCTTTCCGGTCGTATTTTGGCGTGTCCCCGCATACCGCCACCTATCAGAATTCCTTGTTTTTCTCAATTATTTCATTTATGTCAAATTTCGTTCCGGCCGCATTTTGGCCTCTCCCCGCATACAGCCGCCTATCAGAATTACATTTTTTTTCTCAATTTTTTCATTTTCGTCAAAGTTCGTTCCGGTCTCTTTTTGGCGTTTCCCCGCATACCGCCGCATATCAGAATTCCCAGTTTTTCTCAATTTTTTCATTTTCGTCAAATTTCGTTCGGGTCGTATTTTGACGTTTCCCCGCATACGCCGCCTATCAGAATTCCATGTTTTTCTCAATTATTTCATTTATGTCAAATTTCGTTTCGGCCGTATTTTGGCGTCTCCCCGCATACAGCCGCCTATCAGAATTACATGTTTTTCTCAATTTTTCCATTTTCGTAAAATTTAGTTCCGGTCTCTTTTTGGCGTTACCCCGCATACCGCCGCCTATCAGAATTCCCAGTTTTTCTCAATTTTTTCATTTTCGTCAAATTTCGTTCCGATCGTATTTTGGCGTGTCCCCGCATACCGCCGCCTATCAGAATTCCATGTTTTTCTCCATTATTTCATTTATGTCAAATTTCGTTCCGGCCGCATTTTGGCATCTCCCCGCATACAGCCGCCTATCAGAATTACCTGTTTTTCTCAATTTTTTCATTTTTGTGAAATTTCGTTCCGGCCGCATTTTGGCGTTTCCCCGCATACCGTCGCCTATGAGAATTCCTTGTTTTTCTAAATTTTTTCATTTTTGTGAAATTTCGTTCCGGTCATATTTTGGCGTTTCCCCGCATACGCCGCCTATCAGAATTCCATGTTTTTCTCAATTATTTCATTTATGTCAAATTTCGTTTCGGCCGCATTTTGGCAGCTCCCCGCATACAGCCGCCTAACAGAATTCCCTGTTTTTCTCATTTTTTTTCATTTTCGTCCATTTTGTTCAGGCCGCATTTTGACGTTTCCCACATACCGCCGCCTATCAGAATTCCTTGTTTTTCTCAATTTTTTCATTTTTGTGAAATTTCGTTCCGGTCGTATTTTGGCGTTGCCCCGCATACCGCCGCCTATCAGAATTCCATGTTTTTCTCAATTATTTCATTTATGTCAAATTTCGTTCCGGCCGCATTTTGGCGTCTCCCCGCATACAGCCGCCTATAAGAATTACCTGTTTTTCTCAATTTTTTCATTTTTGTGAAATTTCGTTCCGGCCGTATTTTGTCGTTTCCTCGCATACCGCCGCCAATCAGAATTCCCTGTTTTTCTCAATTTTTTAATTTTCGTCCATTTTGTTCAGGCCGCATTTTGATGTTTCCCACATACCGCCGCCTATCAGAATTCCTTGTTTTTCACAATTTTTTCATTTTTGTGAAATTTCGTTCCGGTCGTATTTTGGCGTATCCCCACATACCGCCGCCTATCAGAATTCCATGTTTTTCTCAATTATTTCATTTATGTCAAATTTCGTTCGGGCCGCATTTTGGCGTCTTCCCGCATACAGCCGCCTATCAGAATTACCTGTTTTTCTCAATTTTTTCATTTTTGTGAAATTTCGTTCCGGCCGTATTTTGTCGTTTCCCCGCATACCGCCGCCAATCAGAATTCCCTGTTTTTCTCAATTTTTTAATTTTCGTCCATTTTGTTCAGGCCGCATTTTGATGTTTCCCACATACCGCCGCCTATCGGAATTTCTTGTTTTTCTCAATTTTTTCATTTTTGTGAAATTTCTTTCCGGTCGTATTTTGGCGTGTCCCCGCATACCGCCGCCTATCAGAATTCCTTGTTTTTCTCAATTGTTTCATTTATGTCAAATTTCGTTCCGGCCGCATTTTGGCCTCTCCCCGCATACAGCCGCCTATCAGAATTACATGTTTTTCTCAATTTTTTCATTTTCGTCAAATTTCGTTCGGGTCGTATTTTGGCGTGTCCTCGCATACGCCGCCTATCAGAATTCCATGTTTTTCTCAATTATTTCATTTATGTCAAATTTCGTTTCGGCCGTATTTTGGCGTCTCCCAGCATACCGCCTATCAAAATTACATGTTTTTCTCAATTTTTTCATTTTCGAGTATTTTGGCGTCTCCCCGCATTTTGACGTTTCCCACATACCGCTGCCTATCCGAACTCCCTGTTTTTCTCAATTTTTTCATTTTCGTCCAATTTCGTTCTGGTCACTTTTTGGCGTTTCCCCGCATACCGCCGCCTATCAGAATTCCAAGTTTTTAACAATTATTTCATTTATGTCAAATTTCGTTCCGGCCGCATTTTGGCGTCTCCCCGCATACGACCGCATATCAGAATTACCTGTTTTTCTCAATTTTTTTCATTTTTGTTAAATATCGTTCCGGCCGCATTTTAGCATTTTCCCACATACCGCCGCCTATCAGAATTCCTTGTTTTTCTCAATTTTTTCATTTTTGTGAAATTTCGTTCCGGTCGTATTTTGGCGTTTCCCCGCATACGCCGCCTATCAGAATTCCATGTTTTTCTCAATTATTTCATTTATGTCAAATTTCGTTTCGGCCGCATTTTGGCAGCTCCCCGCATACAGCCGCCTAACCGAATTCCCTGTTTTTCACAATTTTTTCATTTTCGTCCAATTTCGTTCTGGTCACTTTTTTGCGTTTCCCCGCATACCGCCGCCTATCAAAATTCCAAGTTTTTAACAATTATTTCATTTATGTCAAATTTCGTTCCGGCCGCATTTTGGCGTCTCCCCGCATACGACCGCATATCAGAATTACCTGTTTTTCTCAATTTTTTTCATTTTTGTTAAATATCGTTCCGGCCGCATTTTAGCATTTTCCCGCATACCGCCGCCTATCAGAATTCCTTGTTTTTCTCAATTTTTTCATTTTTGTGAAATTTCGTTTCGGTCGTATTTTGGCGTGTCCCCGCATACCGCCGCCTATCAGAATTCCATGTTTTTATCAATTATTTCATTTAAGTCAAATTTCGTTTCGGCCGTATTTTGGCGTCTCCCCGCATACAGCCGCCTATCAGAATTACATGTTTTTCTCAATTTTTCCATTTTCGTAAAATTTGGTTCCGGTCTTTTTTTGGCGTTGCCCCGCATACCGCCGCCTATCAGAATTCCCAGTTTTTCTCAATTTTTCATTTTCGTCAAATTTCGTTCCGATCGTATTTTTGCGTGTCCCCGCATACCGCCGCCTATCAGAATTCCATGTTTCTCTCCATTATTTCATTTATGTCAAATTTCGTTCCGGCCGCATTTTGTCATCTCCCCGCATACAGCCGCCTATCAGAATTACCTGTTTTTTTGAATTTTTGCATTTTTGAGAAATTTCGTTTCGGCCGCATTTTGTCATTTCACCGCATACCGCCGCCAATCAGAATTCCCTGTTTTTCTCAATTTTTTCATTTTCGTCAATTTTGTTCAGGCCGCATTTTGACGTTTCCCACATACCGCCGCCTATCAGAATTCCTTGTTTTTCTCATTTTTTTCATTTTTGTGAAATTTCGTTCCGGTTGTATTTTGGCGTTGCCCCGCATATCGCCGCCTATCAGAATTCCCTGTTTTTCTCAATTTTTTCATTGTCATCAAATTTCGTTCCTGTCGCTTTTTGACGTTAACCCGTATACCGCTGCCTATCCGAATTCCCTGTTTTTATCAATTTTTTCATTTTCGTCAAATTTCATTCTGGTCACTTTTTGGCGTTTCCCCGCATACCGCCGCCTATCAGAATTCCTAGTTTTTAACAATTATTTCATTTATGTCAAATTTCGTTCCGGCCGCATTTTGGCGTCTCCCCGCATACAGCCGCCTATCAGAATTACATGTTTTTCTCAATTATTTCATTTATGTCAAATTTCGTTCCGGCCGCATTTTGGCGTCTCCCCGCATACAGCCGTCTATCAGAATTACCTGTTTTTCTCAATTTTTTCATTTTTGTGAAATTTCGTTCCGGCCGCATTTTGGCGTTTTCCCGCATACCGCCAATCAGAATTCCCTGTTTTTTTCAATTTTTTCATTTTCGTCCAATTTCGTTCTGGTCACTTTTTGGCGTTTCCCCGCATACCGCCGCCTATCAGAATTCCAAGTTTTTAACAATTATTTCATTTATGTCAAATTTCGTTCCGGCCGCATTTTGGCGTCTCCCCGCAAACGGCCGCATATCAGAATTACCTGTTTTTCTCAATTTTTTTCATTTTTGTTAAATATCGTTACGGCCGCATTTTAGCATTTTCCGCATACCGTCGCCTATGAGAATTCCTTGTTTTTCTCAATTTTTTCATTTTTGTGAAATTTCGTTCCCGTCGTATTTTGGCGTTTCCCAGCATACGCCGCCTATCAGAATTTCATGTTTTTCTCAATTATTTCATTTATGTCAAATTTCCTTTCGGCCGCATTTTGGCGTCTCCCCGCACACAGCCGCATATCAGAATTACATGTTTTTCTCAATTTTTTCATTTTCGTCAAATTTCGTTCCGGTCTCTTTTTGACGTTTCCCCGCATACCGCCGCCTATCAGAATTCCCAGTTTTCTCAATTTTTTCATTTTCGTCAAATTTCGTTCTGGTCACTTTTTGGCATGTCCACGCATACCGCCGCCTATCATAATTCCATATTTTTATCAATTATTTCATTTAAGTCAAATTTCTTTCGGGCCGCATTTTGGCGTCTCCCCGCATACGGCCGCCTTACAGAATTACCTGTTTTTCTCAATTTTTTCCATTTTTGTGAAATATCGTTCCGGCCGCATTTTGGCATTTTCCCGCATACCGCCGCCTATCAGAATTCCTTGTTTTTCGCAATTATTTCATTTATGTCAAATTTCGTTCCGGCCGCATTTTGGCCTCTCCCCGCATACAGCCGCCTATCAGAATTACATGTTTTTCTCAATTATTTCATTTATGTCAAATTTCGTTCCGGCCGCATTTTGGCGTCTCCCCGCATACAGCCGTCTATCAGAATTACCTGTTTTTCTCAATTTTTTCATTTTTGTGAAATTTCGTTCCGGCCGCATTTTGGCGTTTTCCCGCATACCGCCAATCAGAATTCCCTGTTTTTTTCAATTTTTTCATTTTCGTCCAATTTCGTTCTGGTCACTTTTTGGCGTTTCCCCGCATACCGCCGCCTATCAGAATTCCAAGTTTTTAACAATTATTTCATTTATGTCAAATTTCGTTCCGGCCGCATTTTGGCGTCTCCCCGCAAACGGCCGCATATCAGAATTACCTGTTTTTCTCAATTTTTTTCATTTTTGTTAAATATCGTTACGGCCGCATTTTAGCATTTTCCGCATACCGTCGCCTATGAGAATTCCTTGTTTTTCTCAATTTTTTCATTTTTGTGAAATTTCGTTCCCGTCGTATTTTGGCGTTTCCCAGCATACGCCGCCTATCAGAATTTCATGTTTTTCTCAATTATTTCATTTATGTCAAATTTCCTTTCGGCCGCATTTTGGCGTCTCCCCGCACACAGCCGCATATCAGAATTACATGTTTTTCTCAATTTTTTCATTTTCGTCAAATTTCGTTCCGGTCTCTTTTTGACGTTTCCCCGCATACCGCCGCCTATCAGAATTCCCAGTTTTCTCAATTTTTTCATTTTCGTCAAATTTCGTTCTGGTCACTTTTTGGCATGTCCACGCATACCGCCGCCTATCATAATTCCATATTTTTATCAATTATTTCATTTAAGTCAAATTTCTTTCGGGCCGCATTTTGGCGTCTCCCCGCATACGGCCGCCTTACAGAATTACCTGTTTTTCTCAATTTTTTCCATTTTTGTGAAATATCGTTCCGGCCGCATTTTGGCATTTTCCCGCATACCGCCGCCTATCAGAATTCCTTGTTTTTCGCAATTATTTCATTTATGTCAAATTTCGTTCCGGCCGCATTTTGGCCTCTCCCCGCATACAGCCGCCTATCAGAATTACATGTTTTTCTCAATTATTTCATTTATGTCAAATTTCGTTCCGGCCGCATTTTGGCGTCTCCCCACATACCGCCGCCTATGAGAATTCCTTGTTTTTCTCAATTTTTTCATTTTTGTGAAATTTCGTTCCGGTCGTATTTTGGCGTTTCCCCGCATACGCCGCCTATCAGAATTCCATGTTTTTCTCAATTATTTCATTTATGTCAAATTTCGTTTCGGCCGCATTTTGGCAGCTCCCCGCATACAGCCGCCTAACCGAATTCCCTGTTTTTCTCAATTTTTTCATTTTCGTCCAATTTCGTTCTGGTCACTTTTTGGCGTTTCCCCGCATACCGCCGCCTATCAGAATTCCAAGTTTTTAACAATTATTTCATTTATGTCAAATTTCGTTCCGGCCGCATTTTGGCGTCTCCCCGCATACGACCGCATATCAGAATTACCTGTTTTTCTCAATTTTTTTCATTTTTGTTAAATATCGTTCCGGCCGCATTTTAGCATTTTCCCACATACCGCCGCCTATCAGAATTCCTTGTTTTTCTCAATTTTTTCATTTTTGTGAAATTTCGTTTCGGTCGTATTTTGGCGTGTCCCCGCATACCGCCGCCTATCAGAATTCCATGTTTTTATCAATTATTTCATTTAAGTCAAATTTCGTTTCGGCCGTATTTTGGCGTCTCCCCGCATACAGCCGCCTATCAGAATTACATGTTTTTCTCAATTTTTCCATTTTCGTAAAATTTGGTTCCGGTCTCTTTTTGGCGTTGCCCCGCATACCGCCGCCTATCAGAATTCCCAGTTTTTCTCAATTTTTCATTTTCGTCAAATTTCGTTCCGATCGTATTTTGGCGTGTCCCCGCATACCGCCGCCTATCAGAATTCCATGTTTCTCTCCATTATTTCATTTATGTCAAATTTCGTTCCGGCCGCATTTTGTCATCTCCCCGCATACAGCCGCCTATCAGAATTCCATGTTTTTCTCAATTATTTCATTTATGTCAAATTTCGTTCCGGCCGCATTTTGGCGTCTCCCCGCATACAGCTGCCTATCAGAATTACCTGTTTTTCTCAATTTTTTCATTTTTGTGAAATTTCGTTCCGGCCGTATTTTGTCGTTTCCCCGCATACCGCCGCCAATCAGAATTCCCTGTTTTTCTCAATTTTTTAATTTTCGTCCATTTTGTTCAGGCCGCATTTTGATGTTTCCCACATACCGCCGCCTATCGGAATTCCTTGTTTTTCTCAATTTTTTCATTTTTGTGAAATTTCTTTCCGGTCGTATTTTGGCGTGTCCCCCCATACCGCCGCCTATCAGAATTCCTTGTTTTCCTCAATTATTTCATTTATGTCAAATTTCGTTCCGGCCGCATTTTGGCCTCTCCCCGCATACAGCCGCCTATCAGAATTACATTTTTTTTCTCAATTTTTTCATTTTCGTCAAATTTCGTTCCGGTCTCTTTTTGGCGTTTCCCCGCATACCGCCGCATATCCGAATTCCCAGTTTTTCTCAATTTTTTCATTTTCGTCAAATTTCGTTCGGGTCGTATTTTGACGTTTCCCCGCATACGCCGCCTATCAGAATTCCATGTTTTTCTCAATTATTTCATTTATGTCAAATTTCGTTTCGGCCGCATTTTGGCAGCTCCCCGCATACAGCCGCCTATCAGAATTACATGTTTTTCTCAATTTTTCCATTTTCGTAAAATTTAGTTCCGGTCTCTTTTTGGCGTTACCCCGCATACCGCCGCCTATCAGAATTCCCAGTTTTTCTCAATTTTTTCATTTTCGTCAAATTTCGTTCCGATCGTATTTTGGCGTGTCCCCGCATACCGCCGCCTATCAGAATTCCATGTTTTTCTCCATTATTTCATTTATGTCAAATTTCGTTCCGGCCGCATTTTGGCATCTCCCCGCATACAGCCGCCTATCAGAATTACCTGTTTTTCTCAATTTTTTCATTTTTGTGAAATTTCGTTCCAGCCGCATTTTGGCGTTTCCCCGCATACCGTCGCCTATTAGAATTCCTTGTTTTTCTAAATTTTTTCATTTTTGTGAAATTTAGTTCCGGTCGTATTTTGGCGTTTCCCCGCATACGCCGCCTATCAGAATTCCATGTTTTTCTGAATTATTTCATTTATGTCAAATTTCGTTTCGGCCGCATTTTGGCAGCTCCCCTCATACAGCCGCCTAACAGAATTCCCTGTTTTTCTCAATTTTTTCATTTTCGTCCATTTTGTTCAGGCCGCATTTTGACGTTTCCCACATAACGCCGCCTATCAGAATTCCTTGTTTTTCTCAATTTTTTCATTTTTGTGAAATTTCGTTCCGGTCGTATTTTGGCGTTGCCCCGCATACCGCCGCCTATCAGAATTCCATGTTTTTCTCAATTATTTCATTTATGTCAAATTTCGTTCCGGCCGCATTTTGGCGTCTCCCCGCATACAGCTGCCTATCAGAATTACCTGTTTTTCTCAATTTTTTCATTTTTGTGAAATTTCGTTCCGGCCGTATTTTGTCG
Organism: Carex arenaria; assembly: GCA_964058825.1. NCBI lineage: Eukaryota > Viridiplantae > Streptophyta > Magnoliopsida > Poales > Cyperaceae > Carex > Carex arenaria. The sequence continues at coordinate 275,208 of CAXKVW010000334.1, read as the reverse complement.
TTTCCCCGCATACCGCCGCCAATCAGAATTCCCTGTTTTTCTCAATTTTTTAAATTTCGTCCATTTTGTTCAGGCCGCATTTTGATGTTTCCCACATACCGCCGCCTATCGGAATTCCTTGTTTTTCTCAATTTTTTCATTTTTGTGAAATTTCTTTCCGGTCGTATTTTGGCGTGTCCCCGCATACCGCCGCCTATCAGAATCCCTTGTTTTCCTCAATTATTTCATTTATGTAAAAATTTCGTTCCGGCCGCATTTTGGCCTCTCCCGGCATACAGCCGCCTATCAGAATTACATTTTTTTTCTCAATTTTTTCATTTTCGTCAAATTTCGTTCCGGTCTCTTTTTGGCGTTTCCCCGCATACCGCCGCCTATCAGAATTCCATGTTTTTCTCAATTATTTTATTTATGTCAAATTTCGTTCCGGCCGCATTTTGGCGTCTCCCCGCATACAGCCGCCTATCAGAATTACCTGTTTTTCTCAATTTTTTCATTTTTGTGAAATTTCGTTCTGGCCGTATTTTGTCGTTTCCCCGCATACCGCCGCCAATCAGAATTCCCTGTTTTTCTCAATTTTTTAATTTTCGTCCATTTTGTTCAGGCCGCATTTTGATGTTTCCCACATACCGCCGCCTATCGGAATTCCTTGTTTTTCTCAATTTTTTCATTTTTGTGAAATTTCTTTCCGGTCGTATTTTGGCGTGTCCCCGCATACCGCCGCCTATCAGAATTCCTTGTTTTTCTCAATTATTTCATTTATGTCAAATTTCATTCCGGCCGCATTTTGGCCTCTCCCCGCATACAGCCGCCTATCAGAATTACATTTTTTTTCTCAATTTTTTCATTTTCGTCAAAGTTCGTTCCGGTCTCTTTTTGGCGTTTCCCCGCATACCGCCGCATATCAGAATTCCCAGTTTTTCTCAATTTTTTCATTTTCGTCAAATTTCGTTCGGGTCGTATTTTGACGTTTCCCCGCATACGCCGCCTATCAGAATTCCATGTTTTTCTCAATTATTTCATTTATGTCAAATTTCGTTTCGGCCGTATTTTGGCGTCTCCCCGCATACAGCCGCCTATCAGAATTACATGTTTTTCTCAATTTTTCCATTTTCGTAAAATTTAGTTCCGGTCTCTTTTTGGCGTTACCCCGCATACCGCCGCCTATCAGAATTCCCAGTTTTTCTCAATTTTTTCATTTTCGTCAAATTTCGTTCCGATCGTATTTTGGCGTGTCCCCGCATACCGCCGCCTATCAGAATTCCATGTTTTTCTCCATTATTTCATTTATGTCAAATTTCGTTCCGGCCGCATTTTGGCATCTCCCCGCATACAGCCGCCTATCAGAATTACCTGTTTTTCTCAATTTTTTCATTTTTGTGAAATTTCGTTCCGGCCGCATTTTGGCGTTTCCCCGCATACCGTCGCCTATTAGAATTCCTTGTTTTTCTAAATTTTTTCATTTTTGTGAAATTTCGTTCCGGTCGTATTTTGGCGTTTCCCCGCATACGCCGCCTATCAGAATTCCATTGTTTTTCTCAATTATTTCATTTATGTCAAATTTCGTTTCGGCCGCATTTTGGCAGCTCCCCGCATACAGCCGCCTAACAGAATTCCCTGTTTTTCTCATTTTTTTCATTTTCGTCCATTTTGTTCAGGCCGCATTTTGACGTTTCCCACATACCGCCGCCTATCAGAATTCCTTGTTTTTCTCAATTTTTTCATTTTTGTGAAATTTCGTTCCGGTCGTATTTTGGCGTTGCCCCGCATACCGCCGCCTATCAGAATTCCATGTTTTTCTCAATTATTTCATTTATGTCAAATTTCGTTCCGGCCGCATTTTGGCGTCTCCCCGCATACAGCCGCCTATAAGAATTACCTGTTTTTCTCAATTTTTTCATTTTTGTGAAATTTCGTTCCGGCCGTATTTTGTCGTTTCCTCGCATACCGCCGCCAATCAGAATTCCCTGTTTTACTCAATTTTTTAATTTTCGTCCATTTTGTTCAGGCCGCATTTTGATGTTTCCCACATACCGCCGCCTATCAGAATTCCTTGTTTTTCACAATTTTTTCATTTTTGTGAAATTTCGTTCCGGTCGTATTTTGGTGTGTCCCCACATACCGCCGCCTATCAGAATTCCATGTTTTTCTCAATTATTTCATTTATGTCAAATTTCGTTCGGGCCGCATTTTGGCGTCTCCCCGCATACAGCCGCCTATCAGAATTACCTGTTTTTCTCAATTTTTTCATTTTTGTGAAATTTCGTTCCGGCCGTATTTTGTCGTTTCCCCGCATACCGCCGCCAATCAGAATTCCCTGTTTTTCTCAATTTTTTAATTTTCGTCCATTTTGTTCAGGCCGCATTTTGATGTTTCCCACATACCGCCGCCTATCGGAATTTCTTGTTTTTCTCAATTTTTTCATTTTTGTGAAATTTCTTTCCGGTCGTATTTTGGCGTGTCCCCGCATACCGCCGCCTATCATAATTCCTTGTTTTTCTCAATTATTTCATTTATGTCAAATTTCGTTCCGGCCGCATTTTGGCCTCTCCCCGCATACAGTCGCCTATCAGAATTACATGTTTTTCTCAATTTTTTAATTTTCGTCAAATTTCGTTCGGGTCGTATTTTGGCGTTTCCTCGCATACGCCGCCTATCAGAATTCCATGTTTTTCTCAATTATTTCATTTATGTCAAATTTCGTTTCGGCCGTATTTTGGCGTCTCCCCGCATACAGCCGCCTATCAGAATTACATGTTTTTCTCAATTTTTTCATTTTCGCGTATTTTGGCGTCTCCCCGCATTTTGACGTTTCCTACATACCGCTGCCTATCCGAACTCCCTGTTTTTCTCAATTTTTTCATTTTCGTCCAATTTCGTTCTGGTCACTTTTTGGCGTTTCCCCGCATACCGCCGCCTATCAGAATTCCAAGTTTTTAACAATTATTTCATTTATGTCAAATTTCGTTCCGGCCGCATTTTGGCGTCTCCCCGCATACGACCGCATATCAGAATTACCTGTTTTTCTCAATTTTTTTCATTTTTGTTAAATATCGTTCCGGCCGCATTTTAGCATTTTCCCACATACCGCCGCCTATCAGAATTCCTTGTTTTTCTCAATTTTTTCATTTTTGTGAAATTTCGTTCCGGTCGTATTTTGGCGTTTCCCCGCATACGCCGCCTATCAGAATTCCATGTTTTTCTCAATTATTTCATTTATGTCAAATTTCGTTTCGGCCGCATTTTGGCAGCTCCCCGCATACAGCCGCCTAACCGAATTCCCTGTTTTTCACAATTTTTTCATTTTCGTCCAATTTCGTTCTGGTCACTTTTTTGCGTTTCCCCGCATATCGCCGCCTATCAGAATTCCAAGTTTTTAACAATTATTTCATTTATGTCAAATTTCGTTCCGGCCGCATTTTGGCGTCTCCCCGCATACGACCGCATATCAGAATTACCTGTTTTTCTCAATTTTTTTCATTTTTGTTAAATATCGTTCCGGCCGCATTTTAGCATTTTCCCACATACCGCCGCCTATCAAAATTCCTTGTTTTTCTCAATTTTTTCATTTTTGTGAAATTTCGTTTCGGTCGTATTTTGGCGTGTCCCCGCATACCGCCGCCTATCAGAATTCCATGTTTTTATCAATTATTTCATTTAAGTCAAATTTCGTTTCGGCCGTATTTTGGCGTCTCCCCGCATACAGTCGCCTATCAGAATTACATGTTTTTCTTAAATTTTTCCATTTTCGTCAAATTTAGTTCCGGTCCCTTTTTGGCGTTACCCCGCATAACGCCGCCTATCAGAATTCCCAGTTTTTCTCAATTTTTCATTTTCGTCAAATTTCGTTCCGATCGTATTTTGGCGTGTCCCCGCATACCGCCGCCTATAAGAATTCCATGTTTCTCTCCATTATTTCATTTATGTCAAATTTCGTTCCGGCCGCATTTTGGCATCTCCCCGCATACAGCCGCCTATCAGAATTACCTGTTTTTTTGAATTTTTTCATTTTTGAGAAATTTCGTTTCGGCCGCATTTTGTCATTTCACCGCATACCGCCGCCAATCAGAATTCCCTGTTTTTCTCAATTTTTTCATTTTCGTCCATTTTGTTCAGGCCGCATTTTGACGTTTCCCACATACCGCCGCCTATCAGAATTCCTTGTTTTTCTCATTTTTTTCATTTTTGTGAAATTTCGTTCCGGTCGTATTTTGGCGTTGCCCCGCATATCGCCGCCTATTAGAATTCCCTGTTTTTCTCAATTTTTTCATTGTCATCAAATTTCGTTCCAGTCGCTTTTTGACGTTAACCCGTATACCGCTGCCTATCCGAATTCCCTGTTTTTCTCAATTTTTTCATTTTCGTCAAATTTCATTCAGGTCACTTTTTGGCGTTTCCCCGCATACCGCCGCCTATCAGAATTCCAAGTTTTTAACAGTTATTTCATTTATGTCAAATTTCGTTCCGGCAGCATTTTGGCGTCTCCCCGCAAACGGCCGCATATCAGAATTACCTATTTTTCTCAATTTTTTTCATTTTTGTTAAATATCGTTACGGCCGCATTTTAGCATTTTCCGCATACCGTCGCCTATGAGAATTCCTTGTTTTTCTCAATTTTTTCATTTTTCTGAAATTTCGTTCCCGGCGTATTTTGGCGTTTCCCAGCATACGCCGCCTATCAGAATTTCATGTTTTTCTCAATTATTTCATTTATGTCAAATTTCCTTTCGGCCGCATTTTGGCGTCTCCCCGCACACAGCCGCATATCAGAATTACATGTTTTTCTCAATTTTTTCATTTTCGTCAAATTTCGTTCCGGTCTCTTTTTGACGTTTCCCCGCATACCGCCGCCTATCAGAATTCCCAGTTTTCTCAATTTTTTCATTTTCGTCAAATTTCGTTTTGGTCACTTTTTGGCATGTCCACGCATACCGCCGCCTATCATAATTCCATATTTTTATCAATTATTTCATTTAAGTCAAATTTCTTTCGGGCTGCATTTTGGCGTCTCCCCGCATACGGCCGCCTTACAGAATTACCCGTTTTTCTCAATTTTTTCCATTTTCGTGAAATATCGTTCCGGCCGCATTTTGGCATTTTCCCGCATACCGCCGCCTATCATAATTCCTTGTTTTTCGCAATTATTTCAATTATGTCAAATTTCGTTCCGGCCGCATTTTGGCGTCTCCCCGCATACAGCCGTCTATCAGAATTACCTGTTTTTCTCAATTTTTTCATTTTTGTGAAATTTCGTTCCGGCCGCATTTTGGCGTTTTCCCGCATACCGCCAATCAGAATTCCCTGTTTTTCTCAATTTTTTCATTTTCGTCCATTTTGTTCAGGCCGCATTTTGACGTTTCCCACATACCGCCGCCTATCGGAATTCCTTGTTTTTCCCAACTTTTTCATTTTTGTGAAATTTCTTTCCGGTCGTATTTTGGCGTGTCCCCGCATACCGCCGCCTATCAGAATTCCTTGTTTTTCTCAATTATTTCATTTATGTCAAATTTCGTTCCGGCCGCATTTTGGCCTCTCCCCGCATACAGCCGCCTATCAGAATTACATTTTTTTTCTCAATTTTTTCATTTTCGTCAAATTTCGTTCCGGTCTCTTTTTGGCGTTTCCCCGCATACCGCCGCATATCAGAATTCCAAGTTTTTCTCAATTTTTTCATTTTCGTCAAATTTCGTTCGGGTCGTATTTTGACGTTTCCCCGCATACGCCGCCTATCAGAATTCCATGTTTTTCTCAATTATTTCATTTATGTCAAATTTCGTTTCGGCCGTATTTTGGCGTCTCCCCGCATACAGCCGCCTATCAGAATTACATGTTTTTCTCAATTTTTCCATTTTCGTAAAATTTAGTTCCGGTCTCTTTTTGGCGTTACCCCGCATACCGCCGCCTATTAGAATTCCCAGTTTTCTCAATTTTTTCATTTTTGTCAAATTTCGTTCCGATCGTATTTTGGCGTGTCCCCGCATACCGCCGCCTATCAGAATTCCATGTTTTTCTCCATTATTTCATTTATGTCAAATTTCGTTCCGGCCGCATTTTGGCATCTCCCCGCAGACAGCCGCCTATCAGAATTACCTGTTTTTCTCAATTTTTTCATTTTTGTGAAATTTCGTTCCGGCCGCATTTTGGCGTTTCCCCGCATACCGTCGCCTATGAGAATTCCTTGTTTTTCAAAATTTTTTCATTTTTGTGAAATTTCGTTCCGGTCGTATTTTGGCGTTTCCCCGCATACGCCGCCTATCAGAATTCCATTGTTTTTCTCAATTATTTCATTTATGTCAAATTTCGTTTCGGCCGCATTTTGGCAGCTCCCCGCATACAGACGCCTAACCGAATTCCCTGTTTTTCTCAATTTTTTCATTTTCGTCCATTTTGTTCAGGCCGCATTTTGACGTTTCCCACATACCGCCGCCTATCAGAATTCCTTGTTTTTCTCAATTTTTTCATTTTTGTGAAATTTCGTTCCGGTCGTATTTTGGCGTTGCCCCGCATACCGCCGCCTATCAGAATTCCATGTTTTTCTCAATTATTTCATTTATGTCAAATTTCGTTCCGGCCGCATTTTGGCGTCTCCCCGCATACAGCCGCCTATAAGAATTACTTGTTTTTCTCAATTTTTTCATTTTTGTGAAATTTCGTTCCGGCAGTATTTTGTCGTTTCCTCGCATACCGCCGCCAATCAGAATTCCCAGTTTTTCTCAATTTTTTAATTTTCGTCCATTTTGTTCAGGCCGCATTTTGATGTTTCCCACATACTGCCGCCTATCAGAATTCCTTGTTTTTCACAATTTTTTCATTTTTGTGAAATTTCGTTCCGGTCGTATTTTGGCGTGTCCCCACATACCGCCGCCTATCAGAATTCCATGTTTTTCTCAATTATTTCATTTATGTCAAATTTCGTTCGGGCCGCATTTTGGCGTCTCCCCGCATACAGCCGCCTATCAGAATTACCTGTTTTTCTCAATTTTTTCATTTTTGTGAAATTTCGTTCCGGCCGTATTTTGTCGTTTCCCCGCATACCGCCGCCAATCAGAATTCCCTGTTTTTCTCAATTTTTTAATTTTCGTCTATTTTGTTCAGGCCGCATTTTGATGTTTCCCACATACCGCCGCCTATCGGAATTTCTTGTTTTTCTCAATTTTTTCATTTTTGTGAAATTTCTTTCCGGTCGTATTTTGGCGTGTCCCCGCATACCGCCGCCTATCAGAATTCCTTGTTTTTCTCAATTATTTCATTTATGTCAAATTTCGTTCCGGCCGCATTTTGGCCTCTCCCCGCATACAGCCGCCTATCAGAATTACATGTTTTTCTCAATTTTTTAATTTTCGTCAAATTTCGTTCGGGTCGTATTTTGGCGTTTCCTCGCATACGCCGCCTATCAGAATTCCATGTTTTTCTCAATTATTTCATTTATGTCAAATTTCGTTTCGGCCGTATTTTGGCGTCTCCCCGCATACAGCCGCCTATCAGAATTACATGTTTTTCTCAATTTTTTCATTTTCGCGTATTTTGGCGTCTCCCCGCATTTTGACGTTTCCCACATACCGCTGCCTATCCGAACTCCCTGTTTTTCTCAATTTTTTCATTTTCGTCCAATTTCGTTCTGGTCACTTTTTGGCGTTTCCCCGCATACCGCCGCCTATCAGAATTCCAAGTTTTTAACAATTATTTCATTTATGTCAAATTTCGTTCCGGCCGCATTTTGGCGTCTCCCCGCATACGACCGCATATCAGAATTACCTGTTTTTCTCAATTTTTTTCATTTTTGTTCAATATCGTTCCGGCCGCATTTTAGCATTTTCCCACATACCGCCGCCTATCAGAATTCCTTGTTTTTCTCAATTTTTTCATTTTTGTGAAATTTCGTTCCGGTCGTATTTTGGCGTTTCCCCGCATACGCCGCCTATCAGAATTCCATGTTTTTCTCAATTATTTCATTTATGTCAAATTTTGTTTCGGCCGCATTTTGGCAGCTCCCCGCATACAGCCGCCTAACAGAATTCCCTGTTTTTCTAAATTTTTTCATTTTCGTCCATATTGTTCAGGCCGTATTTTGACGTTTCCCACATACCGCCGCCTATCAGAATTCCTTGTTTTTCTCAATTTTTTCATTTTTGTGAAATTTCGTTTCGGTCGTATTTTGGCGTGTCCCCGCATACCGCCGCCTTTCAGAATTCCATGTTTTTATCAATTATTTCATTTAAGTCAAATTTCGTTTCGGCCGTATTTTGGCGTCTCCCCGCATACAGCCGCCTATCAGAATTACATGTTTTTCTCAATTTTTCCATTTTCGTAAAATTTAGTTCCGGTCTCTTTTTGGCGTTACCCCGCATACCGCCGCCTATCAGAATTCCCAGTTTTTCTCAATTTTTCATTTTCGTCAAATTTCGTTCCGATCGTATTTTGGCGTGTCCCCGCATACCGCCGCCTATCAGAATTCCATGTTTCTCTCCATTATTTCATTTATGTCAAATTTCGTTCCGGCCGCATTTTGGCATCTCCCCGCATACAGCCGCCTATCAGAATTACCTGTTTTTTTGAATTTTTTCATTTTTGAGAAATTTCGTTTCGGCCGCATTTTGTCATTTCACCGCATACCGCCGCCAATCAGAATTCCCTGTTTTTCTCAATTTTTTCATTTTCGTCAATTTTGTTCAGGCCGCATTTTGACGTTTCCCACATACCGCCGCCTATCAGAATTCCTTGTTTTTCTCATTTTTTTCATTTTTGTGAAATTTCGTTCCGGTTGTATTTTGGCGTTGCCCCGCATATCGCCGCCTATCAGAATTCCCTGTTTTTCTCAATTTTTTCATTGTCATCAAATTTCGTTCCTGTCGCTTTTTGACGTTAACCCGTATACCGCTGCCTATCCGAATTCCCTGTTTTTCTCAATTTTTTCATTTTCGTCAAATTTCATTCTGGTCACTTTTTGGCGTTTCCCCGCATACCGCCGCCTATCAGAATTCCAAGTTTTTAACAATTATTTCATTTATGTCAAATTTCGTTCCGGCCGCATTTTGGCATCTCCCCGCATACGGCCGCATATCAGAATTACCTGTTTTTCTCAATTTTTTTCATTTTTGTTAAATATCGTTACGGCCGCATTTTAGCATTTTCCGCATACCGTCGCCTATGTTAATTCCTTGTTTTTCTCAATTTTTTCATTTTTGTGAAATTTCGTTCCCGTCGTATTTTGGCGTTTCCCAGCATACGCCGCCTATCAGAATTTCATGTTTTTCTCAATTATTTCATTTATGTCAAATTTCCTTTCGGCCGCATTTTGGTGTCTCCCCGCACACAGCCGCATATCAGAATTACATGTTTTTCTCAATTTTTTCATTTTCGTCAAATTTCGTTCCGGTCTCTTTTTGACGTTTCCCCGCATACCGCCGCCTATCAGAATTCCCAGTTTTCTCAATTTTTTCATTTTCGTCAAATTTCGTTCTGGTCACTTTTTGGCATGTCCACGCATACCGCCGCCTATCATAATTCCATATTTTTATCAATTATTTCATTTAAGTCAAATTTCTTTCGGGCCGAATTTGGGTGTCTCCCCGCATACGGCCGCCTTACAGAATTACCTGTTTTTCTCAATTTTTTCCATTTTCGTGAAATATCGTTCCGGCCGCATTTTGGCATTTTCCCGCATACCGCCGCCTATCAGAATTCCTTGTTTTTCGCAATTATTTCATTTATGTCAAATTTCGTTCCGGCCGCATTTTGGCCTCTCCCCGCATACAGCCGCCTATCAGAATTACATGTTTTTCTCAATTTTTTAATTTATGTCAAATTTCGTTCCGGCCGCATTTTGGCGTCTCCCCGCATACAGCCGTCTATCAGAATTACCTGTTTTTCTCAATTTTTTCATTTTTGTGAAATTTCGTTCCGGCCGCATTTTGGCGTTTTCCCGCATACCGCCAATCAGAATTCCCTGTTTTTCTCAATTTTTTCATTTTCGTCCATTTTGTTCAGGCCGCATTTTGACGTTTCCCACATACCGCCGCCTATCGGAATTCCTTGTTTTTCCCATCTTTTTCATTTTTGTGAAATTTCTTTCCGGTCGTATTTTGGCGTGTCCCCGCATACCGCCGCCTATCAGAATTCCTTGTTTTTCTCAATTATTTCATTTATGTCAAATTTCGTTCCGGCCGCATTTTGGCCTCTCCCCGCATACAGCCGCCTATCAGAATTACATTTTTTTCTCAATTTTTTCATTTTCGTCAAATTTCGTTCCGGTCTCTTTTTGGCGTTTCCCCGCATACCGCCGCATATCAGAATTCCCAGTTTTTCTCAATTTTTTCATTTTCGTCAAATTTCGTTCGGGTCGTATTTTGACGTTTCCCCGCATACGCCACCTATCAGAATTCCATGTTTTCTCAATTATTTCATTTATGTCAAATTTCGTTTCGGCCGTATTTTGGCGTCTCCCCGCATACAGCCGCCTATCAGAATTACATGTTTTTCTCAATTTTTCCATTTTCGTAAAATTTAGTTCCGGTCTCTTTTTGGCGTTACCCCGCATACCGCCGCCTATCAGAATTCCCAGTTTTCTCAATTTTTTCATTTTCGTCAAATTTCGTTCCGATCGTATTTTGGCGTGTCCCCGCATACCGCCGCCTATCAGAATTCCATGTTTTTCTCCATTATTTCATTTATGTCAAATTTCGTTCCGGCCGCATTTTGGCATCTCCCCGCATACAGCCGCCTATCAGAATTACCTGTTTTTCTCAATTTTTTCATTTTTGTGAAATTTCGTTTCGGCCGCATTTTTTCATTTCACCGCATACCGCCGCCAATCAGAATTCCTTGTTTTTCTCAATTTTTTCATTTTCGTCCATTTTGTTCAGGCCGCATTTTGACGTTTCCCACATACCGCCGCCTATCAGAATTCCTTGTTTTTCTCAATTTTTCCATTTTCGTAAAATTTCGTTCCGGTCTCTTTTTGACGTTTCCCCGCATACCGCCGCCTTTCAGAATTCCTTGTTTTTCACAATTTTTTCATTTTTGTGAAATTTCGTTCCGGTCGTATTTTGGCGTTGCCCCGCATATCGCCGCCTATCAGAATTCCCTGTTTTTCTCAATTTTTTCATTGTCATCAAATTTCGTTCCTGTCGCTTTTTGACGTTAACCCGTATACCGCTGCCTATCCGAATTCTCTGTTTTTCTCAATTTTTTCATTTTCGTCCAATTTCGTTCTGGTCGCTTTTTGGCGTTTCCCCGCATACCGCCGCCTATCAGAATTCCAAGTTTTTAACAATTATTTCATTTATGTCAAATTTCGTTCCGTCCGCATTTTGGCGTCTCCCCGCATATGGCCGCATATCAGAATTACCTGTTTTTCTCAATTTTTTTCATTTTTGTTAAATATCGTTACGGCCGCATTTTAGCATTTTCCGCATACCGTCGCCTATGAGAATTCCTTGTTTTTCTCAATTTTTTCATTTTTGTGAAATTTCGTTCCCGTCGTATTTTGGCGTTTCCCAGCATACGCCGCCTATCAGAATTTCATGTTTTTCTCAATTATTTCATTTATGTCAAATTTCATTTCGGCCGCATTTTGGCGTCTCCCCGCACACAGCCGCATATCAGAATTACATGATTTTCTCAATTTTTTCATTTTCGTCAAATTTCGTTCCGGTCTCTTTTTGACGTTTCCCCGCATACCGCCGCCTATCAGAATTCCCAGTTTTCTCAATTTTTTCATTTTCGTCAAATTTCGTTCTGGTCACTTTTTGGCATGTCCCCGCATACCGCCGCCTATCATAATTCCATGTTTTTATCAATTATTTCATTTAAGTCAAATTTCTTTCGGGCCGCATTTTGGCGTCTCCCCGCATACGGCCGCCTTTCAGAATTACCTGTTTTTCTCAATTTTTTCCATTTTCGTGAAATATCGTTCCGGCCGTTTTTTGGCATTTTCCCGCATACCGCCGGCTATCAGAATTCCTTGTTTTTCTCAATTATTTCATTTATGTCAAATTTCGTTCCGGCCGCATTTTGGCATCTCCCCGCATACAGCCGCCTATCAGAATTACCTGTTTTTCTCAATTTTTTCATTTTTGTGAAATTTCGTTCCGGCCGCATTTTGGCGTTTCCCCGCATACCGTCCATAGTTTTCAAGTGAATTATGACATTTATGAGAACGGGTTGATACCGGAAACCCCTTTTTCTGTTATGATCTTTCATTAACATTCCTCTATTTATATAAGATATAAGATGATTTCTTATCAGAAATCAGACGGGATAAAATCCCATATTATCGGTTGGGTTTAGCTTACCCAATTTCTTAAGTATCGAGGTCAGAATCAATTTATTCATTTTGAATCCTTTCTATCTTTTACTTCTTTTTTGATTTCCTTTTTTCCTGTATTCTTGATTTCATTTCGATTTTTCTTCTTCTATCCCATAGTGAATCAATAGAGAACCTATGAATCTATATTGTGACATTTCAATCTCTTCCCGATACCTCCCAAGGAAAATCCCCAATTGGATCCAAAATTAACGGGTTATTGTAAGCTTATCCATGCGGTTATGCACTCTTGAAAAAGGAATCAATTTTCTATCCTGGCTTTTGTGCTTTGGTGAGTTGTCCCCAATTAGAATTCCTTGTTTTTCTAAATTTTTTCATTTTTGTGAAATTTCGTTCCGGTCGTATTTTGGCGTTTCCTCGCATACGTCGCCTATCAGAATTCCATGTTTTTCTCAATTATTTCATTTATGTCAAATTTCGTTTCGGCCGCATTTTGGCAGCTCCCCGCATACAGCCGCCTAACAGAATTCCCTGTTTTTCTCAATTTTTTCATTTTCGTCCATTTTGTTCAGGCCGCATTTTGACGTTTCCCACATACCGCCGCCTATCAGAATCCTTGTTTTTCTCAATTTTTTCATTTTTGCGAAATTTCGTTGCGGTTGTATTTTGGCGTGTCCCCGCATACCGCCGCCTATCAGAATTCCATGTTTTTCTCAATTATTTCATTTATGTCAAATTTCGTTCCGGCCGCATTTTCGCGTCTCCCCGCGTACAGCCGCCTATAAGAATTACCTGTTTTTCTCAATTTATCCATTTTTGTGAAATTTCGTTCCGGCCGTATTTTGTCGTTTCCCCGCATACCGCCGCCAATCAGAATTCCCTTTTTTTCTCAATTTTTTAATTTTCGTCCATTTTGTTCAGGCCGCATTTTGTTGTTTCCCACATACCGCCGCCTATCAGAATTCCTTGTTTTTCTCAATTTTTTCATTTTTGTGAAATTTCTTTCCGGTCGTATTTTGGCGTGTCCCCGCATACCGCCGCCTATTAGAATTCCTTGTTTTTCTCAATTATTTCATTTATGTCAAATTTCGTTTCGGCCGTATTTTGGCGTCTCCCCGCATACAGCCGCCTATCAGAATTACATGTTTTTCTCAATTTTTCCATTTTCGTAAAATTTAGTTCCGGTCTCTTTTTGGCGTTACCCCGCATACCGCCGCCTATCGGAATTCCCAGTTTTTCTCAATTTTTCATTTTCGTCAAATTTTGTTCCGATTGTATTTCGGCGTGTCCCCGCATACCGCCGCCTATCAGAATTCCATGTTTTTCTCCATTATTTCATTTATGTCAAATTTCGTTCCGGCCGCATTTTGGCATCTCCCCGCATACAGTCGCCTATCAGAATTACCTGTTTTCTCAATTTTTTCATTTTTGTGAAATTTCGTTTCGGCCGCATTTTGTCATTTCACCGCATACCGCCGCCAATCAGAATTCCCTGTTTTTCTCAATTTTTTCATTTTCGTCAAATTTCATTCTGGTCACTTTTTGGCGTTTCCCCGCATACCGCCGCCTATCAGAATTCCAAGTTTTTAACAATTATTTCATTTATGTCAAATTTCGTTCCGGCCGCATTTTGGCATCTCCCCGCATACGGCCGCATATCAGAATTACCTGTTTTTCTCAATTTTTTTCATTTTTGTTAAATATCGTTACGGCCGCATTTTAGCATTTTCCGCATACCGTCGCCTATGTTAATTCCTTGTTTTTCTCAATTTTTTCATTTTTGTGAAATTTCGTTCCCGTCGTATTTTGGCGTTTCCCAGCATACGCCGCCTATCAGAATTTCATGTTTTTCTCAATTATTTCATTTATGTCAAATTTCATTTCGGACGCATTTTGGCGTCTCCCCGCACACAGCCGCATATCAGAATTACATGTTTTTCTCAATTTTTTCATTTTCGTCAAATTTCGTTCCGGTCTCTTTTTGACGTTTCCCCGCATACCGCCGCCTATCAGAATTCCTTGTTTTTCACATTTTTTTCATTTTTGTGAAATTTCGTTCCGGTCGTATTTTGGCGTTGCCCCGCATATCGCCGCCTATCAGAATTCCCTGTTTTTCTCAATTTTTTCATTGTCATAAAATTTCGTTCCTGTCGCTTTTGGACGTTAACCCGTATACCGCTGCCTATCCGAATTCTCTGTTTTTCTCAATTTTTTCATTTTCGTCCAATTTCGTTCTGGTCACTTTTTGGCGTTTCCCCGCATACCGCCGCCTATCAGAATTCCAAGTTTTTAACAATTATTTCATTTATGTCAAATTTCGTTCCGGCCGCATTTTGGCGTCTCCCCGCATACGGCCGCATATCAGAATTACCTGTTTTTCTCAATTGTTTTCATTTTTGTTAAATATCGTTCCGGCCGCATTTTAGCATTTACCCACATACCGCCGCCTATCAGAATTCCTTGTTTTTCTCAATTTTTTCATTTTTGTGAAATTTCGTTCCGGTCGTATTTTGGCGTGTCCCCGCATACCGCCGCCTATCAGAATTCCATGATTTTCTCTATTATTTCATTTATGTCGAATTTCGTTCCGGTCGCATTTTGGCCTCTCCCCGCATACAGCCGCCTATCAGAATTACCTGTTTTTCTCAATTTTTTTATTTTTGTGAAATTTCGTTCCGGCCGCATTTTGGTATGTCCTCGCATACCGCCGCCTATCAGAATTCCTGGTTTTTCACAATTTTTTTATTTTCGTTAAATTTCCTTCCGGCCGCATTTTGGCGTCTCCCCGCATATCGCCGCCTATCAGAATTCCCTGTTTTTCTCAATTTTTTCATTCATGTCAAATTTCGTTCCGGCCGCATTTTGGCATCTCCCCGCATACAGCCGCCTATCAGAATTACCTGTTTTTCTCAATTTTTTCATTTTTGTGAAATTTCGTTTCGGCCGCATTTTGTCATTTCACCGCATACCGCCGCCAATCAGAATTCCCTGTTTTTCTCAATTTTTTCATTTTCGTCCATTTTGTTCAGGCCTTATTTTGACGTTTCCCACATACCGCCGCCTATCAGAATTCCTTGTTTTTATCAATTTTTTCATTTTTGTGAAATTTCGTTCCGGTCGTATTTTGGCGTTGCCCCGCATATCGCCGCCTATCAGAATTCCCTGTTTTTCTAAATTTTTTCATTGTCATCAAATTTCGTTCCTGTCGCTTTTTGACGTTAACCCGTATACCGCTGCCTATCCGAATTCTCTGTTTTTCTCAATTTTTTCATTTTCGTCCAATTTCGTTCTGGTCACTTTTTGGCGTTTCCCCGCATACCGCCGCCTATCAGAATTCCAAGTTTTTAACAATTATTTCATTTATGTCAAATTTCGTTCCGGCCGCATTTTGGCGTCTCCCCGCATACGGCCGCATATCAGAATTACCTGTTTTTCTCAATTTTTTGATTGTCATCAAATTTCGTTCCTGTTTTTGACGTTAACCCGTATACCGCTGCCTATCCGAATTTCTCAATTATTTCATTTATGTCAAATTTCGTTCCGGCCGCATTTTGGCATCTCCCCGCATAGGCTGCCTATCAGAATTACCTGTTTTTCTCAATTTTTTCATTTTTGTGAAATTTCGTTCCGGCCGTATTTTGTCGTTTCCCCGCATACCGCCGCCAATCAGAATTCCCTGTTTTTCTCAATTTTTTAATTTTCGTCCATTTTGTCAAGGCCGCATTTTGATGTTTCCCACATACCGCCGCCTATCGGAATTCCTTGTTTTTCCCAACTTTTTCATTTTTGTGAAATTTCTTTCCGGTCGTATTTTGGCGTGTCCCCGCATACCGCCGCCTATCAGAATTCCTTGTTTTTCTCAATTATTTCATTTATGTCAAATTTCGTTCCGGCCGCATTTTGGCCTCTCCCCGCATACAGCCGCCTATCAGAATTACATGTTTTTCTCAATTTTTTCATTTTCGTCAAATTTCGTTCCGGTCTCTTTTTGGCGTTTCCCCGCATACCGCCGCATATCAGAATTCCCAGTTTTTCTCAATTTTTTCATTTTCGTCAAATTTCGTTCGGGTCGTATTTTGGCGTTTCCCCGCATACGCCGCCTATCAGAATTCCATGTTTTTCTCAATTATTTAATTTTTGTCAAATTTCGTTTCGGCCGTATTTTGGCGTCTCCCCGCATACAGCCGCCTATCAGAATTACATGTTTTTCTCAATTTTTTCATTTTCGTCAAATTTTGTTCCGGTCTCTTTTTGGCGTTTCCCCGCATACCGCCGCATATCGGAATTCCCAGTTTTTCTCAATTTTTTTCATTTTCGTCAAATTTCGTTCGGGTCGTATTTTGGCGTTTCCCCGCATACGCCGCCTATCAGAATTCCATGTTTTTCTCAATTATTGCATTTATGTCAAATTTCGTTTCGGCCGTATTTTGGCGTCTCCCCGCATACAGCCGCCTATCAGAATTACATGTTTCTCTCAATTTTTCCATTTTCGTCAAATTTAGTTCCGGTCTCTTTTTGGCGTTACCCCGCATACCGCCGCCTATCAGAATTCCCAGTTTTTCTCAATTTTTTCATTTTCGTCAAATTTCGTTCCGATCGTATTTTGGCGTGTCCCCGCATACCGCCGCCTATCAGAATTCCATGTTTACTCCATTATTTCATTTATGTCAAATTTCGTTCCGGCCGCATTTTGGCATCTCCCCGCATACAGCCGCCTATCAGAATTACCTGTTTTTCTCAATTTTTTCATTTTTGTGAAATTTCGTTTCGGCCGCATTTTGTCATTTCACCGCATACCGCCCCCAATCAGAATTACCTGTTTTTCTCAATTTTTTCATTTTCGTCCATTTTGTTCAGGCCGCATTTTGACGTTTCCCACATACCGCCGCCTATCAGAATTCCTTGTTTTTCTCAATTATTTCATTTATGTCAAATTTCGTTCCGGCCGCATTTTGGCCTCTCCCCGCATACAGCCGCCTATAAGAATTACATGTTTTTCTCAATTTTTTCATTTTTGTGAAATTTCATTCCGACCGCATTTTGGCGTCTCCCCGCATACGGCCGCCTATCAGAATTACCTGTTTTTCTCAATTTTTTTCATTTTTGTGAAATATCGTTCCGGCCGCATTTTAGCATTTTCCCGCATACCGCCGCCTATCAGAATTCCTTGTTTTTCCCAATTTTTTCATTTTTGTAAAATTTCGTTCCGGTCGTATTTCGGCGTGTCCCCGCATACCGCCGCCTATCAGAATTCCTTGTTTTTCTCAATTATTTCATTTATGTCAAATTTCGTTCCGGCCGCATTTTGGCCTCTCCCCGCATACAGCCGCCTATCAAAATTACCTGTTTTCCTCAATTTTTTCATTTTTGTGAAATTTCGTTCCGGCCGCATTTTGGCGATTCCCCTCATACCGTCGCCTATTAGAATTCCTTGTTTTTCTAAATTTTTTCATTTTTGTGAAATTTCGTTCCGGTCGTATTTTGGCGTGTCCCCGCATAACGCCGCCTATCATAATTCCTTGTTTTTCTCAATTATTTCATTTATGTCAAATTTCGTTCCGGCCGCATTTTGGCGTCTTCCCACATACGGCCGCCTATCACAATTACCTGTTTTTCTCAATTTTTTCCATTTTCGTGAAATATCGTTCCGGCCGCATTTTGGCATTTTCCCGCATACCGCCGCCTATCAGAATTCTTTGTTTTTCTCAATTTTTTCTTTTTTGTGAAATTTTGTTACGGTCGTATTTTGGCGTGTCCCCGCATACCGCCGCCTATCAGAATTCCATGTTTTTCTCAATTATTTCATTTATGTCAAATTTCGTTCCGGCCGCATTTTGGCGTCTCCCCGCATACAGCCGCCTATCAGAATTACCTGTTTTTCTCAATTTTTTCATTTTTGTGAAATTTCGTTCCGGCCGTATTTTGTCGTTTCCCCGCATACCGCCGCCAATCAGAATTCCCTGTTTTTCTCAATTTTTTCATTTTCGTCCATTTTGTTCAGGCCGCATTTTGATGTTTCCCACATACCGCCGCCTATCAGAATTCCTTGTTTTTCTCAATTTTTTCATTTTTGTGAAATTACGTTCAGGTCGTATTTTGGCGTGTCCCCGCATACCGCCGCCTATCAGAATTCCTTGTTTTTCTCAATTATTTCATTTATGTCAAATTTCGTTCCGGCCGCATTTTGGCGTCTCCCCGCATACAGCCGCCTATAAGAATTACCTGTTTTTCTCAATTTTTTCATTTTTGTGAAATTTCGTTCCGGCCGCATTTTGGCATTTTCCCGCATACCGCCGCCTATCAGAATTCTTTGTTTTTCTCAATTTTTTCATTTTTGTGAAATTTCGTTCCGGTCGTATTTTGGCGTGTCCCCGAATACCGCCGCCTATCAGAATTCCTTGTTTTTCTCAATTATTTCATTTATGTCAAATTTCGTTCCGGCCGCATTTTGGCATCTCCCCGCATACAGCCGCCTAACAGAATTACCGGTTTTTCTCAATTTTTTCATTTTTGTGAAATTTCGTTCCGGCCGTATTTTGGCGTCTCCCCGCATACGGCCGCCTATCAGAATTACCCGTTTTTCTCAATTTTTTTCATTTTTGTGAAATATCGTTCCGGCCGCAGTTTAGCATTTTCCCGCATACCGCCGCCTATCAGAATTCCTTGTTTTTCTCAATTTTTTCATTTTTGTGAAATTTCGTTCCGGTCGTACTTTGGCGTGTCCCCGCATACCGCCGCCTATCAGAATTCCATTTTTTTTCTCAATTATTTCATTTATGTCAAATTTCGTTTCGGCCGCATTTTGGCGTCTCCCCGCATACACGCCTAACAGAATTACCTTTTTTTCTCAATTTTTTCATTTTTGTCAAATTTCATTCCGGCCGCATTTTGGCGTGTCCCCGCATACCGCCGCCTATCAGAATTCCCTGTTTTTCTCAATTTTTTTATTTTCGTCAAATTTCGTTCTGGTCACTTTTAGGCGTTTCCCTGCATACCGCCACGTATTAGAATTCCATGATTTTCTCTATTATTTCATTTATGTCGAATTTCGTTCCGGTCGCATTTTGGCCTCTCCCCGCATACAGCCGCCTATCAGAATTACCTGTTTTTCTCAATTTTTTTATTTTTGTGAAATTTCATTCCGGCCGCATTTTGGCATGTCCTCGCATACCGCCGCCTATCAGAATTCCCGGTTTTTCACAATTTTTTTATTTTCGTTAAATTTCATTCCGGTCGCATTTTGGCGTCTCCCCGCATATCGCCGCCTATCAGAATTCCCTGTTTTTCTCAATTTTTTAATTTTTGTGAAATTTCGCTCCGGCCGTATATTGGCGTTTTCCCGCATACCGCCGCCTATAAGAATTACCTGATTTTCTCAATTATTTCATTTTTGTCAAATTTAGTTTCGGCCGCATTTTGGCGTTTCCCCGCATACCGCCGCCAATCAGAATTCCCTGTTTTTCTCAATTTTTTCATTTTCGTCCATTTTGTTCAGGCCGCATTTTGACGTTTCCCACATACCGCCGCCTATCAGAATTCCTTGTTTTTCTCAATTTTTTCATTTTTGTGAAATTTCGTTCCGGTCGTATTTTGGCGTTGCCCCGCATATCGCCGCCTATCAGAATTCCCTGTTTTTCTCAATTTTTTCATTGTCATCAAATTTCGTTCCTGTCGCTTTTTGACGTTAACCCGTATACCGCTGCCTATCCGAATTCCCTGTTTTTCTCAATTTTTTCATTTTCGTCAAATTTCGTTCTGGTCACTTTTTGACGTTTCCCCGCTTACCGCCGCCTATCAGAATTCCAAGTTTTTAACAATTATTTCATTTTTGTCAAATTTCGTTCCGGCCGCATTTTGGCGTCTCCCCGCATACGGCCGCATATCAGAATTACCTGTTTTTCTCAATTTTTTTCATTTTTGTTAAATATCGTTACGGCCGCATTTTAGCATTTTCCGCATACCGTCGCCTATGAGAATTCCTTGTTTTTCTCAATTTTTTCATTTTTGTGAAATTTCGTTCCCGTCGTATTTTGGCGTTTCCCAGCATACGCCGCCTATCAGAATTTCATGTTTTTCTCAATTATTTCATTTATGTCAAATTTCATTTCGGCCGCATTTTGGCGTCTCCCCGCACACAGCCGCATATCAGAATTACATGTTTTTCTCATTTTTTTCATTTTCGTCAAATTTCGTTCCGGTCTCTTTTTGACGTTTCCCCGCATACCGCCGCCTATCAGAATTCCCAGTTTTCTCAATTTTTTCATTTTCGTCAAATTTCGTTCTGGTAAATTTTTGGCATGTCCCCGCATACCGCCGCCTATCATAATTCCACGTTTTTATCAATTATTTCATTTAAGTCAAATTTCTTTCGGGCCGCATTTTGGCGTCTCCCCGCATACGGACGCCTATCAGAATTACCTGTTTTTCTCAATTTTTTCCATTTTCGTGAAATATCGTTCCGGCCGCATTTTGGCATTTTCCCGCATACCGCCGCCTATCAGAATTCCTTGTTTTTCTCAACTATTTCATTTATGTCAAATTTCGTTCCGGCCGCATTTTGGCGTCTCCCCGCATAGGCTGCCTATCAGAATTACCTGTTTTTCTCAATTTTTTCATTTTTGTGAAATTTCGTTCCGGCCGTATTTTGTCGTTTCCCCGCATACCGCCGCCAATCAGAATTCCCTGTTTTTCTCAATTTTTTAATTTTCGTCCATTTTGTCAAGGCCGCATTTTGATGTTTCCCACATACCGCCGCCTATCGGAATTCCTTGTTTTTCTCAATTTTTTCTTTTTTGTGAAATTTCTTTCCGGTCGTATTTTGGCGTGTCCCCGCATACCGCCGCCTATCAGAATTCCTTGTTTTTCTCAATTATTTCATTTATGTCAAATTTCGTTCCGGCCGCATTTTGGCCTCTCCCCGCATACAGCCGCCTATCAGAATTACATGTTTTACTCAATTTTTTCATTTTCGTCAAATTTCGTTCCGGTCTCTTTTTGGCTTTTCCCCGCATACCGCCGCATATCAGAATTCCCAGTTTTTCTCAATTTTTTCATTTTCGTCATATTTCGTTCGGGTCGTATTTTGGCGTGTCCCCGCATACGCCGCCTATCAGAATTCCATGTTTTTCTCAATTATTTCATTTATGTCAAATTTTGTTTCGGCCGTATTTTGGCGTCTCCCCGCATACAGCCGCCTATCAGAATTACATGTTTTTCTCAATTTTTCCATTTTCGTCAAATTTAGTTCCGGTCTCTTTTTGGCGTTACCCCGCATACCGCCGCCTATCAGAATTCCCAGTTTTTCTCAATTTTTTCATTTTCGTCAAATTTCGTTCCGATCGTATTTTGGCGTGTCCCCGCATACCGCCGCCTATCAGAATTCCATGTTTACTCCATTATTTCATTTATGTCAAATTTCGTTCCGGCCGCATTTTGGCATCTCCCCGCATACAGCCGCCTATCAGAATTACCTGTTTTTCTCAATTTTTTTATTTTTGTGAAATTTCGTTTCGGCCGCATTTTGTCATTTCACCGCATACCGCCCCCAATCAGGATTACCTGTTTTTCTCAATTTTTTCATTTTCGTCCATTTTGTTCAGGCCGCATTTTGACGTTTCCCACATACCGCCGCCTATCAGAATTCCTTGTTTTTCTCAATTATTTCATTTATGTCAAATTTCGTTCCGGCCGCATTTTGGCCTCTCCCCGCATACAGCCGCCTATCAGAATTACATGTTTTTCTCAATTTTTTCATTTTTGTGAAATTTCATTCCGGCCGCATTTTGGCGTCTCCCCGCATACGGCCGCCTATCAGAATTACCTGTTTTTCTCAATTTTTTTCATTTTTGTGAAATATCGTTCCGGCCGCATTTTAGCATTTTCCCGCATACCGCCGCCTATCAGAATTCCTTGTTTTTCACAATTTTTTCATTTTTGTGAAATTTCGTTCCGGTCGTATTTCGGCGTGTCCCCGCATACCGCCGCCTATCAGAATTCCTTGTTTTTCTCAATTATTTCATTTATGTCAAATTTCGTTCCGGCCGCATTTTGGCATCTCTCCGCATACAGCCGCCTATCAAAATTACCTGTTTTCCTCAATTTTTTCATTTTTGTGAAATTTCGTTCCGGCCGCATTTTGGCGATTCCCCGCATACCGTCGCCTATTAGAATTCCTTGTTTTTCTAAATTTTATCATTTTTGTGAAATTTCGTTCCGGTCGTATTTTGGCGTGTCCCCGCATAACGCCGCCTATCATAATTCCTTGTTTTTCTCAATTATTTCATTTATGTCAAATTTCATTCCGGCCGCATTTTGGCGTCTTCCCACATACGGCCGCCTATCACAATTACCTGTTTTTCTCAATTTTTTCCATTTTCGTGAAATATCGTTCCGGCCGCATTTTGGCATTTTCCCGCATACCGCCGCCTATCAGAATTCTTTGTTTTTCTCAATTTTTTCATTTTTGTGAAATTTCGTTACGGTCGTATTTTGGCGTGTCCCCGCCAACCGCCGCCTATCAGAATTCCATGTTTTTTTCAATTATTTCATTTATGTCAAATTTCGTTCCGGCCGCATTTTGGCGTCTCCCCGCATACAGCCGCCTATCAGAATTACCTGTTTTTCTCAATTTTTTCATTTTCGTGAAATTTCGTTCCGGCCGTATTTTGTCGTTTCCCCGCATACCGCCGCCAATCAGAATTCCCTGTTTTTCTCAATTTTTTCATTTTCGTCAAATTTCGTTCGGGTCGTATTTTGGCGTGTCCCCGCATACGCCGCCTATCAGAATTCCATGTTTTTCTCAATTATTTCATTTATGTCAAATTTCATTTCGGCCGTATTTTGGCGTCTCCCCGCATACAGCCGCCTATCAGAATTACATGTTTTTCTCAATTTTTCCATTTTCGTCAAATTTAGTTCCGGTCTCTTTTTGGCGTTACCCCGTATACCGCCGCCTATCAGAATTCCCAGTTTTTCTCAATTTTTTCATTTTCGTCAAATTTCGTTCCGATCGTATTTTGGCGTGTCCCCGCATACCGCCGCCTATCAGAATTCCATGTTTACTCCATTATTTCATTTATGTCAAATTTCGTTCCGGCCGCATTTTGGCATCTCCCCGCATACAGCCGCCTATCAGAATTACCTGTTTTTCTCAATTTTTTATTTTTGTGAAATTTCGTTTCGGCCGCATTTTGTCATTTCACCGCATACCGCCCCCAATCAGAATTACCTGTTTTTCTCAATTTTTTCATTTTCGTCCATTTTGTTCAGGCCGCATTTTGACGTTTCCCACATACCGCCGCCTATCAGAATTCCTTGTTTTTCTCAATTATTTCATTTATGTCAAATTTCGTTCCGGCCGCATTTTGGCCTCTCCCCGCATACAGCCGCCTATCAGAATTACATGTTTTTCTCAATTTTTTCATTTTTGTGAAATTTCATTCCGGCCGCATTTTGCCGTCTCCACGCATACGGCCGCCTATCAGAATTACCTGTTTTTCTCAATTTTTTTCATTTTTGTGAAATATCGTTCCGGCCGCATTTTAGCATTTTCCCGCATACCGCCGCCTATCAGAATTCCTTGTTTTTCACAATTTTTTCATTTTTGTGAAATTTCGTTCCGGTCGTATTTCGGCGTGTCCCCGCATACCACCGCCTATCAGAATTCCTTGTTTTTCTCAATTATTTCATTTATGTAAAATTTCGTTCCGGCCGCATTTTGGCATCTCCCCGCATACAGCCGCCTATCAAAATTACCTGTTTTCCTCAATTTTTTCATTTTTGTGAAATTTCGTTCCGGCCGCATTTTGGCGATTCCCCGCATACCGTCGCCTATTAGAATTCCTTGTTTTTCTAAATTTTATCATTTTTGTGAAATTTCGTTCCGGTCGTATTTTGGCGTGTCCCCGCATAACGCCGCCTATCATAATTCCTTGTTTTTCTCAATTATTTCATTTATGTCAAATTTCGTTCCGGCCGCATTTTGGCGTCTTCCCACATACGGCCGCCTATCACAATTACCTGTTTTTCTCAATTTTTTCCATTTTCGTGAAATATCGTTCCGGCCGCATTTTGGCATTTTCCCGCATACCGCCGCCTATCAGAATTCTTTGTTTTTCTCAATTTTTTCATTTTTGTGAAATTTCGTTACGGTCGTATTTTGGCGTGTCCCCGCCTACCGCCGCCTATCAGAATTCCATGTTTTTCTCAATTTTTTCATTTATGTCAAATTTCGTTCCGGCCGCATTTTGGCGTCTCCCCGCATACAGCCGCCTATCAGAATTACCTGTTTTTCTCAATTTTTTCATTTTTGTGAAATTTCGTTCCGGCCGTATTTTGTCGTTTCCCCGCATACCGCCGCCAATCAGAATTCCCTGTTTTTCTCAATTTTTTCATTTTCGTCCATTTTGTTCAGGCCGCATTTTGATGTTTCCCACATACCGCCGCCTATCAGAATTCCTTGTTTTTCTCAATTTTTTCGTTTTTGTGAAATTACGTTCCGGTCGTATTTTGGCGTGTCCCCGCATACCGCCGCCTATCAGAATTCCTTGTTTTTCTCAATTATTTCATTTATGTCAAATTTCGTTCCGGCCGCATTATGGCCTCTCCACGCATACAGCCGCCTATCAGAATTACATGTTTTTCCCAAGTTTTTCATTTTCGTCAAGTTTCGTTCCGGTCTCTTTTTCGCGTTTCCCCGCATACCGCCGCCTATCAGAATTCCCAGTTTTTCTCAATTTTTTCATTTTCGTCAAATTTCGTTCTGGTCACTTTTTGGCATTTCCCCGCATACCGCCGCTTATCAGAATTCCATGTTTTTATCAATTATTTCATTTATGTCAAATTTCGTTCGGGCCGCATTTTGGCGTCTTCCCGCATAAGGCCGCCTATCAGAATTACCTTTTTTTCTCAATTTTTTCCATTTTGGTGAAATATCGTTCCGGCCGCATTTTGGCATTTTTCCGCATACCGCCGCCTATCAGAATTCTTTGTTTTTCTCAATTTTTTCATTTTTGTGAAATTTCGTTCCGGTCGTATTTTGGCGTGTCCCCGAATACCGCCGCCTATCAGAATTCCTTGTTTTTCTCAATTATTTCATTTATGTCAAATTTCGTTCCGGCGGCATTTTGGCATCTCCCCGCATACAGCCGCCTAACAGAATTACCGGTTTTTCTCAATTTTTTCATTTTTGGGAAATTTCGTTCCGGCCGCATTTTGGCGTCTCCCCGCATACGGCCGCCTATCAGAATTACCTGTTTTTCTCAATTTTTTTCATTTTTGTGAAATATTGTTCCGGCCGCATTTTAGCATTTTCCCGCATACCGCCGCCTATCAGAATTCCTTGTTTTTCTCAATTTTTTCATTTTTATGAAATTTCGTTCCGGTCGTATTTTGGCGTTTCCCCGCATACCGCCGCCTATCAGAATTCCATTTTTTTCTCAATTATTTCATTTATGTCAAATTTCGTTTCGGCCGCATTTTGGCGTCTCCCCGCATACACGCCTAACAGAATTACCTTTTTTTCTCAATTTTTTCATTTTTGTCAAATTTCATTCCGGCCGCATTTTGGCGTGTCCCCGCATACCGCCGCCTATCAGAATTCCCTGTTTTTCTCAATTTTTTCATTTTCGTCAAATTTCGTTCTGGTCACTTTTAGGCGTTTCCCTGCATACCGCCACGTATCAGAATTCCATGATTTTCTCTATTATTTCATTTATGTCGAATTTCGTTCCGGTCGCATTTTGGCCTCTCCCCGCATACAGCCGCCTATCAGAATTACCTGTTTTTCTCAATTTTTTTATTTTTGCGAAATTTCATTCCGGCCGCATTTTGGCATGTCCTCGCATACCGCCGCCTATCAGAATTCCCGGTTTTTCACAATTTTTTTATTTTCGTTAAATTTCATTCCAGCCGCATTTTGGCGTCTCCCCGCATATCGCCGCTTATCAGAATTCCCTGTTTTTCTCAATTTTTTCATTTTTGTGAAATTTCGCTCCGGCCGTATATTTGCGTTTTCCCGCATACCGCCGACTATCAGAATTACCTGATTTTCTCAATTATTTCATTTTTGTCAAATTTAGTTTCGGCCGCATTTTGGCGTTTCCCCGCATACCGCTGCCTATCAGAATTCCCAATTTTTCTCAATTTTTTCATTTTCGTCCATTTTGTTCAGGCCGCATTTTGACGTTTCCCACATACCGCCGCCTATCAGAATTCCTTATCCTTCTCAATTTTTTCATTTTTGTGAAATTTCGTTCCGGTCGTATTTTGGCGTTGCCCCGCATATCGCCGCCTATCAGAATTTCCTGTTTTTCTCAATTTTTTGATTGTCATCAAATTTCGTTCCTGTCGCTTTTTGACGTTAACCCGTATACCGCTGCCTATCCGAATTCCCTGTTTTTCTCAATTTTTTCATTTTCGTCCAATTTCGTTCTGGTCACTTTTTGGCGTTTCCCCGCATACCGCCGCCTATCAGAATTCCAAGTTTTTAACAATTATTTCATTTATGTCAAATTTCGTTCCGGCCGCATTTTGGGGTCTCCCCGCATACGGCCGCATATCAGAATTACCAGTTTTTCTCAATTTTTTTCATTTTTGTTAAATATCGTTACGGCCGCATTTTAGCATTTTCCGCATACCGTCGCCTATGAGAATTCCTTGTTTTTCTAAATTTTTTCATTTTTGTGAAATTTCGTTCCTGTCGTATTTTGGCGTTTCCCAGCATACGCCGCCTATCAGAATTTCATGTTTTTCTCAATTATTTCATTTATGTCAAATTTCATTTCGGCCGCATTTTGCCGTCTCCCCGCACACAGCCGCATATCAGAATTACATGTTTTTCTCAATTTTTTCATTTTCGTCAAATTTCGTTCCGGTCTCTTTTTGACGTTTCCCCGCATACCGCTGCCTATCAGAATTCCCAGTTTTCTCAATTTTTTCATTTTCGTCAAATTTCGTTCTGGTCAATTTTTGGCATGTCCCCGCATACCGCCGCCTATCATAATTCCATGTTTTTATCAATTATTTCATTTAAGTCAAATTTCTTTCGGACCGCATTTTCGCGTCTCCCCGCATACGGCCACCTATCAGAATTACCTGTTTTTCTCAATTTTTTCCATTTTCGTGAAATATCGTTCCAGCCGCATTTTGGCATTTTCCCGCATACCGCCGCCTATCAGAATTCCTTGTTTTTCTCAATTATTTCATTTATGTCAAATTTCGTTCCGGCCGCATTTTGGCCTCTCCCCGCATACAGCCGCCTATCAGAATTACATGTCTTTCTCAATTTTTTCATTTTTGTGAAATTTCATTCCGGCCGCATTTTGGCGTCTCCCCGCATACGGCCGCCTATCAGAATTACCTGTTTTTCTCAATTTTTTTCATTTTTGTGAAATATCGTTCCGGCTGCATTTTAGCATTTTCCCGCATACCGCCGCCTATCAGAATTCCTTGTTTTTCTCAATTTTTTCATTTTTGTGAAATTTCGTTCCGGTCGTATTTTGGCGTTTCCCAGCATACCGCCGCCTATCAGAATTCCATTTTTTTCTCAATTATTTCATTTATGTCAAATTTCATTTCGGGCGCATTTTGGCGTCTCCCCGCATACACGCCTATCAGAATTACCTTTTTTCTCAATTTTTTCATTTTTGTCAAATTTCATTCCGGCCGCATTTTGGCGTTTCCCCGCATACCGCCGCCTATCAGAATTATCTGTTTTTCTCAATTTTTTCATTTTCGTCAAATTTCGTTCTGGTCACTTTTAGGCGTTTCCCTGCATACCGCCACGTATCATAATTCCATGATTTTCTCTATTATTTCATTTATGTCAAATTTCGTTCCGGTCGCATTTTGGCCTCTCCCCGCATACAGCCGCCTATCAGAATTACCTGTTTTTCTCAATTTTTTAATTTTTGTGAAATTTCGTTCCGGCCGCATTTTGGCATGTCCTCGCATACCGCCGCCTATCAGAATTCCCGGTTTTTCACAATTTTTTTATTTTCGTGAAATTTCATTCCGGCCGCATTTTGGCGTCTCCCCGCATATCGCCGCCTATCAGAATTCCCTGTTTTTCTCAATTTTTTCATTTTCGTCCATTTTGTTCAGGCCGCATTTTGACGTTTCCCCCATACCGCCGCCTATCAGAATTCCTTGTTTTTCACAATTATTTCATTTTTGTGAAATTTAGTTCCGGTCGTATTTTGGCGTGTCCCCGCATACCGCCGCCTATCAGAATTCCTTGTTTTTCTCAATTATTTCATTTATTTCAAATTTCGTTCCGGCCGCATTTTGGCGTCTCCCCGCATACAGCCGTCTATCAGAATTACATGTTTTTCTCATTTTTTTCATTTTTGTGAAATTTCGTTCCGGCCGCATTTTGGCGTTTTCCCGCATACCGCCAATCAGAATTCCCTGTTTTTCTCAATTTTTTCATTTTCGTACATTTTGTTCAGGCCGCATTTTGACGTTTCCCACATACCGCCGCCTATCAGAATTCCTTGTTTTTCACAATTTTTTCATTTTTGTGAAATTTCGTTCCGGTCGTATTTTGGCGTGTCCCCGCATACCGCCGCCTATCAGAATTCCTTGTTTTTCTCAATTATTTCATTTATGTCAAATTTCGTTCCGGCCGCATTTTGGTATCTCCCCGCATACAGCCGCCTATCAGAATTACCTGTTTTTCTCAATTTTTTCATTTTTGTGAAATTTCGTTCCTGTCGTATTTTGGCGTTTCCCAGCATACGCCGCCTATCAGAATTTCATGTTTTTCTCAATTATTTCATTTATGTCAAATTTCATTTCGGCCGCATTTTGGCGTCTCCCCGCACACAGCCGCATATCAGAATTACATGTTTTTCTCAATTTTTTCATTTTCGTCAAATTTCGTTCCGGTCTCTTTTTGACGTTTCCCCGCATACCGCCGCCTATCAGAATTCCCAGTTTTCTCAATTTTTTCATTTTCGTCAAATTTCGTTCTGGTCAATTTTTGGCATGTCCCCGCATACCGCCGCCTATCATAATTCCATGTTTTTATCAATTATTTCATTTAAGTCAAATTTCTTTCGGACCGCATTTTGGCGTCTCCCCGCATACGGCCGCCTATCAGAATTACCTGTTTTTCTCAATTTTTTCCATTTTCGTGAAATATCGTTCCAGCCGCATTTTGGCATTTTCCCGCATACCGCCGCCTATCAGAATTCCTTGTTTTTCTCAATTATTTCATTTATGTCAAATTTCGTTCCGGCCGCATTTTGGCCTCTCCACGCATACAGCCGCCTATCAGAATTACATGTTTTTCTCAATTTTTTCATTTTTGTGAAATTTCATTCCGGACGCATTTTGGCGTCTCCCCGCATACGGCCGCCTATCAGAATTACCTGTTTTTCTCAATTTTTTTCATTTTTGTGAAATATCGTTCCGGCTGCATTTTAGCATTTTCCCGCATACCGCCGCCTATCAGAATTCCTTGTTTTTCTCAATTTTTTCATTTTTGTAAAATTTCGTTCCGGTCGTATTTTGGCGTTTCCCAGCATACCGCTGCCTATCAGAATTCCATTTTTTTCTCAATTATTTCATTTATGTCAAATTTCATTTCGGGCGCATTTTGGCGTCTCCCCGCATACACGCCTATCAGAATTACCTTTTTTCTCAATTTTTTCATTTTTGTCAAATTTCATTCCGGCCGCATTTTGGCGTTTCCCCGCATACCGCCGCCTATCAGAATTATCTGTTTTTCTCAATTTTTTCATTTTCGTCAAATTTCGTTCTGGTCACTTTTAGGCGTTTCCCTGCATACCGCCACGTATCATAATTCCATGATTTTCTCTATTATTTCATTTATGTCAAATTTCGTTCCGGTCGCATTTTGGCCTCTCCCCGCATACAGCCGCCTATCAGAATTACCTGTTTTTCTCAATTTTTTAATTTTTGTGAAATTTCGTTCCGGCCGCATTTTGGCATGTCCTCGCATACCGCCGCCTATCAGAATTCCCGGTTTTTCACAATTTTTTTATTTTCGTGAAATTTCATTCCGGCCGCATTTTGGCGTCTCCCCGCATATCGCCGCCTATCAGAATTCCCTGTTTTTCTCAATTTTTTCATTTTCGTCCATTTTGTTCAGGCCGCATTTTGACGTTTCCCCCATACCGCCGCCTATCAGAATTCCTTGTTTTTCACAATTATTTCATTTTTGTGAAATTTAGTTCCGGTCGTATTTTGGCGTGTCCCCGCATACCGCCGCCTATCAGAATTCCTTGTTTTTCTCAATTATTTCATTTATTTCAAATTTCGTTCCGGCCGCATTTTGGCGTCTCCCCGCATACAGCCGTCTATCAGAATTACATGTATTTCTCAATTTTTTCATTTTTGTGAAATTTCGTTCCGGCCGCATTTTGGCGTTTTCCCGCATACCGCCAATCAGAATTCCCTGTTTTTCTCAATTTTTTCATTTTCGTACATTTTGTTCAGGCCGCATTTTGACGTTTCCCACATACCGCCGCCTATCAGAATTCCTTGTTTTTCACAATTTTTTCATTTTTGTGAAATTTCGTTCCGGTCGTATTTTGGCGTGTCCCCGCATACCGCCGCCTATCAGAATTCCTTGTTTTTCTCAATTATTTCATTTATGTCAAATTTCGTTCCGGCCGCATTTTGGTATCTCCCCGCATACAGCCGCCTATCAGAATTACCTGTTTTTCTCAATTTTTTCATTTTTGTGAAATTTCGTTCCGGCCGCATTTTGGCGATTCCCCGCATACCGTCGCCTATTAGAATTCCTTGTTTTTCTAAATTTTTTCATTTTTGTGAAATTTCGTTCCGGTCGTATTTTGGCGTGTCCCCGCATACCGCCGCCTATCAGAATTACATGTTTTTCTTAATTTTTTCATTTTCGTCAAGTTTCGTTCCGGTCTCTTTTTGGCGTTTCCCCGCATACCGCCGCCTATCAGAATTCCCAGTTTTTCTCAATTTTTTCATTTTCGTCAAATTTCGTTCTGGTCACTTTTTGGCATTTCCCCGCATACCGCCGCCTATCAGAATTCCATGTTTTTATCAATTATTTCATTTATGTCAAATTTCATTCGGGCCGCATTTTGGCGTCTTCCCACATACGGCCGCCTATCACAATTACCTGTTTTTCTCAATTTTTTCCATTTTCGTGAAATATCGTTCCGGCCGCATTTTGGCATTTTCCCGCATACCGCCGCCTATCAGAATTCTTTGTTTTTCTCAATTTTTCCATTTTTGTGAAATTTCGTTACGGTCGTATTTTGGCGTGTCCCCGCATACAGCCGCCTATCAGAATTCCATGTTTTTCTCAATTATTTCATTTATGTCAAATTTCGTTCCGGCCGCATTTTGGCGTCTCCCCGCATACAGCCGCCTATCAGAATTACCTGTTTTTCTCAATTTTTTCATTTTTGTGAAATTTCGTTCCGGCCGTATTTTGTCGTTTCCCCGCATACCGCCGCCAATCAGAATTCCCTGTTTTTCTCAATTTTTTCATTTTCGTCCATTTTGTTCAGGCCGCATTTTGATGTTTCCCACATACCGCCACCTATCAGAATTCCTTGTTTTTCTCAATTTTTTCAATTTTGTGAAATTACGTTCCGGTCGTATTTTGGCGTGTCCCCGCATACCGCGGCCTATCAGAATTCCTTGTTTTTCTCAATTATTTCATTTATGTCAAATTTCGTTCCGGCCGCATTATGGCCTCTCCACGCATACAGCCGCCTATCAGAATTACATGTTTTTCTCAATTTTTTCATTTTCGCCAAGTTTCGTTCCGGTCTCTTTTTCGCGTTTCCCCGCATACCGCCGCCTATCAGAATTCCCAGTTTTTCTCAATTTTTTCATTTTCGTCAAATTTCGTTCTGGTCACTTTTTAGGCATTTCCCCGCATACCGCCGCTTATTAGAATTCCATGTTTTTATCAATTATTTCATTAATGTCAAATTTCGTTCGGGCCGCATTTTGGCGTCTTCCCGCATACGGCCGCCTATTAGAATTACCTTTTTTTCTCAATTTTTTCCATTTTGGTGAAATATCGTTCCGGCCGCATTTTGGCATTTTCCCGCATACCTCCGCCTATCAGAATTCTTTGTTTTTCTCAATTTTTTCATTTTTTTGAAATTTCGTTCCGGTCGTATTTTGGCGTGTCCCCGAATACCGCCGCCTATCAGAATTCCTTGATTTTCTCAATTATTTCATTTATGTCAAATTTCGTTCCGGCCGCATTTTGGCCTCTCCCCGCATACAGCCGCCTAACAGAATTACCGGTTTTTCTCAATTTTTTCATTTTTGTGAAATTTCGTTCCGGCCGCATTTTGGCGTCTCCCCGCATACGGCCGCCTATCAGAATTACCTGTTTTTCTCAATTTTTTTCATTTTTGTGAAATATCGTTCCGGCCGCATTTTAGCATTTTCCCGCATACCGCCGCCTATCAGAATTCCTTGTTTTTCTCAATTTTTTCATTTTTGTGAAATTTCGTTCCGGTCGTATTTTGGCGTTTCCCCGCATACCGCCGCCTATCAGAATTCCATTTTTTTCTCAATTATTTCATTTATGTCAAATTTCGTTGCGGCCGCATTTTGGCGTCTCCCCGCATACACGCCTATCAGAATTATCTTTTTTTCTCAATTTTTTCATTTTTGTCAAATTTCATTCCGGCCGCATTTTGGCGTGTCTCCGCATACCGCCGCCTATCAGAATTCCCTGTTTTTCTCAATTTTTTCATTTTCGTCAAATTTCGTTCTGGTCACTTTTAGGCCTTTCCCTGCATACCGCCACGTATCAGAATTCCATGATTTTCTCTATTATTTCATTTATGTCAAATTTCGTTCCGGTTTCATTTTGGCCTCTCCCCGCATACAGCCGCCTATCAGAATTACCGGTTTTTCTCAATTATTTTATTTTTGTGAAATTTCGTTCCGGCCGCATTTTGGCATGTCCTCGCATACCGCCGCCTATCAGAATTCCCGGTTTTTCACAATTTTTTTATTTTCGTTAAATTTCATTCCGGCCGCATTTTGGCGTCTCCCCGCATATCGCCGCCTATCAGAATTCCCTGTTTTTCTCAATTTTTCCATTTTTGTGAAATTTCGCTCCGGCCGTATATTGGCGTTTTCCCGCATACCGCCGCCTATCAGAATTTCCTGATTTTCTCAATTATTTAATTTTTGTCAAATTTAGTTTCGGCCGCATTTTGGCGTTTCCCCGCATACCGCTGCCTATCAGAATTCCCTGTTTTTCTCAATTTTTTCATTTTCGTGAATTTTGTTCCGGCCGCATTTGGACGTTTCCCGCATACCGCCACCTTTCGGAATTCCCTGCTTTCCTCAATTTTTTCATTTTCGTCAAATTTCGTTCTGGTCGCTTTATGGCTTTTCCCCGCATACCGTTGCCTATCCGAATTGCCTGTTTTTCCCAATTTTTAAATTTTCTTCAAATTTCGTTCCGGTCGCATTTTGGCGTATCCCCGCATACTGCCGCCTATCAGAATTCCCTGTTTTTCTCAATTTTTTCATTTTCGTCAATTTTGTTCCCGTCGCATTTTGACGTTTCCCACATACCGCCGCCTTTCAGAATTCCCTGTTTTTCTAATTTTTTTAATTTCCCTCATATTTCGTTCCGGTCGCTTTTTGGCATTTCCCCGCATACCGCCGCCTATCAGAATTCCCTGTTTTTCTCAATTTTTTTCATTTTCCTCAAATTTCGTTCTGGTCACTTTCTGGCGGTTCCCCGCATACCGCCACTTATCAGAATTCCATGTTTTTCTCAATTATTTCAATTATGTCAAATTTCGTTCCGGCCGCATTTTGGCGTTTCCCTGCATACCGCCGCCTATCAGAATTCGTTGTTTTTCTTAATTTTTTCATTTTCGTCAAATTTCGTTCCGGCCGAATTTTAGCTTTTCCCCGCATACCGCCGCCTATCAGAATTCCCTGTTTTTCTCAATTTTTTCATTTTTGTGAAATTTCGTTCCGGTCGCATTTTGGCGTTTCCCCACATACCGCCGCCTATCAGAATTCCCTGTGTTTCTCAATTTGTTAATTTTTGTGAAATTTCTTTCCGGCCGCATTTTGGCGTTTCCCCGCATACCGCCGCCTATCAGAATTGCCTGTTTTTTTTCTCAATTTTTTCATTTTCGTTAAATTTCGTTCCGGCCGCATTTTGGCGTTTCCCTGCATACCGCCGCCTATCAGAATTCTCTGTTTTTCTCAATTTTTTCATTTTTGTCAAATTTCGTTCCGGCCGCATTTTGGCGTTTCCCCGCATACCGCTGCCTATCAGAATGCCCTGTTTTTCTCAATTTTTTCATTTTCGTTAATTTTGTTCCGGCCGCATTTTGACGTTTCCCGCATACCGCCACCTTAAAAAATTCCCTTTTTTCACAATTTTTTCATTTTCGTCAAATTTCGTTCCGATCGCTTTTTGGCGTTTCCCCGCATACCGCCGCCTATCAGAATTCTTTGTTTTTCTTAATTTTTTCATTTTCGTCAAAATTTCGTTCTGGTCACTTTTTGGCGTGTCCCCGCATACCGCCGCCAATCAGAATTCCATGTTTTTATCAATTATTTCATTTTTGTGAAATTTCGTTCCGGTCGTATTCTGGCGTTTCCCCACATACCGCCGCCTATCAGAATTCAATGTTTTTCTCAATTTTTTCATTTTCGTCAAATTTCGTTCCGGCCGCATTTTAGCAATTTCCCGCATACCACCGCATATCAGAATTCCCTGTTTTTCTCAATTTTTTCATTTTTGTGAAATTTCGTTCCGGTCGTATTTTTTGCGTTTCCCCGCGTACCGCCGCATATCAGAATTCCTTGCTTTTCTCAATTATTTCATTTATGTCAAATTTCGTTCCGGTCGCATTTTGGCGTCTCCCCGCATGCAGCCGCCTATCAGAATTACCTGTTTTTCTCAATTTTTCATTTTTGTGAAATTTCGTTCCGGCCGCATTTTGTCGTTTCCCCGCTTACCGCCGCCTATCAAAATTCCCTGTTTTTCTTAATTTTTTCATTTTCGTTAAATTTCGTTCCGGTCGCATTTTGGCGTTTCCCCGCATACCGCCGCCTATCAGAATTCCCTGTTTTTCTCAATTTTTTCATTGTCGTCAAATTTCGTTCCAGTCGCTTTTTGGCGTTTCCCCGCATACCGCTGCCTAACCGAATTCCCTGTTTTTCTCAATTTTTTCATTTTCGTCAAATTTCGTTCTGGTCGCATTCTGGCGTATCCCCGCATACTGCCGCCTATCAGAATTCCCTGTTTTTCTCAATTTTTTCATTTTCGTCAATTTTGTTCCGGCCGTATTTTGACATTTCCCACATACCGCCGCCTTTCAGAATTCCCTGTTTTTCTCAATTGTTTCATTTGCGTCAAATTTCGTTCCGGTCGCTTTTTGGCATTTCCCCGCATACCGCCGCCTATCGGAATTCCCTGTTTTTCTCAATTTTTTCATTTCCGTCAAATTTCGTTCTGGGCCCTTTTTGGCGTGTCCCCGCATACCGCCGCCTATCAGAATTCCCTGTTTTTCTCAATTATTTCATTTATGTCAAATTTCGTTCCGGCCGCATTTTGGCGTCTCCCCGCATACAGCCGCCTATCAGAATTCCCTGTTTTTCTCAATTTTTTCATTTTCATTAAATTTCGTTCCGGCCGCATTTTGTCGTTTCTCCGCTTACCGCCGCCTATCAAAATTCTCTGTTTTTCTCAATTTTTTCATTTTCGTGAAATTTCGTTCCGGTCGCATTTTGGCGTTTCCCCGCATACCGCCGCCTATCAGAATTCCCTGTTTTTGACAATTTTTTCATTGTCGTCAAATTTCGTTCCAGTCGCTTTTTGGCGTTTCCCCGCATACCGCTGCCTAACCGAATTCCCTGTTTTTCTCAATTTTTTCATTTTCGTCAAATTTCGTTCCGGTCGCATTCTGGCGTATCCCCGCATACTGCCGCCTATCAGAATTCCCTGTTTTTCTCAATTTTTTCATTTTCGTCAATTTTGTTCCGGCCGTATTTTGACGTTTCCCACATACCGCCGCCTTTCAGAATTCCCTGTTTTTCTCAATTGTTTCATTTGCGTCAAATTTCGTTCCGGTCGCTTTTTGGCATTTCCCCGCATACCGCCGCCTATCGGAATTCCCTGTTTTTCTCAATTTTTTCATTTCCGTCAAATTTAGTTCTGGGCCCTTTTTGGCGTGTCCCCGCATACCGCCGCCTATCAGAATTCCATGTTTTTCTCAATTATTTCATTTATGTCAAATTTCGTTCCGGCCGCATTTTGGCGTCTCCCCGCATACAGCCGCCTATCAGAATTCCCTGTTTTTCTCAATTTTTTCATTTTCATTAAATTTCGTTCCGGCCGCATTTTGGCGTTTCCTCGCATACCGCCGCCAATCAGAATTCCCTGTTTTTCTCAATTTTTTCATTTTCGTCAATTTTGTTCAGGCCGCATTTTGGCGTTTCCCCGCATACGGCCGCCTTTCAGAATTCCTTGTTTTTCTCAATTTTTTCATTTTTGTGAAATTTCATTCCGGTCGTATTTTGGCGTTTCCCCACATACCGCCGACAATCCGAATTCCCCGTTTTTCTCAATTATTTCATTTTCATCAAATTTCGTTCCGGCCGCATTTTGGCGTTTCCCCGCATACCGCCGCCTATCAGAATTCCCTGTTTTTCTCAATCTTTTCATTTTTGTGAAATTTCGTTCCGGCCGCATTTTGGCGTTTCCCCGCATACCGCCGCCTATCAGAATTCCCTTTTTTCTCAATTTTTTCATTTTCGTCAAATTTCGTTCCGGCCGCATTTTGGCGTTTCCCGCATACCGCCGCCTTCCAGAATTTCCTATTTTCTCTATTTTTTCATTTTCGTCAAATTTCGTTCCGGCCACATTTTGGCGTTTCCCTGCATACCGTCGCCTTTCAGAATTCCCTGTTTTTCTCAATTTTTTCATTTTCGTGAAATTCCGTTCCGGTCGCTTTTTGGCGTTTCCCCGCATACTGCTACCTATCAGAATTCCCTGTTTTTCTCAATTTTTTCATTTTTGTTAAATTTCATTCCGGTCGCATTTTGGCGTTTTCCCGCATACCGTCGCCTATCATAATTCCCTGTTTTTCTCAATTTATTCATTTTCGTCAAATTTCGTTCCGGCCGCTTTTTGGCGTTTCCCCGCATACCTTTCATTTGGTATTAAGGTTTATAAATTTAAAAGAAAATGAGTACAAAGTTATAGCCAAAACCCTATACACAAAATACTCATCAAGTTACACTTGTTCTTGTGCTTAACAACCTCAATTGTCATTGTCCTTGTGCTTTACAACATAATTTGCCCTTAATCTTGTGCTTATGCACCTCATTTGCATTTGTTCTTGTGCATATGAACCTCATTTGCCCTTGTTTGTGTACTTAACAACCTCAATTGGCGTTGCTCGTGCGCTTAACAGCCTCTTTTACCCTTGATCTTGTGCTCATTTGCATTTGTTCTTGTGCATAGGTACCTCATTTGCCCTTGTTTGTGTGCTTAACAACCTGAATTAGCGTTGTTTGTGAGCTTAACAACATCTTTTGCCCTTGATCTTGTGCTTATGAACCTCATTTGCATTTGTTCTTGTGCTTAGGAACCTCATTTGCCCATTTTCGTTTGGTTAACAACCTCAATTGTCATGTTCATATGCTTCCTAACCTCTTTTGCCATTGTTTTTGTGCTTAGCAATATTAGTTACACTTGTTCTTGTGCTTAACAACCTCATTTGTCGTTGGTCTTGCACTTTGCAACATAATTTGCTCTTAATCTTGTGCTTATGCACATCATTTGCATCTGTTCTTGTACTTAGGAACCTCACTTGCCCTTGTTTATGTGCTAAACAACCTCAATTGGCGTTGTTCTTATGCCTAACTACTTTTTTTTCCCTTGATCTTGTGCTTATGAACCTCATTTACATTTGTTCATGTGCTTAACAACCTCATTTGTCGTTGTTTTTGCGCTTTGCAACATAATTTGCCCTTAATCTTGTGCTTATGAACCTCATTTGCATTTGTTCTTGTGCTTCGGAACCTCATTTGCCCATGTTCGTGTGCTACAACCTAAATTATCGTTGTTCATATGCTTCTTAACCTCTTTTACCCTTGTTCTTGTGCTTAGCAACATCATTTACACTTGTTCTTGTGCTTAACAACCTCATTTATCGTTGTTCTTGCGCTTTGCAACTTAATTTGTCCTTATTCTTGTGCTTATGCACCTCATTTGCATTGTTCTTGTCCTTAGGAACCTTATTTGCCCTTGTTCGTTTGCTTAATAATCTCAATTGTCGTGGTTCATATGCTCCTAACCTCTTTTGCTATTGTTCTTGTGCTTAGCAACATCAGTTACACTTGTTCTTGTACTTAACAACCTCATTTGTCGTTGTTTTTGCGCTTTACAACATAATTTGCCCTTAATCTTGTTCTTATGCACCTCATTTGCATTTGTTCTTGTACTTAGGAATCTCATTTGCCCTTGTAAGTGTGCTAAACAACCTCAATTGGCGTTGTTCTTGTGCTTAACAATCTTTTTTGCCGTTGATCTTGTGCTTATGAACCTCATTTGCATTTGTTCTTGTGCTTAGGAACTCATTTGCCCTTGTTCATGTACTACACAACCTCAATTGTCGTTATTCATATGCTTCTTAACCTCCTTTATCGTTGTTCTTGTGCTTAGCAACACCATTTACACTTTTTCTTGTGCGTAACAACCTCATTTGTCGTTGTTATTGCGCTTTGCAACATAATTTTCCGTTGATCTTGTGCTTATGCACCTTATTTGCATTTGTTATTGTACTTAGGAACCTCATTTGCCCTTGTTTGTGTGCTAAACAACCTCAATTGGCGTTGTTCTTGTGCTTAACAACCTTTTTTGCCCTTGATCTTGTACTTATGAACCTCATTTGCATTTGTTCTTGTGCTGAGGAACCTCATTTGCCCTTGTTTGTGTGCTACAACCTAAATTATCGTTGTTCAGATGCTTCTTAACCTCTTTTGCCCTTGTTCTTGTGCTTAGCAACATCAGTTACACTTGTTCTTGTGCTTAACAACCTCATTTATCGTTGTTCTTGCGCTTTGCAACATAATTTGCCCTTAATCTTGTGCTTATGCATCTCATTTGCATTTGTTCTTGTACTTTAGGAACCTCATTTGCCCTTATTTGTGTGCTTAACAACCTTTTTTCACATTGATCTTGTGCTTATGAACTTCATTTGCATTTGTTCTTGTGCTTAGGAACCTCATTTGCCCATGTTCGTGTGCTTAACAACCTCAAGTGTCGTTGTTCATATGCTTCTTAACATCTTTTGCTCTTGTTCTTGTGCTTAGCAACATCTTTTAGACTTTTTCTTATGCTTAACAACCTCATTTTTCGTTGTTCTTGCGCTTTGCTACATAATCTGCCCTTGATCTTGTGCTTATGCACCTCATTTGCACATGTTCTTGTACTTAGGAACCTCATTTGCCCTTGTTCGTGTGCTTAACAACCTCAATTGTCGTTGTTCATGTGCTTCTTAACCTCTTTTTACCTTGTTCTTGTGCTTAGCAATATCATTTAGACTTTTTCTTGTGCTTAACAACCTCATTTTTAGTTGTTCTTGCGCTTTGCAACATAATTTGCCCTTGATCTTGTGCTAATTAATGCTAATTAATATCTATAATTAATCTTCATTAATTTAATTGATCTTCAATTGATCTGCCATCAATGTAAATGATGTCTAATTGATATAAATATGAGGGTGTCTTAGGTTGTGACGAAATTTTACGGAATGAGATTTTATGAGTACGAAAATTCACATATTAATTTACGGGAACCCAAACACATGAGTATAAGAGGGAAGAGTATTAATATAATTAATATGATAAAACAATACCATAACAATATTTATTAATTATTTCACAAAAAATCAATTAAAATTAATTTTAGCTAAAAATTATTTTTTTATAACTTGCTATAGTTTAAATTATTTTTTATCAAATATTATGTATTCATTTTTATACAACAACAAATATTATAAATTAAAATGTAATGAAAAATATGTTAATTTATTGTAACAAAAGAAATTGAACTGAGAGAAGTCAACAGACAATGTCTGGAGTCCGCTAATTGAATCGGCGGACCCAATTTTTTTTTTAATTTAACAGAGATTAATGTTGTGGGGAAGGAAAAGAAAAAAAAGGTCTTATGATAGAATTGGCAGACTCTTTTTTTTTTCCTCTCCACATTAATTTCTGTATAAAAAAGGGGTCCGCCAATTCAATCTGCGGGCTCCGAATTTGATCTGCCAATTGAACTGACGGATGTGGTAAGTTTGGAATTCTCCAGAAAATGTGAGAAAATGTTTTTTTTTAATATAGTATAAATAAAAAAATTCGGTTTTTGTTTTCTGCCAATTTACGCTAGCATGGAAAAGAAGAGAAGAACGAAAAGAAAAAAATCACATTTCATACAAACTACCATCGGAACTAAATCCCAATTAAATCTAAAGGTCCAAATGTATTATTTGTTGGCACAAGAACTGATGACCTGATGGCTGATGTACTTCTTAGAGTTAGCACAAATAAAGGTTCCTACAAGTATTTGATGATACTTTTAATATTACAAGTCTAGTTTGTGTATCTTTTAATTAAAAAAAAAAAAAAAAACTGATTTACAATGTATTATTTTTATTTTGGTACATTTGTTTGCATTTTTCAGAGATAGCATAAATAGAATTACGTAGAAGTATTTGATGAAATTTTAAGATTATATGTTGGACCGATCTCTTATTTAGTACATTGATATGTTAGTGGCAGTTCTCTTACTTTGAGCAGCCTGATTGGTTGCAAATACAATTGTGGATGAATTTCTGCTAGTGGATGAATTACTTTGAGCAGCCTGATTGGTTGGGCACGGGTTGGTCGGGTAGGACGGGTAACTCGGGCGCAGGTAGAACTGGTTTTTTTTTTAAAGCTTACTCTTATCCGCCCTTTTACCCTTGCCCGCCTCGGATGCGGGTAGAACGGGTCGGGAGTAGGGCGGGTCGGAGGTAGGATGGGTCAGGGGTCAGGCGGTCCGGGTCAAACCCGGACCCGGTTTTTTTTTTCAGTTTTTCTTCCCTTTTTTATCTTTTTTCGGTTTTTTTTTACCCGGTTTCGGTTTTTTTTTCTTTTTTCAGTTACTTTCAATAAATACGAATTATTTGATCTTTAAAACCGAATTATTTTTAAACAATAGATTTATAAATAAAAGCTACCCTCCTCCTTTATTCCGGACTTGGGACCAACTATGTAAAATAACATAGGCGAAGTTCTAACTTTTTTTTTGTTAGTAATTCTTCGTAAAATGAATAATTTTAAAAATAATTGAAATGTTTATAAATTTATAATTTAAAAAGTAACCATAAAGATTAAAAGAGATTAGAAATTTCTACCGACACTACCTATGCATAGTGTTGTCATTCATATACCACAGTTCGTTCTCTTCTGCACCGTCGGAATCCGAATTAGCTTTGGGCCGTCTCTCGGTACTGCTTTCTTCGGTTTCGACTCCAGATGATATTGCTGGAGGATTTCCATGTTGCGCCTGATTTTCAGCATTGATCCAGTACACGAGTCTCTCAAAAACATGCAGACCCGACTTGCTCCGTTTATCAGAGAGGATCCTGTTTGCCGAACTGAAGCAACATTCCGAAGAGACGGTTGACACGGACACCGCAAATACGTCGCGTGCCATTTGGTCAACCGATTCGCGAGGAGGACTTGTCATTTTTAGCCTATTAAACATTTGAATAAACATTTGAACCCTCATATTATTCTGTTATATATCAAATAATAAGATTGACATCTTATTTAATTATTTCCTAAAATGACATATGAATCATGTATGCTCAGTAGTCAACTAGTCATCATGATTAATTGATTAAAATTAACCTCAATCAATAAAAAACGATCACAATTATTTTAATTTTTTTTTCTAATACCCCCACATTTCTCTTCTTCTTTATATTCAGAAGTATTAATTAAATATTTTAAATAATATACATTTAATTATCTCATATGACAACAAAAAATTAAATAATTTGAATTATTATTATACCTATAAATTGGAATCCTACAATATTAAGTTGTCATTAAATATTGACAATTATAACTGATAATAATATATTACATAGCTTTGTAATATGATACTCTCTGAATTCATTTATTTAATCAAATGCGACATGCTATGGATAAATTAATTTATTATTTTTGTAAATTTGTTTTGGAATCTGAAAAATGGTAAAATTCTTAATAACTAATTGCGTAATCATGCAATGAAATTATTTCTGAATTAGAAATTTCATTTTTTTTCTCTAATATTTTATTTATCTAGATTGTTTTGTATAGTTATTCAAGAACAAAATATATCAACATAAATGTATAGTCTGGTTACTATGACCATAAGAAATAATGCCTCAATTGCAAATGTACACTGCTTAACATTCTTGGTCAGTTTTCCCGATCATTAAAAATAATTAAGAACATTAAAGATATAATCATGGTGCTTAAAAAATAGAATTAAAAGAGGCAGTTATAAAAAAATCATATTAGCCCGTTGTAGCTTTTTATTTATTTTAAATAATGTATATATTCAAATTACACTATACTCTTGTAAATGACTTCTTAACATTGATGAAATATAAAATAATTAGCTTTTGTTATTATTATTTAGAATAAATATATTTGGAAATTGATGAAGTTTAAATTAAGCTTATAACTTATAAAGAAAATTTTATTAGGTAATTTTGAAGTTTGTCAAATACTGATCTACAGTTTGATATCTATTCCAGTATTTAATAACACTACCTAGTAATTAAAACTCAATAAAACAATATGATGAAAAATAGATAAAAAATAACTAAGTTCGGTTAGGAGTTTTAATTGATCATGTAGAATGAATATAATTGCGAATTAATATTTAACCAAATTTGAGGATGAATGTAATTGAGAATTTATATTTAATCAAATTTGAGGGTATCTGAATAAGATTTTGATTTTTTTTTTTATTGGAGATCCAATTTCTTTCATTAATCGGTAAAAGCTTTAAGAAACTGGAGTCTACAAAATAAAACTATATATATCAACCTATAATATACATTCAAATAAAATTATATCTAACTCACAATCTAATTAAAAGAATTTAAATTAGAAGTTGAAAACTCATATTTCTGGATTTATTTTAATTACTATCCAAACACTTAACAGAAATGTAATCAGTTTCATTTTCTTTATAATAATCATATTAAACAGTGTAACATAGATCAATGAACTAAATTAAAAATTGATCCAAGAATTAATTCTCCAACTAACCAACTAATATTGATTAACACAAGGACGGGTGGGGGTGGGCGGGGGGTCCGGGCAACCCGGGCATGGGCACGGTTACAATCCGAGCACGGGTGCGAGCGGACACAGGACGGGTAAACCGGATTTTTTTTTTCTAAAGTTTCCGGTCCGTCTCACTTTTTTCCGGATCCGGGTCATAGGATGGCAGGCCAACAGCAAACCTCTAATTTCTGCTGATCAGTCAGTACATTGATATTTTAGTGCATTTCGCAGCAGATCAATCACTGCGAGCGATTAGATGACGAGTCAGTTGTCAATTTTTATTCCCTCATGCTTACGTCTCTGTGTTTTCTAAAATTGTTGGGTGGTGGCCATCTCTTATCTACAACCAGGAAGATTTTCAATGAGAAGTCAAAATTTTACATAAATTTGGTAAAAAAAAATATATAGAAGTCCTCCCAGGCACCTGACCGTGTAAAATTAGACTAAATCTCATCCAAGCAATTGGAATTCAGTGCTTCTGTAAACATTTGGGTCCGTTTTGAGATTCGTGCCAGTCAAAACAGACAACTCAAGATCTAATTGTACCCGGTCAAGGTAATTGCACATTTGCACTGGATACGAATCCGCAAATTCATGTTTTCGCTATTCTGAGTTCTGACAGCGACTTGATTGCCCTGTTCCCGTGGGATAAAATTATAAAAAACACTGCACTGGAAAAACATAAGGCTGCCGAACGCCTCCAATAAATTACCACCCCACCAAACTCAAAACCCATATAATTCCCACTGAAAAATGCGCAGCCGAACGGGGCCTAATGGAACCTCCTCATCAACTGCTCAGGAATCATCGATTATGACGGTCATTAATTACTGTTAGGTTTTAATTCAGCCATCATTGCACAACCATCCGTCCATATACAATAATTGAACCATTAGTAAGAATTGAGATTTGCCATTTATGGAACATGTAAAAAATATCTGGAGTTAAAAATTGTTAACTAAACATACCTAACATAAAACTAACATCCCCATCCACATCCACATATCTGATGACCTCACATCTTTCATACAAAACACCGAATAGAAAATTATTCAAACCGACAGATCATCATCTTCACCAGTGAGCAATGTCATACCCGTAAGCAAAACCTAACATGAAACAACTACCTCTTTGATGGCCTCTCACCACCATCATCATCTTCACCATCATCACTATCATCCCCAGATCTCTTTCTCTTAGAAGCACTGGACCCTCCAGTAGCAGGGCCTTCTTCATCATCCTCTTCTTCCCCTTCCACTTCTTCATCCTCC
This sequence comes from Carex arenaria, assembly GCA_964058825.1. NCBI lineage: Eukaryota > Viridiplantae > Streptophyta > Magnoliopsida > Poales > Cyperaceae > Carex > Carex arenaria. Next base: position 230,319 of record CAXKVW010000334.1, on the reverse strand, counting down.
ACAACATCCTCATCATCTCCAATTGCATCCTCAGGCTCAAAATCACTGGAGTTCTCCTCTTCCTCTGCGGGACCCACCGGTTTCATCAAGTACTCTGTCCCGAGCTCTTCCTATAAAACAAAATACCAACAATTATAGAGATGTTAATAACTGTTTAGCAAGATGACAGATTTTATCTTTTTGGTACACATCTTCAGAAAAATATCCAGCTGCAACCGAATCAAAATAAGAAATTTAAGAAAATTTGGATAATCTAAAATAAAGTGGAATTAATAGATGCAAATATGGTTGCAAGATCAGATCAGAATGAACAGAAATTGTTCATCAAATATAAACTCAGAAACAGCCTCTGATATTTTGCATCATTTCCCAACCATATTGCTAACAACTTAATGATTTAATATTAACAACCTAACAAACACAAATGATTTGTATAAATGCCCAAAATTCACATCCTTTGACATAAAAAGGGGCTAAATTCTCACTTGCAACAAATCCATAGCTATTTTGACATTTAGCAGGGGTTGAACAGAATCTGATACAAATTTGAGGTGAAAGAGGTATTGAATCAGACTGACGTGCAGATTTTCCAGCTTATGAGATGGCTATCTCATCAGAAACAACCTCTGGATACCTTTTTGCATCATTTTCAAAGACCTCTCAAATACATTTTAAATGGAATGAAAATAAACAAAACGGCTGGCTTTGGATCAGGCTGACGTGCAAAATGATTGCAAATTTCTCATCAGAAAATTCTCCTATAAAACGGCTGGCTTTGGATCCAGCATATGAAGAGGACACAAACCTCTCATCAGAAACAACCTCTGGTAAAAATTATTAGCAAAATTCCTTGAACGGGATTAAATACTTGCGTAAAATTCACACAGTAAACCATTCAAATCCTTCTCCGGTAAAAATTATCACTAGTCGATTTTCTATAGCTTTTTGTAAGTAGAAAATAATAGTTAGATTGCAAAATTCGGCTCTAAATTAGATCCGACAACATGTAGATATCCATCGGTAAAGTGAAACTGTCTCAACAAAACTTGATAGATTGCAAAATATCAGAAATCAGAAAAATTGATACCTCATCTCCCTCTTCCTCTTCGTCACCCTCTTCCTCTTCTTCTCCAGCTTCTTCTTCTTCTTCTTCTTCGTCTACCTCAGCATCCTCCTCTTCAACTTCCTCCTCCACGTCATCAGCCTCATCTTCCCCGTTCGTTTTCCCATCAACGGGCTTGATTTTCTTGCCTTCCTCCTTCAAAGCGGCTTTCTTTTTCTCTACCTCAACCTCTCTCTCGTTTTTCTCTACCTCAGTTGCTCCCTTCATATTAAAACCCTAATTTGTTTCAAATTCGATTTATTGATTTTGGCTCTCTCAGCTTTGGGGCTAAATATAGGCGAAGAGAATATTAAATACTTCGGATATATTCCGATGCCATGTGACTATATTTGTGGGGTTTTAGAGACAGGAGAAACGCAAGAGCACTCGCTTAGGGTTCTAGCAAGAGGGTACGAATAATCTGGACCATTAAATCAAGAACAATCCCCCGGATCGATGACTTGGTGCACATCAGAAGGACATAACAATAGATATGCACAGAACTCCGCGGTGTACACACTTTATCACACTGACTTGTGGGACTCGCATACCCTGCATTAATGTACTGTTTGTGTTTATCTAGAAACCGTCCGATCAGAATCCGGACCAATCTGTCCCCCACATGCAATGTACGGAGACCTTTAATATTCGTGTTTATTATAATCAGACGTTACAGATCTAAACCCAGATGGTACGTTAACGCAGGGAGATTGAATTCGAATTGTGGAACCCATGCAACAAGCTTCCCGATGGCAATCCTTGAAAGCAATAAATATCGGTGCAATTTCTGATCGGGTCCCACGTGAAGTAGAACTGAAATTTTCTGAAATCATGCACCAAGCACAAGAACGGTTTTTCTCAAGGAAAAAACGGAACAATAATTAGTTATTGCTAGGGCTGACGTAAGCGACCGGGAGTTACTTCTGGTTCAGACTCCTGGAATGACACATTGATCTGGGTCCTACGATTCAGTGAAACATAATTATGGGGATACTCTGTGCTCCCGGAGCATCCAAAGTAGACCAAGTACCCAAGAAGAGAATATGGGTGCGGCTAGGGCTGACATCAGGAAATGATACCCTATACATGTCACGCGGTGGTCGCTCCTGTGGGACCCAGGACGGTTATACCATGTCGGTGGCAAACTTGGCTCTAAAGTTAAATGAGCGAACAAGTATCCTATCCATAAAGATTCCCTTCGCTTTACGTTTGTGATTTACTCTCAGCCGCTTTGAGATTTGGGCTAGCGCAGGGGCTGTATTATTGGACTTTGAGATTATTGCAAAGTTAAAAATAACGTTCCAGATACACTAATTCTAAAAGATACTCTTTTACGGTACCGGGGAGGATGTGAATTCGGATGAACGGCCTAATTATTTTATGGGCTTATTTAACTTCAGCCTTACGAATTACAGTGACAGGCCCAAGTTAAAAAGTCGGATTTAGAGCACCCGAAGATATCCAACCCGAACCCAACACGCTGACCTTAAAATCGGGTCGGTTCAATTCGTTTTCCTAAAAATCCTCGAATTCTAAGTTGATGTAAAATTCTGTGCGGCAGTTAATGTATTACTCTCTCTTTTTTTCCCCTCAGCAAGAGCCTTCTAAAGTTGGGTCGAACATGGACGCTCAAATATATTTTTTGGATCTGGACCATCTAATCCGAATCTACACGGCTATTTAGACGGTCCCATGCGTTCTATCTCCGACCGGATTGGCTCGGATTTTGATCGGATAGCCGTAATCCAAACAGAAATATGATGTTACCTCAGATTCGCTTAACTTTGCATCTAATCGGAATAAAATTGTTAATGTTCTTTTTTTTAATCTTAATGAAAAAGCCAGTAGCTAGTGCTATCTGACCTTAAAAAAAAAAAAAATTGCATCTAGTCAGAAATTAAAACTTAAATGTGTGTCGTGAACAACATGATACATACATCCATATCTAGCAAAAATTGAATTATTAAATATCATATCATCATACTTGCTTATTATGTTATGTCATGATTTGGAAATTTTTTAATGACATACTTATATCATGTTATGTTGGAAGAGGAGAGATCCAATTATACTGTTTTTTTATGACACAAAATTACACCATTTATTTTTTAAGTTTTTAAAGTCCAAACAGTCGATCCAAATAGAGATGTCAATGACACATGTTTACTCGTTTATCCTACCTATATCGTATTCGTTAAAATGGATATGGGAAAAAAAAAATTTCGTTGACTTTTAGGGTATGGGTATGGTAAGGATTTTTTTTTCGTTAAGTAAACGGGTATGGATATAGGTAAAGGCTATTTTGTACTCGTTGAATAACGAGTAATTATATAAAATAAAGTATATATAGATATATAAATATTATATTCAATTGTTTGTTTTCTATATTATTGTATCAACGTTAATCCATGATAAAATGTATGTCTTTTGTTGTAAGAAGAATATTATGTTAAATATATTACTTTTTAACTTGAATTTTGGTTATTTAGTTAACGAATTGAATTTTGAATTTGTTATAAGAGATATTTGTGTTTTTGGTTTTTTTTCTTTATAAAAAATATTAGTTAGAATTGATTACATAATTTTATTTTTATTTTTATATTAGTAATTGTTACTACATATGTATGACATTATGAGTTTTAACGGTCTATTTGTAAAAACAATAAAATGATTGTGTTAATATTATTCGTTATTCACCCGCTACCGTTTCGTTACCCGCTAATCTTAACAGGTACGGGTAAGATAGGGTAGGGTAAGACAAATTTTTAACGGGCAATGATAGGATATGGATAAGCCAATTCTTAGTGAGTATGGATATGAAATACTTCCACCCTACCCGTATCTTACCCATTGACACCCCTAGATCCAAACCGTTCAATATGACCTCCATATTAAAATGTGCTTAGAGACTAAATTTTACATTTTTGTGATTTTTTTAACTATTTATTAAGTATTTTACAAAATCATTATTTTTAGACCATTGAAGTTTTGTACCCATCTTAATAAATAGTAAAAAAAATTGTAGAATTTGATCTGCAAACACATTTTAATATATCCAATGTGTTGAACGGTTTGGAACGACTGTTTGAATTTTAAAAATGGATGATGTAATTTGGTGTCACTAAAAAATGGTGTAAGTGGATCTCTCCTCATATTAGAAACGAAGCACAATATATTTTTTATAAACTAACATGATGGTACAAATTGAGAATGCATTTTTGGTTTAATAACTAAAAACAATACTCTCAATGTGAGTGGTCACGTGTTTTTTATTAATGTTTAAAAATAAGGATTTGTTCTCATTTTTCTTCTTTTTCTTCTTCAAAAGTTCAAAGTCTTTATTTCTAAATAAGTTGGAGTAGGTTAGGAATAAAACCCAACCAAAATCAGCAACACAGAGACTTATTATCATTTTTATTTAAAGAAAATAATTAAGTCTTAATGCACAATTGACTATTTCCATATATTAATGTATCTCCTATTTTTTTTTTAAATATGATAGGGCAAATTAGTAAGTTCATACTCCAGAGGTGAGAGGACAGCTAGAGCCTAGAGAATTTTATTTGAATGAAAGTAGACGCGAAAAGGATGGGAACGAACTTGTTGACGGGGCCAATCAATAGTGTCACTGTATCAGGGCTCAATTTTCAAGTAATCAAGTGAAAAACCACACTATAACAAGCTCAATCGCTTTCTGATAAGTAGGACTGTAAATGAGCTGACTTGGGCCGAGCTGGATCTTAGCTCAGCTCGTTAATTCTGGATCGAGCTGTTAGCGAGCCAGCTCGTTAACAGCTCGCAAGCTAAGCTCAAACTCGTGACGAGCCAGCTCACGAGCCACGAGCTGGCTCATTGAGTTTGGTTGGACCTTGTTTTAAGAAGAAAATAAATTTTACAAACCTTTTTGGACCGAACTAGACCAAGCTTGACAGTATAAAATACATACAAATTCATACAAATTCACAAATTGATGCCTAGCCGAGCTAGGTCGTGAGCTGGCGAGCGAGCAAAGGCCTTAGCTCAGCTCGGTCCACTATCGAACGAGCTGTTACCGATCGAGCCAGATGTGAGTCACAAGCGAGCCACGAGCTACGAGCTTTTTTGACAGCCCTACTGATAAGCACTTTTATGAACAATTTCAAGACTAGTGCACTTTTATGAAAAATCACCCTAGGAGTGCGTTTGGATTTGGATGAATCAAGAATAGTGCAAGCATAGTAGCTATTTCAATTTTGAGAATAGTAATTATTTTAATATTTTGTAAGATTAATAAAATAGTGAGTTATCTCATAAAAGACAAATCAAAAATAATGGCTATTCGCTAATCTAAACATACCAAAACATAGATTAGTAACTCGGAATAATAGCTATTCTTCACCCATCCAAACGCACCTAGTATAATCTTATCTTTTCTCCAAATGAATCCATATTCTTACAAAAAAAAAAAAAAAAAAAGACTTTCTTCTTCAAATCTATTAGTCTTATTAACTAACTATGCAACACTTCATCATAAACTAAACAACACAATAGAGACAGATTGAAGTTGTTGTTATCTGAACTCTTTCCTTAGACAAACTCTAGGAGTCATCTTCACCGGCTTGAAAACCCTCCACTTCACAATTTGGAGCGGAGCAGCAGCAACAAAATGGAGAGCGAAAGGCGTCGTCACTTTACTGTCATTGATGTTGTTTGGATGAAACAAATGTATAATGTCTTCAAGCGGAATTCTGATCCTCTTCAGAGGCATAACTTAGTTCAAGCTGGAGGGTGCTAATTAAGCCACCCCAACAATTCAATTTTTTTTTACTAGGTATGGAAATTTACATTGATTTTCTTTTTTTCATGCATTATAACCCCCGTATAAATAATATAATAAGCTTAAAGGGGTTGAAAAGAAAATTTTAAAATCAAAATTGCGGATGCCGCTTCATTTCCTATTACCCGTTTCGATTTCTGAATCTTCTATTGTGAAAAAAGAAAAAAGAAAAATCTCTTTTGAAATTGGAAAGATAAAACTTAGACAAAAAAAATTATAAAAAAAGTGGTTACTGTCCAGCAAAATAAAAAAAAGACTAATTTTCATTCTCCATGATCTTCAGCTCTCCACCGTTCAATGAACAGACAACAAAGTAGCAAAACAGGAAAAAAAAAAAACAAGTGTCCAAAGAAAAAAAATCACCATTCTTTAGCAAATATTGTATGTACAGTACAACTTTACATACTCACCTTTTAAAATTAGTTTTGCTTTTAATATCAATTTACTTTTTAAATTGAGGTTTGTGATTATTAGTAAACTAGATTTTAGTTTGAATAAATTATTATTCATTATAATTTATAATTTGATTTCACTTTCATGCTAAATTAAGAAAGATTAATATCTCAGAGACTGCATGCTTGTATATATTGGAAAGGAGATAACTCATGAGGTTATTTTAGATGAGATTATTACTGAATTTGTTTTTTTTTAAAATTAAATGTCAAAATTTAAATACAAAAATGTGAATATTATGTTTTAAATTTGATTTTGATAAACATGACACTTTGTTAGTATTAGTTATATATTCTATTTTTTATGAAAATAAATAGTGAAAGATATTATTATCTTGTGTTATATTGTGTAATATAAATTTTATTTTTTATTAAAATAATTTAAAATAATGTTTAGCTCCTATTTTAAAATCCTAGCTCCGCCCCTTATCCTCTCTCTTTTGGTTATTGATCAAGCTGATGTTATTCGAGGCAGCAGGAGGAGCCATGGTCAAGAGAGAACCATGGTCGATGGGTTGAGACTGAGAGGCTATCTGTATGATGGATAGATTTAAGATGGAATAGGCGACTGTTGAATTGGATAAATTGATTTGAAATTTGGTTATAAGTGGAAGCAGATTATTGGGAGGCGAGGAATTGAAGAACCATTTGTTTTTATGATTGGGTGCTTGCGCGGGTCACAGTAGGGAAGTGATAAATCCCTCGGCCTCAAGTGTAAGTTCTCTTAGTTCACCAAACAAACTAATCAAGCAATTCATTCTTTTTTTAGGCTTTCATTCACAACAGGTTGAAATGCATCAAGGAAATTGAGTCGGGTTCCAATATGGATCCGCTCCGGAACTCACCAAACACAACTTACCATCAGTCCCAGGGTGCGTTTGGATGGGTGAAAAATAGCTACTATTCCGGATTAGCACTATTCCAAGCTACTATCTGGTGTTTGGATGTGTTTGGATTAGCGAATAGTCACTATTCTTTGTTCGTCTTTTGTGGGATAGCCCACTATTCTACTATTCCTACGAAATATTGGAATAACTACTATCCTAAAATTGAGGATAGTTCTATCCTTGCTACTATTCTTGATTCATCCAAACGCACCCAATTTAAGAATTAAAGAGAAAGAGATGATCGATCAGACATTCATATGTTGTACTCTAGTACTCCTTATCATCTCTTAGGAGACATCCGATAAAATTGGAACGATACAGAGAAAATTAGCATGATCCCTGCGCAAGGATGACACGCACAAATCAAGAAAGTCTAATTTTTTTTCTCATTTATGTGTTGTCTTTTGCATATCCAGCTATTCAATTTAAGTCGATGCGCCATTTTCTATTTTTTTTTTCTTTCGTTGTTCTTCATCTTTTTTTCTAATTTGTTTAGATGTAGTTGGTTTCAATCTGTACATTCGTCCCTCTTTTAACTTTCTGGCTATTTTATCTGAATTTTCTGGTCGATTTGTTCGCCTCTTCTTGTTGATATCTTCTCGAAATTCACCGCTCGATTTTTCTTTTATGTATGAGTCTGGGCCCTTTTTTTTTAGAAATTGTTCATCATATATTGTCATCTTATGGTTTGCCTGATAGTCCGGTTTTCCTATTATTGAATATTTGAATTGCTTTCATTTTCCCTCTTTTTGCATTCTACACTTTTTTGTTTAATTGGATTTTGTACTTCTCCGTTCTTTCTTAATGTAATTATTTGTAATCAATGAAATTATATATTGTGTAGCAATTTGGTGCTACACCTGTTGGTTTCTTTTGTCTAGAGCATGTTTCAAATCATAACCTTGCATATCTATTAATTTAATGAAATGTGGCAATACATAGTATGATGATTGCTCTAGAGTGAAGATGGAGCAGCTGAGTTGAGTTGGTCAACTCAGTACAAGAGTTGAGATATAATTTCATTTTCTTTTGACAAGTAATTGGGTCCCGCATTAGTTCATCAACACATGAAAAACTCTGTTAAACAGCCTGATTGGGTCATGCCATGTCATGTGGGTCGGGTCGGGTCGGGTCGGGTTAGTTGTTTGCAGCCCTAGTAATAAAAGCGTATGGCGGCATTAAACATTCATCGTGACAGATAAGAGATCAACAAGTCACAAATCATTAAATTCTCGCACAAATATATATTAGTTAAATTTAGAGCCTCTGTCAAACAAAATAAACCTTCTAATTTGTACAAATTGAGAGCAGAACAAGATCAAGGAAACAGTTTCATGCATGATGAGATTGCTCTCTCCATACTGATTTTGGGAAATGTGTATTGCCATCTTTTCTCGTTCTTTCGAAAGAAGACACAAAATCAAATTGTTTTTTATGCAAATGTGTACTTGGCGAACTATACCATAGAGTTTCTTTAGTCATTTCAATTATTTTAAATATCAGTAAATGATTTGATAACTAACATGTATTTTGATGATGTGGTTGATGATGACCAGTAGAATGAGCCGAAATTTTTATTAATATACAAAAGAAATAATAAATTTAACCATTTATACAATATTATGATGAAATTCGAAATCTATCGAAACCGATAACATTGTCATCGGTTTCAGAAGCTAGAACCGATGACACCGATGACAATGTCATCGGTTTCAGAAAGCTAGAACCGATGACAGTGTCATCAGTTTCAGAAAGCAAGAACCAATGACAATGTCATCGGTTTCAGCCAAGCACGATCTTTGATGCAGAATGTACACTTTTTTGATGCGAGAATTATATCAGATTAAAACAACGAACGACTCAGATTAAAATACTGTTTGGTAATAATTACAAAGTTATGCAAAAAATTTCTTAAATTTTTATTTTTTCATCAAAGCACGATTTTTGATGCAAAATGCACACTTTTATGCGAGAATTATATCAGATTAAAACACTGTTTGGTAATTATTACAAAGTTGCGCAAAACTTTTCTTAAATTTTTATTTTTTCAAAAATAGAAAGACCATAATATTTTTTTTATTTACCTAGAAATGACTTTTGTACCGGGATCAATAATTCAGATTCAAAACATTTTTATATTTTTTCAATAACACACAAAGAAATATTTTAATTTTTCTTACAACCACGAAAAATTCGATCTGAAAAATATTGATCCGGGTTATTTGTTTAAGTCTTTCTAATAAATCAAATTATATGGTATTCTATCTAATTTCAAAAAAAAATTATAATATTTTCTAATTAAATAAAATAATTAAATGAAAATTTATTTTAAATTAAATTTGAATAAAAACCGATTACAATGTCATCGGTTCTAGTTTCTAAAACCGATGACTTTGTCATCGGTTCTGGGATGGGTGACATTGTCAGGTTTTAATTTCCTGTGACCGACGATTTTGTGATCGGTTTGATCTTCTGAAACTGATTACACTGTGTCATCGGTTTGAATACTTTTTAAATTCTTTATAAAAATTGTATAAATTGTTAAATTAATTTATTAATTTGTATATTAATAAAAAAAAATCGGAGACGTTAGGAATAGCAGATCTATGTATAATTAAACTGTTAGGAATATCAACATGCTCATGTTGTGCTGTGGATTGTGAGCAAACTGTTAGGAATAGCAGATCTATGTATAATTAAACATGACTCTCCTTTTTTGCAGACCGACAAGCCCAAAATAAAGTACGAAAAAGGTATGACCAAAATAAAGTATGGGCACTATTCATGCAATCAATGATTTTCTAGCACTACAGACACTTCTACTGTAGTTTTCGTAAAATTCATGTTTCTTGAATCTAAAAACTTACATAATATCTAGGGATGAAAACGGATCGAATACGGATCGGATAGTGATAAAACCACATTCGTATCCACATTTTTTTCCGGATACGGATACGAATCGGATATTAATCGGATACGAATACGGATTGGATATTAATCGGATACGAATACGGATTGGATATTAATCGGATACAAATACGGATCGAATATAAATCGAATTTCTAATTCGGATATTACAATAAAATTAACATATTTTATAAAAAAAATATTTTTCCGATTAAAAATAGAAGTGCAATTAAGCATATCAATCATGTTAGCATATCAATTTACTCACTCAGAATATCGATCAAAGATATTATACATACCGGTAGCACCATAGCAGACCTTGACACAAATTTAAAAGAGTACCAATTTAGCATATATCATGATATTAATTTACTGATGAATCTTCAACTTAGCATATCAATTTAAATGAATTCTAGCTTTTTTATCTGCGTAATGTATAACTACCACAATTAAGAGTACCAATTTAAATGAATTCTAGCTTTTCTAGGGTTAAATATGAAAACTACCACAATAAAGAAAGAGAGAGAAAGAGGTGCGTGCCATTTGCCATGGCCCATGGCCCCCACTACTTGCAAGATGTTAACGGGTAAAACATTTGACTAAATTGAGATAATAGACTAAATATCCGGATATCGGAAAACACTAAATATCCGGATCCGGATAATTATCCGTATCTGTATCCGTATCTGATTCTGAAATTGATACCAAATTCGTATTCGTATCCGAAAAATAATATCCGTATTCGTATCCGTATCCGTAAAATATCCGTATCCGAATATCCGAATCCGCAAAAATCCAAATACGGATCCGGATACGGACGGATAATATCCGACCCGTTTTCACCCCTAATAATATCTGATAATTGCATTTTTTTTTCCAGATACTGACAAGTATTTGTATTGAAGTTTGCTTCAGATAAATCAACTGGAGAAATGATGTCTGACTGGAGATAACCGTTTTTAGATAATGATTCAAACGGAAAATTCAAACTGTTAAAACCGATATACTTCATGAGTGATGTGTGTACATGCAAAATTTTAAAATGTTCGAATTTATTTAGTACAAAGTCAAGTGGCAAAAAAATGATGAAAAATGAATGCATTAAAATAACTTATAAAACTTCATTATTTTGGACAGCTTGACTTTGTACTAAATAAATTCAAAAATTTCAAAATTTTACATGTACACGCATCACTCGTGAAGTACATCGGTTCCAATGGCTTGGATTTGTTTGAAGCCAATCCGATAGATGTTTGAAGTTGTGCTGACCAAACTTTCTTGATGAGCACATCACACGCTCGCTTTGCTCAAATCATTGTTTTTAAATGGTCCAAAATCTTAAAAAAATAGTAAAAACTAAAATTTGATCTTGTACCTATTTTAAAAAATAAAAAAAGTTCCAAAAAAATTATAAATCTAGCATCTTAGCACATTTTAAGATTGAGCGATTCGGATTGACTGTTTGAACTTTAAAAACTGAAATAAAGATGTGAGACATGATTGGAGGGGCATTTTAACCCTACTCAATATTAATTCATTTTCTAAAAGGTGGAAAGAATGAAAAAATAATAATATCAAGCCAATGTAATAAATTAAATAAATTTTAGTGTGTTTGATAGGACCATGTACGAAGGGCCTTCACAAAGCAAGTCTCAGGTCAAAAATAAACCGGGATTCGGATCCCTAATCAGGGCCAACTCGGGACCAAATAAAAAGAGCAATGTCGAAGAATAAAATACAACCATACGCTGGTTCTGGGTCAAAAGCGGCCTGAGTTAGGACCTCCAGTTGGAGCTGGCTCGAGTAGGATTAAAGGCCTAGGACCACAGAACGACTCAGTCTAGCAAGGCCCAAATAAGTCTTATCCGACAAGGCCTAATCGGGCCTTGCCCCCAAGAGCTAGCCCAGCCTAGACTCGGCTTAGAGTCACCGCTCCTATGTCCGTACCACCTGGGTGCAATGTTATCAGAACCGGACCGGACATCGAACCGCTAAAGCTTCGGTTCAACGGTTCACTGGTCAGACCGGTGGTTCAACCGGTTCAATTGCTGGTTTTTTTAAATATATATAACTTATTTTAAGAAATTAAATTTTTTATCCTATACAGAGCATCTAATTTATACTTTTTTTCTGTCATCATCATTGCACAATGTAGTGATGAAATTGAATCCCAAGTATATGGTCACAATATACAGATTGTAACATGTATCATCTCAGCCTTTATCTATTTTTTTTAAGAAAAATAAGGGTGATACTCATATTTTTAAATAAAGATTGCAGTTACAAAGTTTGTATCCATCGATAAAAAGTACTGAAAAATGCTCAAAACCGTATAAAAAATAAATTAAATAAAGTAAAAAGGAAAATTTAGACGATAAAGATTAAATGAATTAAATGAAGCAGTATTTTGAAGTAGTGAAATTTGCAAACAGAGATCCCTGGAGCTTCTCTTCGTACCAGAAGGTTCCTGTACCAGTCTGGTACCCATGATTCTTCTCCTCTATCCCAGCAGTTGATTTTACCAATTGGTATCCTGCTATGTTCCTTTTTGCTTCCCTGCTCCGCCAAGTTGTCAAAAACCGTCTCCATTCTGCATCTTTTGTACGCGCTGTACTGGTTGTACCTTATGTACGGATTTCTCATAGAACTTCAATTGCCACAAGATCTCCTCCAGCAATTCATCTATTGTCTTGTTGGAGCCAGTGACGAATCGGTTGCATCTTTCCTACCACACTATAAACTGCATAATCAATATTATTGATTTTTGCTGTTGAGTTCAACACACCCATCTTACCAATATCCATGTAATCCGCTTGAAGCAGCCATGGCCCATGGCCATCCTTGAGAAGGCCTTCTCAGCCTTTATCTATTATTAAGCATTTATAAAAATTAACATACAAGTAAAACTAAATTAAATTAATAACTTCTGTCTCATTTTTTACACCAGACATGGATGCAAACTAAATAACTAATGCCTAACTGGTTTTGTTTCTTGGTGTTTTGTAACCGGCACCATGGCTACAAAGTGGCAGTCAGATTCATCTTTCAAGTACATATATAGACTTATTATTAGACACCCATGCACAAATGCACAATCATTAACAACTCCACTACCCTCATCTAAAATCTTATTTTGTTCTGAGCATTTCATCAAACACCTTCAATGCATTCCTTTATTCAACAAAATCATCTAAAAAAATTCAATCTTTTCTAGTGCATATTTTACAAATTCGAATTAAATGATCAATTGAAATTACTTACAGACTTACACTATTGGATGAAGGTTCTTTGCTGATTTTGTTTCAAGCCTAGACTTATTTGAATGAGATTAAGCCACTATGCAATACACCACAATAGATATAAGAATATAGAAGGAGAAAGGAGAGCCAATTTCTCATTTCTTTCCATCTCAGTGTGTGGAGAAAAAGGCAGGAAATGGAGAATTTAGCGAAAATGGAAGATACGCGAAATCAGAAAAGCAAGAGATGAAGATTTTATCAAATTTGATTTGAACCGCGGTTTTACATGGTCCGGTCCAGCGAAATTTTAATAAGAACCGGCTGGTTTAATTGGTTTTAACCGATTCAAAAACTTAGACGATAATTTAGAAGAACCGAACCGGACAGGTGACCGGTTCCGGTTTTTTCCGGCCGAACCGGCCGGTCCGGTCCGGTTCTGATAACACTGCCTGGGTGTGGTTCTGTGACTGCTACTATGCAAACTCCCCTAACTGCTCTAACAGCACAGAATGACAGTTAGGGAATGGTATATTTAAGATAAAAAGTCTCATTTAATACGGGCTGACTTTTTCTTACTAATAGAGTCCGAATACCTTCATTATTTCTCACCTCAGAAACTAGCATTTCACTTCACTGATCTCGGCTTGTTTCCTCGAGACGGAACGAGTCCTAAAATTCAAAGTCCATCACATACGAACTACTCTTTTCAAAATAGGACGTATCAGTGTTCAATTTAGATGTGTCATTATCAACCCATTGAGATATATAATGATTTAGCTACAATCAGTTTTCTCAAAAAATAGATATATAATGATTTTACGTTGATGATCTCGTGGTGATAGAAAGCATTTCCCAATTTAGATAGGTAGTTGACAAAAGAGGGACAAATCAGATAAGCTATATATAATGTAATATTAACCAGAGTCACACTAAAATAAACTTTTACTATGAGCAACTACTTCCAATTTGGAACCAATAAATATCTGGATTTTTCTTCCGTGCCGTCAAAAGCTAACCTTCGGATCGAGAGATATTTCCGCAATAAATGATTAAATTATTGTAGTAGGAAATTATTAGTTCATAGCCGTGTCAATCTTTTTTTTTTAGAGAGAAATATATACATTCTTTTGAGCTTGCTTATCTGTAGCGTGTGTAGAGAGAGAACATGATTAAAATATGTCATGTCTTTGTCTTTATTTCATATCTCATATTCTTTTCTTTATTTCATATTTCATATTTTTATTTTTATTTTAAAATTCACCTCATATTCTTTATCTTTATTTTAAAAATAAAGTTCAAACAGTCGATCTGAACTGATCAACATGATCTCAATATTAAATGTGCTTGGAAACCAAATTTTATATATATATATATATATATATTTTTTTTTAAAGTTACTGTTTTTTTAGAGAGGTACAAATTTTTTTTTATGATCCAAAAACAGTAGTTTTGTAAAAGAAAAAAAATCTATGCACATGCACAAAATTAAGCTATAAATTTACACAGGACTGCTAGTAGAAAACTTATTAATTAGAAGGCTGAACACTAAAACAATATTTGAAAAATAAATAGATATATATATACAATATTATACATGTCAATTAATGCATGCATGTGTAAGATTTTGATTGTGTATCTCTGCATGTGTGATCAGAAGATATTTTAGCGACTTGCTAATGGTACGTCAAAATGAATAGTGTGTTAATTTCATGTTGGCACGTTAGGTAGGCGTTAATTCCAGTTCATGCAGCACCAGTACTATGCAAGGCAAGTTTCTTGCTTCTCTGTACATAATAATCATGTGCATGCATGTTCTCCACCTTGTAAATCACATATGTATATATCAAAACATAGATATAAAAGACACTCCCACAAGAAAATTTACATAATGAATAAATAATTAATTCTTGAAACGTGCAAAATGCAAACAATATAAAGTACAAAAATGTATATAAAATAAAGAATGAGCCCTAACGGTGAGAAATCTCTCTCAAATGCTGTACAAATTACAACATCCTCTCAAAAGGCTGTAAGTTGTAACCTCCATGAATTCCAAATTTTTCATGGTCATGCAAATTAATCTAAAAAGTTCATAAAGAAACAAACAAAAACAAAGAATCAACCAATGAACAATCAATCTCTCTAAGCACAAAATGTAATAATTTGCCTCTCAATTATCAGGATCTTGGGGTGTAAACATGCTAACCATATATTCCATAACCCTCACTTTCATTTGAAGTGTCAATATGTAATCAGCTGCTGCACAAAACAAATCATCAATCCCCGTCGAGTCGGAGTCACCACCCGGCACCAACTGCCTCAGTTTCTGAAGTTTCCTGACAATTTGAACGACAGGCTTTCTAGATCCTTCTAGAAGTTTCCTCCTTTGCCTCTTTTGTTTTGCACGTCGTCTAGAAATGACAGTACCAATGTAATTGCTTCTTGCCATGATTTGTTTTTTTCTTCTAAGGGATGTTGACGATGTACTTTGTTGCACGGCTCGAATCAAAACCGAGGTGTTTCGAGTTAGATTCAGCCTTGACCTATGACAAAGAGAATGTGTCGTCGATACCATGTTGTAAGAGGTGTTGGTTCTGTTGCCTCTTTCAAGAAATTCTAGCTAGTATTAATTGGTGCCTTTCTAGTTGCAAGAACAAAGAGAAAGGGAGAGGAGGAGAGGAAGTGCTAGCTAGTAAGTAATAATTAGTCGGGGCTTTAAGGGGGTTCTTATAGGGTTGATTGGATAACTAGGTGGCATGGACCAATTATTAATTCTTCTTTCTTTTTTATAAGGAAAAAAAGAATTAAGTTGTGGAAACAACATGAAATTATTGTAATGTCAGCGAATGAATTAAAAGGATGAGAGAGGTGGCAATTAAGAAGGCAATGTGGCATGAGGTACAACAGGTTGCTTGAGAGAGGAGGCATGTTCTCCTAACACAAGAAGCACATGCAGCCACATGATACCTTAAACTTCCCCCCAGCTCCTCTCCTTCTCAAACCATTTGCAAATCCTTATCTGCTCTTGGTCTAAACATTAATTATATATACATCCTTTCTCCTTTGACAGTGCATGACAGTGTATATGCATGCACCGGTACTAGCTAGCTTATATTCGTATCCCCATGCCACCTCTCAGTTTCTTCTCTTTTTCCCTCAAAAAGACACTCTGGATTATTCCTCTCCTTTTATTGCATTGTTTATATTTTGTTGTGGACTTGGGTTGGGTAATTGGGTTGCGCGCACAGCAATCCAGCTAAACGATGCTGACAACTGACAAATGGTATACCACCACATGCCACGCGGCACCAGGAGGTGCCTTTGTGTGAGTTGATTAAGTCCTCTTAATCTTTTGTTTCCCAGCAGGAAACCCATCATAGGTCCTTTTAATTAACATGTTAATTATGGATTTGGAGAGGATAGGAATGAACCTTTTGGGTGCTGATCTTATGTGGCCGTGCCGTATTCATAAGTGTGGTTCACCTTAAATTAATGCATATATGATCCACTACTCTTTTGCACAATTCAAAATGATCAAGAGTTGATTTTCTTTATGAAAAAAAATATCAAGTTTATTTTTATGCAATTGTAATATTC
This sequence comes from Carex arenaria, assembly GCA_964058825.1. Taxonomy (NCBI): domain Eukaryota; kingdom Viridiplantae; phylum Streptophyta; class Magnoliopsida; order Poales; family Cyperaceae; genus Carex; species Carex arenaria. The sequence goes on along the minus strand of CAXKVW010000334.1, from coordinate 213,319 downwards.
TTGGTTCAAAACAAAAGGTTCGATCTCTTAAAAGCTGCTACAAAAGAATTGCACAGGTTGCCATAAGACAAGCTGCTACAAAAGAACCACCGATCTCCTTTTTATACATGTGCATTAAGGATCGACCTTGATTGCTTGTGATCAATTAGAACTAATTAAATCTTATTATAGTCCGATTACTATGCTAGGTGTTGATTTCTGAGTAGTCGGGTGGTGCCGCCCGCCGACAGGTTGATTTAGTTCTGTGATTTCTTAAATCTTTTGTAACCTCGAATTCAAAATTCAAACCAATAAAAGGTGCTCGGTTGAGGTACTAGGATTTCTACCATTCTCAACAAACACAAACACGGACAATAATTTCTCATTGACTACAATTAATTAGTATTTAAAATCCGTACAAGATTCAAAAAATTATTCACAGAGAGAGAACCTGTTGTTGTAGCATAATTCTTAGTATAGTTTCTAGTTTTTCTTGTTGGCTTGAGATTAAAAGGCACATTAAAGATAAGTTTATTAATAAGGCAATAACCTGTAGACATTATCAATCCGCAAAACTTCAGCGAAACATGAGGAAATTTATTACATAAAACTGAACTTGGAGTAGGGACACCTGACATGCTAACATAAAAGTATTAACTGAACGTCAGTTCTGTTGGGGCAAAAAAGGAAATACAAAATTGCATCATGAAACCTCATGAAATGGTAGGTCATTTTCTCTCTTAATCTCTCTAGACACAAATATCATCAGCTGAGAATGGTGCCTAATTTAGGAAACAAATAGGAGGCTTCTCATTGCACCAAATAAAGCAAATATTGCACCCAAAGGATGGTTATTCTCAGATTGCTCATCACATTTATACTGCAACTGGTTCATTTACAGATACACCGATGTTAACCTGTCAGAAAATAAAATTATAATTGCCAGCTTCAAAGATGGGTAAAGAAGTCAGTTTACAATTGGTAAAACAGCAAATTAGTCTCATAACTACACAGTCTTGCATGGTCTGGACTAGTTTTGCTGGCTGGTTACATGACTTCTGATTTGGTAAAAGTAGATACAGGTGTCTCTATGGTACTTCTTCAGATAACAACCAGTAGTATACCAGTGCATATGTTGAACCATAAAACTACAGGAGGTAGCTCAGACCTTGGCAGCTTTGAAGAGCTCGTCCAATACTTCAGACAAGGTTGGGTGGGCATGCACCGCAAACTTTATATCCTGTTTAAGAAAAAAGACAACAACAGCGAGCAGTTTTAAAAGAAAACATTTTACATCATAGTACAGTTTAGTTCTCTGATCCATACTCAACCTATGTACCGGTCAGGTTTGCCAAAAAGTCAAACCTGGACCTTCTAGTACAGTCTCAATTACATTGTTCTCTCTTGTATTTCTCATTTTTTTCTCGTTTGGATCAATACCACTGTCTTCTACCATGACACAAAGATACTTGAGTAGTTTTCAGTACAAGCCAAGATGTCACGATAAACAGTTGTCGAGGTCAGATGGTCACGAAAATTACCACAAAAAAAATATGGACTAGAATGATGCCCCAAAAACAATCGTGAAAAGAAAGTATCTCCCAAAATTATGAGAATCCAGAATAACTGTGCATGTACCTGGACTTTGGTGCCAAGAGCCATCGCATTAGAGGCTTCGTGGATGAGGTCAGCTGCATGCAAGCCTAAAATGTGTACTCCGAGAATCTCTCCTGTGTCAGGTCTGTATATCATCTGTATAAATAATAAATTATACACAATATTATCTTTTATTTTCATTTTCCAGTAACAGTAGTTCATTTATTTGAATTTTTTTTTTAATCCAATTAGACTCGTGGTGCTTGTTAGTGCTTGATTTTTTCCTTTCATGCACTTTTATTATTACTGGGTCTTTTGCAAGAAACACCCTAAACTTTACAAAGAAATCATTCTTTATTTTGCAAATGCTGACAAAGAGAGGTAATTAGATCAACATTTATATAAGTGTAAATGCTATAAAAGTCAAACCAGCACAAACAACATACTGCAAATAACTGGATATACATGTATATCTTACCTTAGCAAGACCATCGCCTTCATTCTCAGCCAAAGCTTTTGTATTTGCCTTAAAGCTGGTTTTAACAACACTAATCTCAAAGCCTTCCTTCTCACCTTTCTCCCTTGCTTGCGGCTGAAAAATTGATATTTCATTTAGCACGGAGGTCTAGATTGAGGAGAGAATTAATGATAACAACCATTTCCATAATTTGCACAAGATATTTTACTTTACTGAGGAATTACAGGAATGTACCTACAGTATTCTGCTTTCTCAGCAATTAGCTTTTCACATATAGATTGTTACTAACAATGAGAAAGAGATAATATGAAACCTCAAAATCACTGTCAGGCTTACTCTAAATGCACCAATTCAAGATTGAAGTAATTAAGGTCCTTGTTCCATTCAATAAAAAAAAAATCTTTCATATATAATCTACTTCTAAAATTCATCAGTGACTAAAGGAGGGATTTATTTTTCCAAATTATGACACAGGAGAAGGGCTCATCTGAGATAATCAGATAAACTATGGGCCTTTTACAATTTTCGAACAAAGAAAGGTCTGAAATGTGTATATACCTCAGTGAGGCCAACCATGCTGATCTCAGGATGTGTGAAACAAGCAGCCGGGATGCTTAAATGATTTAGCACATGATCCCTGCCTGTCAATTGCTCAACAACTGCAAAAAGATAATTAAAAGAAAATTGACATCAGAATATCACTTTGGACAAAGCTTTACAATCTCTGATCTCAACAGCGCTGGTCTGGTCAGTTCTGAATATTAGTCGGCTCTTTATCTCGACATGTATTTTGTTTAAAATTAGGGCCTCCTTTATGGTACAATTCAAGCTTGGCCCAGACACAGTTCCATTTGAGTGCTTTCAACATTTTTCTTTTGGTTCATATTTTGCGTAGGTTCTTGATTTAGATATGAACCTTTATAAGCATGAAACCAAGGTCATTGTGGTTAAAATATAAACATTAATTGCATACCTAGAATCCTACTTCAGACTTAGCATTGGAATCGACAATAATTCTTTTTCGGAAGAAAGTATATGATTGTGAAAAGAAAAGCGTGTACCAGAAATGCCCTGAGCACTGGCAGCATGAGCAAGCATCAGTTTCCCATTCGCATCTCCAATGCAATACACATGAGGGACCTACACAACATTTAGTAATCCAATGATAACAAATATGTTTTCCAAGTAGACATGTTGATCTCAATTAAACTTTGGTTACAGAATTAAGATCTTCATTAGTTAGATTTGGATTGTTACGTGAATTAAGTCTTTATGGGTCAAACTGCACGATTTGGTAACAGTACTTGGTATGCGTCAGCTGAAACTTAGATTGGTTAAGTGTTTCATAACTTTTCCTTCTGTATCCAAGTTATTCAATCCAAAATGTAATATTCAAGGTTATAGTGTAATCCATTTCAACTAAGTTGGCCACAAGAAGAAAAAACAAAAGGGGGGAAAGAAGATACCAGTTCACCATTAGCATCAAGGACTCGCATCCGCTCATCAACTGGTACAAAGCCACGCTGTGTGACCACATTTATCTGAGATGCACTCAAGTTAGCAACTTGATTTTATATTCTAAGAGAGTGCGTGTATCTAAAAAATCATCCCAGTTTAAAAGACAATGCATAAAAAAGGAATATTAATTCAAAAAAGGCACACAGGAGCAAAAGAACAATATAGGTGACACTTGGTCTATACTTAACAGTAGTGAGTAGTGACACATTGTTTTTTTTCTCAGAATATTGTAAAAAGATGATGCGATCAAAGATAAGAAGAGAGTCAAGATTCTTACATTTTCTAAGCCGAGGCCTTTTGTGAAAGGAGCCCTTCCTGTGGCAATTAGTGCTGCATCTACCTGTAAATTACAAATTAAGCAATGTAATCTACTAACCAAGAACGCATGTTACAGCTTTTTCCATTTATCCTTTTCCCTTAATGATGACTAATATATTACTTTTTTATTTGACAGAGGGAGGGTAGATCATGTCTTGCATTCATGCAAAATGTAATAATGCACATACAGTTATGCGTAATATATCAGATCTACTTTTGCAAAGCAAGATAATGTGCATACCCCAACAAAACAATAGGAAAATACCACACAGGCTCCTCAACAAATAGTCATTCTTCACCTCTTCCCAACAATTTTCCAAAGATGCATAAACTAGCCATCTTTCCTAACCTTTTTTTTCATCTATATGCAAATGAAGAAAGAGAAGAGCTTTTGATACTTGTAAGGAAGTTAAGAGGGGAGAAACATGTCCCATTACTTTTTTCACTTCTAAAAAGGCATATGAGATATTCTCATTTTGCAAGGGTGTAAACATTATTCTGCTGCTCGTGACATAACTATTTTCTCAAGACACGTGAAGGCATCAATATAATCACCTCTAGGGTTTCCTTTGGTTCTTTTGTTTTTGCATCTATAAGCTCAATTTGGACAGGCTTCCCATCCTTCGCAGGTGTAATCTATTCAAAGTTAAAAATAATAAAAATATAATTATTTTTTTATTAAAATTAGCAGTAGTAAAAAATAATTGCATAATCAAACTAAGAAATGGACAAGAGTGTACCTTTTTAGCAAAGACGCCAGTGTGGTAATCGATTTTGCGAGGATTTATGAGAATTCTTTGTGCCAACTTGCCAATCTCGGGATCAAATCCTGGCATTAGTTGATCAAGAGCCTCTACAAATGTAACCTATTCAAAAGAATAATCAAATAAATAAAATGATTGGACAAATTTATGACAGGGAAGAGCATAGTTGGTAAATGAGGTTGGGGGTGGGGGGGAGATGGAGGGAAGGTGTCGGGGATATTCAAATATCAAAAGGACATGGAAAGAAAAAGCAATTCTGTAAGTAAAAGAAAGAATAGAAAATGAGAAGCAGAGGCACTTTAAAAAAAAAAAAAAAAAAATTTACCTTGCTTGCCTAAAACACACTATATTTCTCACATGGTCATATATGCAACTAACCATCAACACTTATTGCAAATAACACTCCATCACTAGGGAGTTACAGGTAATTTAAAAAATAACTAATTTGCAACAGAATTTTGATCTCGACTAAAACCAATTCAATTTCACTGTATAACATACTCAAACCCCGATATTTTGTCTGACTTTAGCTCATTTGGATTAATTTTAAAGCAAACATCATATTTGTAGGAGCAAAAATTGTCGATATTGAAAGCAATGCACTTTTAGCTATTTATAAATATGACAAAAATAGTTGTCTCAGTAGAAAAGCCGACAGATAATGGTTGTTATGTGCAAGTACTGCAAAATATCACATGAGTTTGCAAAAAGACAGATAATACAACAGACCTCACTACCAAGAGCTGTGTAGACATCACTAAACTCGAGACCGATGTAGCCACTTCCTACTATAGCTAACCAGTCAGGTACCCACTCCATTTTAAGTGCATGGTCGCTTGTAAATACCGTTTTCCCTATAAATCACCAATTTAAAATCTTGATCTTGTACAAACGAAGCTCTTCATTTTACCATTTTTGCTGGATTAGTCTTAATAATACCAGATGTGTTGGTACTATTGGGAAATGCACTGTTGTTCTTATAACAGTTTAACTCGACTTTTGCTTATTTTTCTCTTTTTGAAATGCTTCTGATCTCAATTGTTAGACTATTATTGCGATGGCGTAGGAAGTTGAAAACATAAAATAATCGTACAATAAAAAATAAGATACCATCTATTTCAATGCCATTTGGTACGAATGGTGTGGACCCAGTCGCAATTAAGATGTCCCGTGCAGTGACCTCTTTCTGAGGGAGCCCCACTTTTCCATATCTCACTTTTTGTGGACCCTGAAAAGTTTGCTCAGAATAATGGAAGTATCAATAGCCTCCTCAAATTCATCTATTCTTGGCAGGTTTTTAAATACAAAAAATACTTTTTTTGTACCTTTACAAGTAATGACTACTAGTAGAAAACAAAAATTATTGTCTTCCTGACAAGGTTTCAAACCAGTACCGAGAATTATGTGACACAAGTATGTCTCTGTAACATTTTGGCACAAGAAATTTACTCGAACTAGGCAATATGTTAACCTTAGGTGGAAAGAAAAAAGGAAGTGTTAAGCTTACCACAATGGTACCCACACCAGTCAGAATGTCAACACCTAATGATTTCATTGAATTAGTCAGGTTGCTTCTGATTTTAGATGCCAGATTATTTGCATGATCAGCAACTGCTTGTCTGTCATATCCTGCTGATGACACCTAGCAGGCACAAAACAATAAATCATGAAAGAGGGACTATTAATGATGTAATTATACCACTGGTTTAAATAATACAACCACTTGAAAAAGAAATACTTGGAAACATATCTTTGATACAAATGGAAGCTAACAAAGGAAGGGATGGGTTACAACAAACTTATTTGATTGACAACACTGTCAACCAACAAATCGCTTATAAAAAAATATATATACATAGTTGTAAATAACTTCTGTATGATTTAAATTGGTCGTGTATTTTAATACTTCAACCAATTGATCAAATCTCAAGTGATTTAGAATCAACGGTTTAGATTTATTGGTATTTGCTCACCAAAAGATTGTCAGATATACCAAACTTGATAAACAATCTATCTAAATGATAAATAACACATATATAATCTACATTTATTATTTTGACATATTTCGATGTCCAGTTGTCATGGTTGCCAATATATCCCATCCCATAAAGGAAAGCGAATGTCAAGCAAAAATGGTAGGTCTCGGAGGGAAGTATCCTACTGGGCAGTACATATAAGGTTCATCTACTGTCCCAAAACTATGGAGTTTTTATTAATTAGTCGCTGTAAAGCCATTTACCTGTAAACCAAGTGACTTCATATGGTGTTCATCATATAACTCACGCATGCGGCCACTGACAGCTAAGAGAGCCTTGGATGGTACGCATCCTCGGTTGACACATGTACCGCCTACTACATCCCCTTCTATTATTGCTGTTTTGAGACCCTGTGAAGTACCACAAGTCAAAAACAGTTACTATGGATTGGATACTTTAAAGAGCTGCTCAGCTCCAATTGCAACAGGTGCCCAGAATCTGTCAGAATTACAAGCTAGTCACTAAATCATCTCTACTTTTAAAGACTTTACTCCCTCAAATCAGCTCTGAAAATACTGGATTCAAACTAAAGCTCTATTTTTTACCCTGGATAGACAAGCAACACTGCAACTCAAAAGGTGCTCTAAGATTTACAGAGTTTGAATACATTGTAGTAACAAAGGAAAATCTAACAGAAGTCTTTATCTCCTAAAATCATATCTAAACTCTACCAATTAGAGCTCAAGCAAAAGGTTCAAAATACTGCATAATTTAATGCTGCACAGATAAGTTGGCAAATTTTATGTGAATCAACCCCCCCACAACCACCCCCCCCTCCAACCCCAACACACACTGATGAGTTAAGAGATATTCATCACCGCCTTAAAAGATTGAGTTTGCACTAATTAATGGATTCCCTTAAACCCTCTAAACCCTGCAATAACAGTACATGCTGAAACCCAGCCAAAACCAAAATCAGAGCAAAAGCAATAAAAAATAGGAAAGAAAGTGGGATACCTTCTCTACAGCATGCAAAGCTGCCCCATGACCTCCTACACCAGCGCCAATTATGACAAGATCGTAATCAAATCCTCCTTTAACAGAGGCGGAGCTGCCATTGGACGAAGCCGATGCACGTGGAACCCAAACCCGAGATTGCTGAATCTGCTGTGTGAGGTTGGAGACGAGCGCTTCCCGCCTCAGCCCGCAGAAACGGATGGAGTGGGAAATAGAGGGGTTGGCTTTGGTGGGGAGAGGGGAGGGAAGAGAGAGTGAGAGCGACAGAGAAGACTGCATTGTTGCGAGAAAGAGCGCGAGAATCTGGGAGCAGAACTTTGGATTGGAGAAGAAACGAGTTAATAGAGTGAGTTTGAGGGGAGAGAGAGAGCAGGCTAGCTACCTCGGGGAGTCCGACGGGTAAAAAACAGTGGAGGCGGAGTGTCCAATGTTGAAAGAGAAGGTGAAGGGATCTCTGATTTTCTATGTAAGTCGTTGATAGTACATTTATGTAGTGGGTCTTTAAACAGGCTCGGCTGCAGCCTGCAGGCTGAAGTATGGGAGTCAACGGCTATTAAACTGGTTGGGTGGAAATGGAAAAATATTATCTTTGTATGGTCGTATCCAATAAGCTAAATGAAAAAAAAAAATATACTCATATCCGTTTTATCGAATATGGTATGTATTGTAGTCCTTAGCGGCGTCTAGAGGGAGGTGAATAGGGAGTCTTAAATATTCTTGGACCTTTTTCGGTTAATTCCTCTAAATCAACAAGTCCAACAACAAATAAGTAAGTGTGCGCAAGTAAATGTAAATAGATGAGAGTAAGAGAAATTTGATGCACAAAATGATAACGGAGTTCAGCGTAATATGCCTACATCTCCGGGGTACATCAACTTCGTCGGCGCCCCTTTCCAATTGCCCAAAAAGAAATGATACAACTCATGACGCGTGAGCTCAGACAAAGGTGGAAAGTCAGAGCCTAACTCGTGTACAAGGTGAGCCTAGAAGCTCGAGTTGGAGAGTCCCAATAAAGGAGACCGTCACACAACTATAATTATATGGTAAGCGGAAGATGCTCAAGCCGCGAGCCCTTTAATGCCTTACAAGCGGGAAGTCACGTGGCTATTCGAAGAAAACACTAAGTAGATCTCCACACTATGGATTGGAATGCTCTAGAACTAAATTCTAGACACTTAACTAGATCTAAAAATATATTAATCAAGTAGATTTGAGATAATTGAGAAGATATTGAAGTTTAAGCTCACTCAAAAATGGAGGTTTTTGAATGCACAATAAATGCTTTTTGAATGTGGGGGCGGCTAGCTTGGTCAAATCTGAAGTGGGGTAACTCCTTTTATAGTGGGGGCTCCAAATCTGACCAGATTTGTTCGGACGAAAGTGATCCGTTCTGAACGGACTTCACGAATATTGAAATTAGGGTTTCTGCAATATTAAATTAGTTATGAACGTATATGTCCGTTCAGGATGGTTAGTACTTAGTACAATTTATCCCATGATTTTCTTAATAAACGTTCCAACATATCACAACCGTTCTGGACCAAACCAATTTGAAAGTCTCTGTGAATTTCTGCATTAATTTGTTCCATACGGTCTGTTCCGTTCAGAATGGTTGCTCCATAGAAATCAACAATCTCAAATTTGCTTTACTTTTATATTTGATTATTACAAATCTATGTCTTCGTAAAGTCTTGTTTATTTCTTCGATTCTTCAATTTGGTCTTGCAATTAAGATCTTCATAAATCTTTCTTTGATTCTTCAAATTAATCTTGCAATTATAATCATCATGAACCTACAAACTCACTCAATCATGGAAATAGTTAAATTCAACTAATGTGTGTTTTGCAAATTATGTCAAAAAAATAATAATTAAAAGATTGCATACAACCAACACGTACTGGATAAGCAAGTAAAGATACTATTAGATACTAAATAGATATACATAAACAATGAATAAAATTCATATCATATCATTCATCATCTCCATATAAATATAAATATATATCTATATATATAGTTTTATAATTTTATTTTTAATCCATACTCTTGCTCACTGTGTTAAAAAAATTACTCTTATATGTATCCAATAAACTAAAAGAAAAATTATCCATACTCATCTTATTAAATACGTTATAATTCGAATAAATAGATACATCTAATATGAACTTTATTGTTAGAAATTGAAATGTCTCTGGTGATTGAATCAAGTACGGGTTCCAATTAAAAATTAAGACGCATCAGCATATGTGTTGGGGTGTCAGTGATACCCTTTTAATCATTTATTTGATAAAAAAAAGTGCGAGTAAGATTTTAGTTATTATTTATTGTTTTCTTACTCGTTATTTTAATGGATAAAGTTGAAATATTATAAGTTAATATTTAATGGGTAAGAATGAAAATTGGGCATGGATATAAAAATGAGTCCAATCCGACCTTACCGTAACTCAAAATTTTTATTAATAGAAAATTAAATAAAAATACTGATATTGAGGAAGGATTTCTGAGTAATTTGAGATATAGGAAAAACGTGATATTTCAAAACGTACAGAGGACGTTACAGACAATCGTGGCCAGCTTAAAGAAATTAGATTACGCATAAATGAAACTAAACTCTGGACGTTATAGAGTATCACAGCCAGGGACTGTTTTGGTCTATCACAGCCACGAACAAAATTAAGGCCTGAAGTCTGTAGGTTCAAATGAATTTGTCCTGGACGTTATCAAGGATAACGGTTAGAAATTAAAATTTTTGTTTAACGCTGTTTTGCTAATCTGAACGTTGTGGTCTATAACATCCAGAGGAGGACGTTATAGACCATTGTGTTTTTCTTAGATATCGAATTTTTCAGAAATCCTTACCCATTGGCCATTGTCGATATTTGTATTTATTTTCTTATTAATAAAAATTTCGGAAAACCATTGATATCCGTGATTTAAGTTCTTGCCAAATTTTATACGAACGTATTAAAATAATTAAAAAAAATTTATTTTCCTTTAATATTGTCTGTCAGATTTAGCGTTCACGTGTTTTGATCTGGCCTTTTTTTTTAATCTTTATATTGAACCTTTGACTATTTTGCAAATATTTTTATGTTGTTCTTCTATTCTTCTCCTTTGTGCAAACATTTTTCTTCTTTTGTCCTTCTTTTGTGAAAATTCTGAAATCTCGTTATTTATTTGTTAAATATTTTGTCTGATTCACAGTAATTAGTATTCAAAAGATTCGTTTGTTTGTTTTAAAAAAAATCGTTTGTTGTATGAATTTTCACACAAAGATGTTAATTATGAATTATTATAAGAGGAGGGATCGGATTACACCCTTTTTTTTTGACACATTTTGACACCAACTATTTTCGAAGTCCAAATAGTCAATTCAAACTGTTCAACATGATTGATATATTAAAATATGCTTGGAGATAAAATTTTACATTTTTTTGAATTTTTTTACTATTTATTAAGATGGATACAAAATCGTTGTTTTCGAACCATTGAAAAATAACGATTTTGTAACCATCTTAATAAAAAGTAAAAAAATTCAGAAAAATGTAAAATTTTATCTCCAATCACATTTTAATATGGTTATTATGTTGAACAGTTTGGATCGACTGTTTGGATTTTGAAATTGCAAAATTGACCTATAAAAAAAACAGTGTCAAGATGTGTCAAAAAAAAAGAGTGTAATTGGATCCCTCCTCGTATTATAAACACCTAACTTTGCAAGTTTTAACACTGAGCGATTGAATTGAAGCATTCAACTACACAGATGCTGATATTCACTCTTAATTACATTATCAAGTGCTTTGTACGTGACAATAACTTAATAAGTGCAAAACACTTCGATGAAGATATAAACACCTATATACTGTAGCAAAGGCGGGTTTAGTTGACATGAATGGAATTAATTGACTCCCATTTATAATTTTTTAGAAAAATATCAGAGTTTCAATCACGATTGACCCCATGTAATTTACTAACTGTATTCATGGTTGACTTCCATATTATATTTTCTTCTCCAATTTAAAAGCTTGTTAATATTGATCCCCTAACGATAAATTTCTAGCTCTGCCCATGCACTGTAGATGTTAAAAATTAATAGTATAAATATAAACACAAGTTTGAACACTTGACTTTACAAGTATAAACTTTGCAATGAATAATGATGTAGCATTAATTAACAGTGTCGTCTAATGCAGTTATAAGCATAAAAAAAAAGTTTGAGCACCACACTAGCAAATATAAACATCTAATTATATAACTTTAAGCACTTGATCGTTCATATTTAAACACCGAATAGGTTAGTTAAAAGTAGAAATATATACGTATGTGTTAAAATTAACTTTATAGGAGCTGTGAAATAATTCAATGGCGACTTGGAAGAGCAAAACCTATGGCGACTACCAAGGCGATAGGAGGGAAGGGAAAAAGGAAACATGGCTGGAAGCCCGTACTAAGATGAGGAAAGCAACGGAGCAGGCCATCCTCCGACGCAACACCCAACTTTCTGACTTCCGCCGAGCATCATACAAGGAGGCATTAGAGCAGGCCATCAAGACCCAACCAACAGCTGAGGTTAAGATCATCAAACCACCACACAGGGAAAGGCAGAACATTAATGGTGGGTCAACTGTCCTAGTTAATAAGGGAAAGAAAGTGATGGAGGAGACAACAGCACTAGGGACAGATACACCTGACAATGAAGGGTGGACTGAGGTACGAAGGAAAGAAAATAAGAGCAGGCAAGAGAAGCATGGCCAGGCAAGTTCTCTGCAGTGGAAACATGATCTGATGGCACAGGGCAAGTGCTTTAACTGTTTACTGAAAGGGCATAGAAAATTTGAGTGTACCAGGCGAATCAGATGCCATAGATGCAACATGTATGGACATAGCTCATACAGGTGCAATAACTATGCTCACATTAATGGAAGTGCTATCCCACCTACCTCACTACATATAAGAGAGAACACAAGCACTCAGAGAACTCACAAGCCAAAAATTGTAGTATCAGAGGAAACACAGAGAGACAACAACAGTAACAAAAAGGAAGAAAACAACAACAGTGATATGGATCCCTTGGCTAATTGGGAGACCATGGCTCTCATTGTGCCGAAATACTTTGCCACTGAGAGACCCACAGACCGTAGAGTGTTCCTCAAAAGGAAAGACAACTTATCACCGGCCAATGAGTTCTTAGAAAGGTCAGCAATCGTATTGACAGGGCCAAACCACAACACCCCCACTCTAGCTTATAGCATAGTGAGAAAGATGGCGACTATTTTCAGGATTAATCCGCAACACATCAAGGTCAGAAAACTCACACCTACCATGGGGGATTACCTGGCAATCTTCCCCACTGTAGAGCTTCGAAATGAGGCATGCAACATATGTGCTTTTGATCTAGGTGCAGGGGTTCAGATACAATTGACAAAGTGGGTCAAAAAATCTGACATGGTGCATGATCCTACTACGCACAAAGCTAGACTCAGAATCCACGATCTGCCGATGGAGTTCTGGACAAAGGAAGCCGTTACACAACTGGTGTCGGGTTTCGGAAATTTAGAGAGGATGTCTGATTTTCCGGCAAACGAGAACTATGAAGAATTGAGAGTCCTGGTAGCATGTTATCATCCGACGCATGTGTTTGAGGATATTACAGTTACAGATGACCCATTCACAACCACTGTGCGTTTTGAAATGGAAGGTTGGCTGATATCATCGGCACTACAACAGCCACCAAGTAACAATGATCAAGGGGACCATCGTCGCCGAGCAAGAGGAGAGGATGAGGCAGAGTACTGGGACAGACAGTGGAAGGATGGAGTTAGGAACAGAATGCAACAAAGGAAAAACTCATCAGACTCAGATAGTTCGTTGGGGCCGGTAACTCAATCCCAAAGTCAGCATGACCATTTACAAAGAAATGTTACAAAGAATCCACAAATGGAGACCATGGAGATCACAACAACTGGAGATAGAATTGTAAACGGAGGGATAAATACACGAAAGAAGGTTGAAACTGCAAACTTGGGGCAGAGTGGAGGAAAGCATGTGCAGACCGTTACTGAGGTAAAATTTCTCATGGAGTCAAATCAATTTAATACAAGAATTTTTATACACGCAAAAACCACTCAGGGGAAGGTTTTCAAAGAAAGTTGGGTAAACCTTACTCCTATTCTGTCAGAATGGGTACGAGGAGTAGGTTTTGAACTGTTCAAGGAGGCTACTAAGCCAAAAAGTCAGAAGAACAGCTGTAATATATCACAACAGGGAAGAAACAAAGTGGGTTCTTTTATTACAGCCTATGATCACGTGGGTAACGAGATAGGAGAAATAAACTTGGGAAATATGAAGCCCATAGACACAGGCCGAATTAAAGAGGTCACTCCTTTAGAAGAAAGCCCAGTAAGCCAATTTCAAATCATAGCTGCAGGCCCACAAAATGAAACTGTGGAGATTGAAGGCCCAGAATTTCTAATAGATCTCGAACCCACTGAACCGCCGGGTTTTGAAGCAAGCGAAGCAAATACGGCTCAGGTCCGTAAAAGCGAGAGGCTGTTAATAAAAAATAAGGGCCCATATGTGCACCCAGAAGAGAAAGCAAGATTGAATACCAGACCGGACTCAGTGTCGCTTACAAAGAGCACCCCAAGGAAGAAGCAAAAAATTCCGAGGATTCAACCAGAATATCTCAACTCTTATGACCCAATAACGGCAAACCATGCAGAGGTAATACTCATGGCAGCAGGTGTTGAGTATGAAGGAAGAATAGCGGCCCAACTAGAGAGTGTTCTTGGGATGTAAGCAACACAAGAAACGCAGAACAAGGAAACAGTAGTGTAGTAAGAAGAGTAGTTGAAATTTATGTTTAATTATGTTAAGTTCAATTAGCAGTAATTTTTTGTTGTTGTTTAGCGGGTTGTGTGCTAGTGGGTTTAGTTTTATTAGCGGGTTTACATGTATTTTGTTCACAAATGGATCTTAACTTTGCGGTTTGGGAAAAAAGTCAGGGAAATTGTAACAGGAATAGGAAGGGAAAGCAAAGAGTCTGTAAGATCTTTCAATACAATGATGCATTTCAGATTAAGAAAACAGGATGTCGGATCAGAGAGGAAGAAAAACAGTTGTTAAATGGATTACAAAACAAAAGTAAAGATAATTAGTTGGAATGTAAGGGGGTTAAATGATAGGGAAAAAAGGCTTGCAATCAGGGAAACAGTGTTCTTTGAAAAACCGGATATCATCTGCTTCCAAGAAACAAAGATGAGCACGATTAATGATAATATTAGAAAAGAATTGTGTGGTAGAAGATTGGACAAGTTCACGACCTTACCGGCAACAGGTACACGAGGAGGTATAATAATAGCATGGCATGAGAAAAGATTTCAGAAAATACAAGAAGAACAAGGCATGTTTTCTTTATCGGTGAAATTGAGGGATGTATTGTTGAATCAAACATTTACAATTACTGGGGTATATGGCCCAAATAGTTCGGCCATGAGGAGCTCTTTCTTTCAGGAGCTAGAGGAAAGCAAACCACGAGATGGAACACCTTGGATAGTTGGAGGAGATTTTAATGTAACACTAGAAACAAGTGAAAGAAATTCAGCAACACAAGACACAAGAGGCTCAATTGAATTTCAGAATCTCATATCTGAAATAGGGTTACAGGATCTAAGAATGGAAGGACGTCGCTTCACATGGTCGAATGCAAGGGAACAACCTACTATGGCAAAGCTCGACAGATTTTTTATCTCAACCGAATGGAGCAGAGTTTTTCCGAATTCTAAACAGCTGACATTGCCTAATACCAATTCGGACCATTGTCCGATCAAATTCGAGGCCCTGACAGATTTTAAGAAATCAAAGATTTTCAGATTTGAAAAATTTTGGTTAAAAATACCTGAATTCAAGCAAGTAGTGGAGCAAGAATGGCAACAGATGCCTACTGCCATGGATCCCAGCAGTCTCCAGCGCAAACTATGGACCATTCAGGCCAAGATACAACAATGGACCAAAGAAAAGGTGGGAAACATAAAAAGTCAGCTGCAAGTATGTAGAGAGTTCCTGGGATGGTGTGAAGAGGTGCAAGAGAGGCGCCAGATAACAAGTCTGGAGAAATTAATAAAGGCACTAATCAAAAGAAGGTACACCCAACTGGCAGTTTTAGAGGAAGAGATGTGGAGGCAACGTGCGAAGACTAAATGGGATCTAGAAGGTGACAAGAACACGAGATTTTATCATGCGTATGCCTCTGCTTCAAAAGTTAATAATACAGTGAATGCAATTGAGCACAACGGGAGGATGTTCATGGATCAAGCAAACAAAGCAAAAATATTTCGAGATTTTTACATACAGTTAATGGGAACTGCACATGAAAGAATATCAAACATGGAATGGGACCAATTGTACCCTGAAAAGATGGAGTTGACAGAGCTAATCCAACCGATACAAGAGGACGAGATTAAAAATGTCATTAACTCATGGCCAAATAACAAAACACCGGGCCCTGACGGGTTTAGTGGTGAGTTTTACAAGGAGTTCGCTGATATAGTATTCCCTGATATAAAGGCAGTAATAAGCTTCATTCTGGAAGAGGGTAACACTTTGCATCCACTTGACGGTTCATACACCATTTTGATTCCGAAATCACAGAATTCGAATAAGGCGAAGGATTTTAGGCCTATAAGCCTGATCAACGGGATACAGCGAATAATCTCAAAGATACTAGCAAAGAGGTTGCAACAAAAAATAGGGCAAATAGTGCACCCATCACAGACCGGTTTTTTGAAGGGAAGGCAAATTACAGAAGGTTTTGTGTGTGCGCAAGAGGTGTTACAGGTAGCAAGAGAGAGGAATATACCGTTGGCGGTTTTCAAGGCGGACATACATAAAGCGTTCGATACACTAGGCTGGGAGTTCTTACTAGAGGTCATGAGGCATATAGGATTTCCACCACAGTGGTTATCATGGATAAGAAGACTGGTTTTACCGGGTTCAGCGCAAATTATCCTCAATGGACTGATAGGAAGGAAGATTGTGTTAAAAAGAGGGGTACGACAAGGCGACCCGTTATCGCCATTTCTTTTTATCATAGCAATGGACTTCGTACCGAGATGGTTGACACGATTAATGAGTATAGGAGCACTTAGAATGCCAATTCAAGGGATGTACCCGTCTATGCTCTACGCAGATGACGCGATCTTTTTTATCAAACCCGAGAAGCATCAGGTACAGGTGTTAAAAATCATGCTACTGACTTTTGGGATTATCTCCGGACTCACTGTAAATCTTGAAAAATCAGAATTGTTGGCAACAGCCACGGCGCAAGAAGATACAAAGGAACTGGCAATCTTACTGGGATGTAAGGATACCAAATTCCCGTTTAAATATTTGGGTCTGCCGCTGTCCGATAATAGGTTACCCAGGATTGCATTCATGCCACTAGTGGAGAATATTAAAAACAGAATGTCTGGGTGGTCGGCAAAGCTACTGTCAAGCGCAGGGAGAATAGTACTCATCAACTCGGTGTTATCTTCCATTCCAATATATCACATGTCAGTTTTTAATCTCCCGGTGTGGGTAATAAATGAGATAGACAGGGCACGAAGAAGCTTTTTATGGCAAGGGGCAAATCTGACTGAAAAAAAATTACATTTGGCCAACTGGAATTTAGTGTGTCGACCGAAACAGATAGGAGGGATGGGCATTAAAAATTTGAGAAGTTTTAATCATGCTTTGCTAGCAAAGTGGTATTGGCAGTGGCAATGTAGCGATGAAAAATTGTGGAAAATATTGTTCAAGGGGTTGTATGGAGAGCAACAGCAAGGATTATGCAACTCTCATTTTTACAAAAAAAATCTCAAGGCAGTCAAGCCCTTCTGTGATTGCTTTATCTTGAGAACAGTTGGCAGGGGAGACACAATTAGTTTGTGGGACCAAGATTGGGGAATAGGAGTGGTGAAACATGTTTTTGAGACCTTATATACTTTCACAACACACACGGAGGCAACGCTACAGGATTTCATACAGACGCCAAGGGTACAATCCATGTTCAGATCGGTACTGTCAGACCGAGCAAATCAGCAGCTAACAGGGCTGGTACAGGCCAGATTTTCACTGGTACAAGCTCAAAGAAGATCTCAAATTGAGGAAGATGGCGCAAAATGGAAGATGGAAGCAAATGGACAGTTCACAGTTAAAGGAGCATACACTACAATGGAACACACTCCGGAAATTATATCAGATATTCATAAGGTATGGCGAATCAGGGTACCACCAAGGATGCGAGTGTTTGGATGGCTGCTATTGCATAATAAAATTTTGACCGCTGACAATCTCAGAGCGAAAGGGTTGCATATCGTTGGTATGTGCTACATGTGTAGAAGAAACGATGAATCAGTCACACACCTATTTACTGAATGCCCTGTGAGTGACCAGGTACACAGAAGGGTTTTAAGAGATAATCTGACAAATATATCGGGCCAAGACAGAGTTCAGCTTCTGATCAAGGAAAATATAACCGGTGCCATAAGAGAGATTATGCTGATCACGCACTTCGTAATTTGGAGAGAAAGATGCAATCGAATCTTCAGAGAATTAAGCAAGGACACGGCTGAACTGGTACAAGAGGTACTCACACAGTACAGGATTAGTGTACCAAATCACCCAGAAGAACCAAATGCGGAGTGAGAAGTCAAAGATTAGTCAGATTAATTTATATTAGTAGATTGATGTATCAGGATCAGTAGTGCTTGTATCTGTTTCTGTTTTTTCAATATTTATCTTGCTTTTATATTTATTTTTGTAAACCGGGTTTCTCACTCAGAAACTCAAAAACTTTCTACCAACTATGGTTAATTAAATGTGGGCTAGACCCTCATTGTTATCTCTAAAAAAAAATTAACTTTATAGGGTCTCAATGTTGCTGGTATAAGATAATAGATATAAGAGGAGGGATAGTGGCACAGGAGCGGAAGCAGGAATTCATAGAATGAAATCAATTTTTTTTAATAAAAATAATGTGTGAGAAAGATAATATAAAATAAGAAGTGTCACATGTGAGTTTTTAATTTGTTTTTATTAAAAAAGTTATAAAATGCTAGAAATTCCTCAAATTATAATTTTTTTTTAATAATGGAGTTAATAGTATAAAATTTCACAGAAAATTATGAGGAGAAATTTCTTGTACCCCTAGCATTTTACTATTATTTATATAAAAGAAGTATATCTTTAGTACTAGTTTTTGAAAAAAAAAATTGGGATCAATTGAGCTTCATTCTTATATAGTAGGTCCTGGTGACACATCTTGACACCATATTCTTATATGCTATTTTTGCAATTTCAAAATTCAAATAGTCAATCCGAATTGTTCAACATGATCTCATATTAAAATATCCTTTGAGACCAAATTTTATATTTTTTGGAAAGTTTTTTAGTATTTATTAAAATGTGTACAAAAAAATATGATTGAAAAACAATAATTATAAAATTTTCTAAAAAAACAGTAAACAATTCCAAAAAAATATAAAATTTGGTCTCCAAATACATTTTAATATAGATATTATATTGAACAGTTCGGATCGACTGTTTGAATTTTTAAATTACAAAAATAACTTATAAATATATAAATAAATGAGTAAAGCTAGTATAATCTTAAGTGTACTGGGTTCTTGGTATGCTTAAATCTGATATCGTCGGATTTGTTTAAAATTTGTGCTATCACAGATCGATCTCATGAGTTTTGCACTAACGGAAACGAAGAAAACTAAATTTTTACGCTCTGTTATCTCCATTCTCCTCCTCCCTCTCCTTTCGTCTCTCTCCGCCTCCCTCCTTTCTCAATTTCTCCTCCCCCACTTCTCTTTTTTTTTTCTTCTTCACTAGCTTTTCGAATCAGCTAGAAGGGAAGGGATGTGACTTGTCTCGCCTCGCCTCGCCTCGTCTTCCCAATCCGACTTCTCCCCTTCGCTCACCTCTCCAATCCGCTAGGGTTTTTGTTGCGTGCGCGACCGATCACTCTCCCTTGCGATTCTATTCCTTGCTGCTGGAATTGTTTCAAACCTTGAGCTAATCCAAGTGGAAGGTAATGTTCTATCCCTCTCCTGTTAAACGATGCACCAAATAATAAACGATGTACCAAAGGGATGTACCAAACAAGGTCTGACTCTGATAATTATTTAAGTAGTATGGTATGTATCTAAAATGGTTGCATTCAAGGTCCGACTCTGATAATTATTTAGCCCTTGAGTTGGCTTAAAAGCTTAAATTTGATATTCAGCCATTATACACTAGCATATGGATCCAAATAATTTAGTGGTAGCATGATAATTGTATGTCATATTAAAGTTGGTTTGAGTACATGAACATGTTCATTATACAACCATTATACACTAGCCATTATATAACCATTATACAGCCATTATACACTAGCCCTTGAGTTGGTTTGAGTACATGAACATGCTCATTATATGTCATATTAGAGCTCCAATTAGCTATCATGGTCCAGAGAGAACTTTAAGGGAGTTTAATTCATGCTTTAATTTGGTCTTTAATGTCAGTTTGTATTTGGAAAATTTTGGTGTGCCTTTCTTTTTACAAAAATTTGGATCTTGCAAAGGGGATTTGAGACCTTTAAAGGTTGATACTTGAGAATTTGATTTCATGATCTTGTAGAGGGGTTAACAGAGAGCATATGAGAACTGGGTTTGAGTCATTTGCATTTCCACCTTTCAACTTATGAGTTTTCGAAGAAGGGTACTTGTTAGAAATTTCTGCAGTGCACAGTTCATGAATTGAGGGTTGCAACTTCAGAATTTTTGTTTTCGTTCATACAATGCATACTTTTATATTCATATATCTATAGTAAATGCTCTTAAGTGTTTCTGTGCCAATTTTTATATTTTTATGGATTTTATTTATATTTTTAAGGAATTGTTTTAGTGACAGGGGCAGTTCAGTCCAAGTTCTGCTGTCACAAATTTGTGAATTTTTTTCTGGCCAATTGGCTATATAGAATTTTGATTTCTTTATATGGAAATGTTCATCTTAATCTGTACTATATGTGTGATTTTTTTGGTGACCTCAGGAATTTTCTACTAGGTACTGGTAAGGAGGCTTTGTACCATGGTTCCTATTTTGCAGCAGCAGAAAAGAAAAAATATCAAAAACTTGAAAATCTGAACTTTAGAAATCCATTAAAAATAGCAGAAAAATCCAAATAAATCAAACTTTGGGTCTAAACCGTGTGGAATGAAGTCCTTTACATGCTAGTATGATTATTTTTGCATTTCAGTCCCTGTATCAGTCTGCACTGACTGATTTACCAGAGCAGGTTTCTTTGTATCTCTCTACGATAATTTCCCTTTCTCTTACAGTATTCTTTAGAATTTATATGAGATTCCATTTCTCTTACAGTATGCTTCAGAATTTAGATGAGATTTTCATTGAACTGTGCTTTCTATTTTTTTTTTTTTGAGAAAAAACTGTGTTTTCTTATATGTTCTTTTGTTGAATCTATTTTCTTATATGCGCAAGCTGCAGGTTACATCGAGAAGTTCAGCATGGTAGCCAGTGTGAGGGGAGGTCATCATCCCACTTTACTACTTGTAAGAGATGTTGCCCCTGCTGACCCAAGCAAGGCTCAGCTACTTCAGAGCTTCACTGACTTGGGTTGTCAATGTGTATTTTTTGTTGTTGTAACATAATAGGATGCAGTTTATGATGATGTATGCTTATGATGAGAACAACTCTTATAATTATTGTGTAATTGAGTGCATTTCTTTTTTAGAACAATGTAATTGAGTCTTTTTTTTTTAGAATAATGTATGAGAACAGTTCTTATAATACGATGCAGTTTCTCTTATAATGATGTATGCTTATAATGACAATGTAATTGAGTGCATTTGTTTTTGTTACAATGTTGCCTTGATAACAACTTCTATAATTAAGGTGTAATTTTTCTCATGTATTCTTATAATGATGTTATGACAAAATTGCCCTTCTAAAATATGAGAATTTGGTAATGTACTTATAATGATATTTGGTGATTGCCTTGTGCATCCAATGAGCACATGTAAAATTGTGTAAAAGATTCTTTATTATACTTGCTTGATGGTTTTAAAATGATACCAGTAAACTGTATTCCAACCATTAAATGACATTTTAATATATACTAACAACATTGTTTAGCAAAAAACAACAATTTAGCACAAAAATTTCAGTTTAGTCCAAAAAACATTACATTTTATAATTGTCAGCATTTACCGCATTTAGTTACAACACCACATTGTACCTATACCAAAATAAAACCCACATTTTAACTATACTAAAATACAACCCTCATTTTAGCTATAACAAAATACAACCCCTATTTTAACTATACCAAAATACAACCCCTATTTTAACTATACCAAAATATAACACCACATTTTAGCTAACCAAAATATTATCCCACAATTAGCTTTACTAATAGACCTAATTAACTAAGATCTAACTAACAACGTGTCACTCTCATGTCGACTTCAATTATAGTCCTTCTTTGTAGAAACCCTAAAAAAGATAAAGATTGATTAGTGTGCCTAGAGATTAATTGTACAAATCAAAATGGGTATCACAAAGTGATTAAATGCATATCTAGAACCTGAGGACATGTTCGAGAACTGTGCCCCGCTTTCATGCCACAATTTGTACAAGTTCTTAACTATTTCTCAATTGCAGGGAGCAAGGACTCTTCATGAGGGACCATGTTATTTGAGGGCACATCAAAAGACAATGCTCGTGCAACATCCATACTACTTGAGGGCACATCCATACTCTTTCTAATCTATGTCAAACGAAGCATCATAATTTTTTAGTTACAACATTCTGATTTCTCAAGTTCCCAACAGTTAGCAGGCCAATTTTGTTCTCTATTAATATCAAGTACTCTTTTGTGTTCACTAATTTTCTAAACATAAGGACAAAATAGGACTAGAGATGGTGGAATTCTTGTTTATCTGACCTGAACTATCCAATCTGATATATGTGGAGAAAAATAATGAAATTATGTATAAACAAAATAAAACAACTAGAGATGAAACTATTGAGGTATAATGCTACCACTAAATTAGAAAATAATAAAATTATCTCTGAACTAACTTTAGAAAATTGAGTCATCATCTACCCATTTATAAATCTGGTTATCTTTAGCATACAATTATCATGCTACCACTAAATTATTTGGATCCATATGCTAGTGTATAATGGCTGAATATCAAATTTAAGCTTTTAAACCAACTCAAGGGCTAAATAATTATCAGAGTCGAACCTTGAATGCAACCATTTTAGATACATACCATACTACTTAAATAATTATCAGAGTTAGACCTTGTTTGGTACATCCCTTTGGTACATCGTTTATTGTTTAGTGCATCGTTTAACAGGAGAGGGATAGAACATTACCTTCCACTTGGATTAGCTCAAGGTTTGAAACAATTCCAGCGGCAAGGAATAGAATCGCAAGGGAGAGTGATCGGCCGCGCACGCAACAAAAACCCTAGCGGATTGGAGAGGTGAGCGAAGTGGCGAAGTCGGATTGGGAAGACGAGGCGAGACGAGTCACATCCCTTCCCTTCCCTTCTAGCTGATTAGAAAAGCTAGTGAAGAAGAAAAAAAAAAGAGAAGTGGGGGAGGAGAAATTGAGAAAGGAGGGAGGCGGAGAGAGACGAAAGGAGAGGGAGGAGGAGAACTGGACTTTGAATGGAGATAACAGAGCGTAAAAATTTAGTTTTCTCCGTTTCCGTTAGCCCAAAACTCATGAGATCGATCTGTGATAGCACGAATTTTAAACAAATCCGACGATATCAGATTTAAGCGTACCAAGAACCCAGTACACTTAAGACTATACTAGCTTTACTCTAAATATATAATGTCAAGAAGTGTCATCGTAAAACAGTGTAATTAAATCCCTCCTCTAGATATAAATACCTTTATAAACATCAAATAACAAGTACATTAACACTGGATAGTATTTACAGTTAGATATGAGTCAATGGGCTTGAGACTTCCTCAAAAGCAGGGATCCCTGAATTTTTTCTAAGCAATATTCCTTTTTGTTTAAAACATTATTAGCGTTTAATTCAGCTGTTAATTTTAGATATTTAGTATAGATTTAAATAATAATTAAACTCGCAAAAACTCGTACTCGTATATAATTAGTTCCTACGTATCAACACCTTAAATACCATACACTAATAAATCATATAATAAGCGTAGGATTATATATAGAGAGATGGGCTAACTTACTTTGGAAAGTAAGATGGTGTTTTACTTCCCGCTCATATTTCTATTTTTAAAGTTTAAATAGTCGAATCGAAACTTCCAACATGTTATTCATATTGAAATGTGCTTGGAGACCAAATTTTACATTTTTTGGAAAAATTTTAACTATTTTTTCAGAATTTTTGAAAATCACAGTTTTGCTGAATTTTTTATTTAATGAAAAGATGTGATTTTGAAAAATTCTGAAAAAATAGTAAAAAATTCCAAAAAATGTAAAATTTGGTTTCTAAGCACATTTCAATATGAAGAACATGTTGGAAGGTTCGATCGACTATTTGAACTTTGAATCAAGCATTGCTTATTAAATGGTACTTTCAATGGGAAAAACCGGTAAAAGCTCTTTGGAAAACTTTGTTCCTGCACTCACTGCAACCAAATGAGTTGTGCCCAGACACACCTTTGTTCAATACAATTTCGAAGGCAACAAGGGGATTCTGTCAGATGTCCTTCAGACATGTACCAGGGAATGGTAAAAGAATTTCACTTTGGAACCATAATTGGGGCCACGGTATATTGAGTAAGGAATTGGCAGATCTCTGCTCACACACCTTAGATTCAAAGATTACATTACAAGGGGCAAAACAGTCAAATGAATTAAGGTTAATGTTCAGACCTACCCTAACAATTGATGCTGAAGAAGAATTAGAGAATCTGACAACTATGCTGCATCAAATGGAACTCAGAGAACAGATACATGATGATGTGATATGGAATTGGACAGAATCTGGAAATTATACTGTCAAGAGTGGATATCGCATGTTCAAAGAAGAACCAAGGATACAGTCACACATTCATAGAATTTGGAAGTTACAAGCACCGCCACGCATGAAGGTCTTCGCTTGGCTAGCACTACTTAACAGACTACTAACAATAGACAATCTAAACAAAAGAGGATGGCCAATTGTCAACAGATGTGTGCTTTGTAAAGAGGCATTAGAATCAGTCAAGCACCTTATGCAGGAATGCACATTCTCGCAGGAACTGTATCGGGCAATTTCATTGACTTTGCCGATTACACACTCTGATTTTATTATACAATCTCAGAGATCAAAGAGACACAGATCGATTACACTAATCACTCAATTCATATTATGGCGTGAACGCTGGGCAAGAACGTTTACAGAGGTGACCAAAGAAATTACTGTTCTAAAGGATGAATTAACTTGGCAGTTGCAATTTTACACATTAGAACCAGGCTAGAAGAGGAGATACATGCGGCTGGTACTGGTGGCAAAGCATACTGGCATGAGGCGCAAGCTTCACTTCATTTTGCTTTTTCTTAATTTCTGTTTCTGTCATTTACCTTGTCTTTTTTTTTTTTTTTTTTTTTTTTTTTTCTGGCTCAACTGTTTTGAGCATAGTGACACAGTACGCGAATTATTCGCGTTTTATTCGTTTTTTGACGTTTCCGAACCGAACTCCGAATAAAATGCAGAAAAACGAATAATACGTTTTATTCGCGAATAAAACGCGTATAAAACGCGAATCACGAATTATTCGCGATTAAAACGCGAAAAAAACGGACTGTTATTGGGCCGGCCCGCTGAGTAAAAGTGATCTCAGGCGCTGGAGCTAGATGAAATGGTTGGATCCGCTCCAATTATAGTTCTACCCGAAATTTGAATGGAAAAAGCTTTGGATCCCCTCCAATTCTAGAAGTTTGAATTATTTTTTTTGTTGGGTTCTATTTTTTTTTTTGCTTCCTTATTGTACCGAATTATACCCGAATTATACCTGAATCACGAATTTTTAAACCCGCCGAACCGAACCCGAACTATTAATTTGTTACTATGGTTTTGAGCACATTGTTATTTACTTTACTGTTACATCCCTTATGTAATGGACAAAATCTTGAATGAAATAGGGCCAGACCCATATTTTTCTTCAAAAAAAAATTTCTCAAAGTTAAGCCATCTATACACACACACACACACTACTGAATAGCTTTCACATATCATGAAATTAACCAAAAAGAAAAAAGAAAAAGGCACAACAAACGACGTCACTCGGATCAACTATCCGAATTTCAATACGAACATGATCGTCCTTGTTTTACGAAACTCATTAATTAGCCTATCTTTTATTTATTAACATTTTAATGGCATCTTATGGATGCGATTGCACCCCTTAAAATAAGAGGAGATTTCACGTATGCCCTCCAATATTACATATTTTCTCCTCCAAAGTTTATAATATCAGAGTTTATAATATCATATGGTTCTTCAAAATTTTAAAAACTCACATATTTATCTATTATAAGTTTATAACTCTACAATATATTAAATTTATCTAAAACTAATTAATTTCAGACCATTATACCCTCCTTTCCAGTAATATTGGACTCATGGACTGAGAACCCATTGTGAATAGCACCCCTTAAAATGTAAAATACACTTTGATGAAGATCTCACAAATTTTAACTTCAAAAGAAACAATCAACTGAACAACATCACCTGGAAAGAAAGAAAAAAACTGGTACTGGTACCATCCTTCCCTTTTGGAAATCCTATTTTTAAAATGATACTTTAGACACCAATCCAATACTAATAACAAATCCGATGAAGAAGGATAACAGGAATGATTAAAATGATTTTAGAATGTGAGGAATTTCATAAAAAAAATTTGTTCTCGTCAGCTTGGAAGATCCAAGTACTAAATTTTCACTAAAATATCATTATAAAGACAGATTTAAAGATTAATAAAAAAATGTGAAGCGACTGGGGAGAAGGGTGTAATGATCTGAAGTGAATTTTAGAAGTCTCAAATATTGTTATTTAATTAGTTTTAAATATATTTAATAAATTGTACAGTAGTTATAATGAGTAAGTATGTGAATTTTTGCAATTTTGAAGAACAAATATAATATTACAAATTTTTGAAGAAAAAATACATAATATTGAAGTTTTTGAGGAGATGTATAAACTCTCTCCTAAAATAAGAGAATGAAATCCGATCCTCAAAATATAAAAAACATATAAAAATATTATAAAAAACATACATATATAAAAAAGAAAGACAGACTATTTGATTAGAGAGTTGATATTCAATATGAAAATTCATCTTTTAATCACAGCCGTTGGCGATCAGGATATCTACGTGCTTAGTATAAGAATGGAGGATCAGGACATCTACGTGCTTAATATAAGAATAGAACTATCTCCTAACATACAAGTTTTTCACGAAAGGTGGCATACTAATCAGACGTCTCATAAGTTGTTGCAGCAGTGTATGTGCTGTCGGAAGTGGGCGTAAAAGAGAAGTAATCACGCTAAATAATTTTTCAAGAAATTGAATCCGAAGAGCGTAAACATATTAGATATTATCCATCCCTCCGTATTCGAAAATTAGATACAAATATTCAACATCCAAGTATCCGTATGGATACAAATACAAATATAATTTTTAATTTTAATTATTTGTATTTCAAATAGTAGACACATATAGTTTAATATATATATCACGATTCACGAACAAATTTATGTATATTTACATATACGTTAAGATCGTATCTGTATTTAAAAAATAAAGCAAATATAAATATTATTTTATCATTATCCGATCCGTTTGTATCCCTAATTGGCACATGCGTCCTAGAATATCACACTCTTCTGACAAAAATTACTGGAACGTAATAAGGTTCTACCAATTACTGATTTTACTGATTCAATATTCCTTTATAACGGCATATTGTTAGAGCTTTGTTTGCTTGAGAGAATTCACTTTTAATTGAATTTTGGACGAGTGAAATACTGAATACGATATTCAGTGGGAATTAAATCTGCTGCGATCCAAAAATCCCTGCGATTCTCTACGATTCCAAATCCCACTCTTCATATATTTTGAGATTCGAGCATAAAAATAACTTCTCTTGAGATTTGTGCATTCCAAAAAGTGAATGAAGAGATTTGGAATCACAGAGAATTATAGGGATTTTTGAATCGCAGCAGATTTGATTCCTATTCAGTGGGGTTTGTGAGTAATTTTAATAACTTTTTCACTCCTACCTCACATATAATCATTATTTTAACATTGGGAAGGGTAAAATGGTGATTATCATTAATTTCTCAAAATCTACAGCACTTTACAACAATTATGATTTATGTGGGGATATAATATTTTCAGGTGCAAACTGGACGTGCAAAAAAGTTATCTGAGCCGTCGGATCGTCATCGACGGAAAAATGTATCCGTGCACTCGATTAATAGTAATCACAAGTTGCCACGAGGCCTTCGAACTCTCAATTATCCGAACTCAAGATTGTTTGTGTTTGTTCACCCTTATCCGTGCCGACTTGTGTTGTTCTGTACTGTTTTATTTTTTGGTCACAATTGCCCTCTGTATCGTACTTAAGGATGTTAATGGATACAATACGGATTGGAAAGAGACATTTCATATTTATATTCGTATAAAATTAATCTTATTCACAATTTATTTTTATTCGTTCAATATTAGTCGTACATCTACCTTGGCATGTCAAGACAACAAAACGATTAATGATCAATTATCAAATAAATTAATAGTCAATATAATATAATAGAAAATACAAATAAACAAATACATTAAACACTTCATGTCGTAATATCATAAAATATATGAATTATAACTTTTGATCCCATTATTTAAAAAACTATGAATTATTAATCAAATAAAACGATATAATGTTGTATAAATCAATTTTTCAGTAGAATATCTTAAGATCACCAAGTCTTTTGGTGAGCACAATTTCAAAATTTATTGGATTGACTTTAAGCAACGAATTCAAATTATTGAATGAAATGATACTTTTATATATAAAATTTATAACTTTTCAAATTAATTTAATATAAAGTCCAACAGTGTAAAAAAATAAAGTTCCTAAATTACTAATATTGTATTCATTTTCATCAAATTTGAGCTATCTAATTTTATGTAGAGCTAATTTGAAAATCTATAAATTTTACATGTGAACATACTGATTGAAATAGATATTTAAGCGAGATGCGCTCAAGCAACCGCACCTCTTAGGCTATGCTTCAGAATTGACATACGTAGAGAAAGGAGAAGGGACAGAGAGGAAGAGAAACCAACGGGACTCCTCTATGAACAATAATTTCTACACCTCGATACGGAAGTGACAGATTTCGCTCAAAATCAACGCGACACCCCTCTTTCCTTCCCTCTGAACATTAATTCTTTCCCTCCGCTCCCTCTCTATTTATTCTCTTGTGGAGCAGATAAACGACGTGGACAACCCGTCGTGGAGTGAGTTTTCCCTTCCTTCTCTTTAATGAAGGAGTTGTTCCCCTCTCTAAAGCACGTCCTTAACAAATTGGGCACGAACTAGGATCAGTCATTCAGAAACATCCTATCAAAAGATCTCATGCAAGAGATGAAGATTGAACCTCGCATTAGTCGTCAACTCTTCATAATCAAGCCGCACACAATTTTTGGTGCATCTTAGACGCTACAAGCACGAACCCCCAGAATTTGTAATTTGTAACATGCTCTAATTTACGTGCGCTACCGGGATTATAGGATACTGGTGCGGTACCAGCAGTAACATGCTTTATAAATTACGGTACAAGGGTAGCATTTTTTTATTTTATTCAGCAGCAGGGTTTTATTCTGGCTAATGTAACAGTAGCGGCATGTTTTTTTTTTTAGTCTAATTATGTAGTGTGAACTCTTAATTTTTATTAATAAAATTAAGTCAATGGATTGTTATGTAAAATTTATAACAGTTTGAATTCGTTATTTGAACAATTCAATAAATTATTGAGATAGAGTCCACTATAAAACTTTGTGAGCTAATAATTGTACTCTCTCGTGAGAAAGGGAAGGTAGTACAGTTGGCTAGAAAAAAATCCTAGGATTGTTGTACCCAAAAGTCGAGAGTTCGATTCTCCCTCACAACTTCGCAGCCTCTGCGAAAGTTTCAAAAAAAAAATAAAAATAATTGTACTCTCAACTTCATAAATCACCAATTACAAAATTATATAAATTAGTAAATAAAACTTTTGTAAAGTATCGTATAAATTAATTTAATCATGATAATTTAGTTGACACTCCTTGCCGTGCCGTGCTGGACACTTGAACGTGCCACTCACAACTCACAAGTCAAAGTCCATCACTCAAGTCCAACAGCATGCGAATCACTCGACACGACGGATCCGTGTCCGTGTCGTGCCGAAGCTCGCAGCAGCCGTGCTATGTAATTTTCTTAATTCACTGTACATATCTTAATTTATTATAAATGGGTTCCCGAAAAGGTCTACGTGTCCTTGGGATTATTTTCTCTCTCCTCTTTTGTTTCGGTAGAGAGAGAAAAGTTAAGAGCAAAAAAAAAAAGGCCGAATAATCCCTCTTCTTTTCTCTTTCTTTCTCCCGTGCGCTTGCTTCGTTAATGGCGGTTAGGGTTTCGGCTCCTATCTCGCTACCTTAAACCTTTCTTCTGATAGTAGCTTTTTAAGTCCCCGGGCGTCCCTCCGTACAAACCCTAGCTCACTGCGGTGTTCCAATTATCGACTTTACCTCTGAAAATTACGACTTTTCTTCTATTGGACAAATCGAGGTGGTTGTTCGTGGCTTCTTCCATGGGAGGTCAAGGGAAGAGTTCCAATTCTACCAGCAACAATATGCAAGTAGGTGTTTGACTGTTTCCGTCTGTAATTCTTGTAGTATTTAGGATTTTCTTTGATTTGCTATTGCGAATCTATTTACACTCTCCCTTTACTAGAATTGAAGAATTGGAGGTGTTTTTAGTGATCAAGTTGAATGTTAGGTACTGAAAATTGATGCATACGGGTTTTATTCGCTCCTTCTATGTTAACCTGGCTACAGTATTAATTTTTGTACCGCTTCAGCGTGTATGGTTGCAAATTTGTCCATATTGGGTATAAAATTAATTATTTCAAGTCAATTGAACATCCATGCTTTGCTGTACGAGTTTAGCCTTTTCACATTTTAACAGGTTATTTGATTATTCTGAATTGGACGAGTAGAGTACCAATTTTTTTTTTGTAAATTAGTGTCACCAATTGATGCTTTCAATTCACGGGGTCAATTTATGTACCACTTGATTCATACACTTCCAAAACTCAGGAACTTGCACTTGCTTTCATCATAGGAAATACCTCCTATGCATTAAAAAAATTTAGAGAAATGCTTAATAGACCTACAAAAATGCATGGGATCTGGTATGATGTTACAAAACAAGGAACATCTTCTGAACAATCACCTTCTCCAAATAATATAAAAGATGCAAATCTATCCCTTTCTTTTCCACTCTGTATCTTGCCAATTGGTGATGTAGAAGGGGGTAATATTAGGCTTTTAATAAATTAGGCATGGAGGCTGCGACAGGTACTTTCGTTATATTGGTTGGTACGTAAGATCAGTTAGCTCTGCAATTCTATACATGGGCCCTTTCCCGCTTATCTTTTACTTCCTGACACTTTTAAGCTTAGTTTAAAAAAAATCATTTCAGCGGGTGAAGCTTTATCGGTTGAGTGATGATGGGAAGTGGGATGATCAAGGAACTGGGCATGTCACTGTAGAGTACATGGAGGTTAAGTTCATACTTATCAGAAATTTATGGAATTGAGATTTATCTTTTTGTGATTTAGTTGAGCCTTTGTTGAATTATACCCAGACATATGTATAGTTGTTTGTATTTGCTTTTATATAAATTGTGACTCTTATAGTGGGATGATACCAGCATAACTGTACCTGTCAAAGAACTGCACGGCCATGGAGAATCACAGTTTAAACAAAAAAAAAAAAATCAAATTTGTGCAACTTGTTTACAATAAGTACCTTTACTTTCTTTATGAGCAGCAGTTATTTTAAATGTGGTCAGTTATAGTATTGAAAACAAATTTTCTATACCAAAATGAATCACTCTGTCCTAACACCCGAAAAACAAAGGAAAGAACACAAAAATTGTCTTTTAGTTTTGTAAGAGCTCTACGATACTGTTTTGGTCAAGACTTGCTACTAGCTGAAAGTTACACTAGATCTTGATATTATTAAATATGTCAATTCTAGGGGTCAAAGGAGCTAGGTTTGCTAGTGTTGGATGAAGAAGATAACGAGACATTGTTAGCACACTGTATCTCACCTGATGATATTTACAGGAGGCAAGAAGGTATTCTTTTTTGTTAATAATGTTCTTGCTATGTCTCATGGAATTTTCCTTTACGTCTATTCTGAAATTTATAAAGAATTACAGTGGTGTTTCTTTTAGAAAGAATAAAAAAATACTATGCTTGAATTCTAAATGCATGCATTTGGAATAGTTGGCTGAGTGCATGCTTTAGATGCTAGATCTCAGAAAGATGGGATTTGAACATTGGCGTTTGAAGCTCTGAATATGTGCAATCAGATGATGCTTCTGAGTGAGTGTGTTAGGGTTCAGTGGCATATTTGCTATTTTATTATTAACAGGGATATACACCAAAATATTCTTCCTCCTGTACAGGTCCAATATCAGCTTACCTCCTTTATCCAAGTCCCAATTGTGGTGTGAACACTAAACTCCCAATTCTTCAGTCTGATGCTGATATGAGAATGGAGATTACTTGATACGTTAGTTTCAAGTTAAAACTTTTTGAGCCTTGTTGAACTGATACACTTAATATTATGCTATTTTTCTTTTAATGTCAGATACGATTATTTCATGGCGGGACCCAGAATTGGCTACTGAACTGGCATTGAGCTTCCAGGAGGCAACTGGTTGCTCCTATATATGGTACTGTTTTTGTTAGTACCCAAGCTCCACTGTCACTAATTTAGTGTTATTATTAGAAATGTTGAGTCTCATTGCCTTTTTCTCAAAACACTCTTATTAATGACCGAAGTATACTTGACCTTAGATTTTTATTTTGCTGGTTCATTGAGTTAAGTTAATCTGTAGTTTTTTTTATTCATTTTATTATTCAAACGTGTTTGTATGAAGTTGGCAATATAGATATTTGGCAGAACACGCAAAGTTTTTCAATGTTAGTATACACTTCAGCATACCAAGTTAAACATTTCACCTTCTGTGGTTTATGTGTGAAGTTGGTGTAAATAATCTATTTTTGTTTTGCAGGGATAATATTGGTGGCATTCAGAGAAACATGCATTTTAATAATCTTGGAGGTACTTTTCTCAATCTTATGTAACATCACCAAGGAAATTTGTCCAGTACCAACACATAATGACCTTTACCAAATTGTACTGAACCAAAACCAATCTTTTTACTGTTATTTCATAATTCTTAGAATTACTCTTTTAGTTTGGTTGAATTTAAGAAGTGAATTGATACGTATTAGTTCTGACAACACAACATAAGCAAATTTGAAAATCTATGTAGTTGCATGTTTTTCTTATTACACACTGTTTATTTTTTAGGTCTTGAAGTTGGTCCCCGTCCAGCGATGGATACTCTTGAACCTTCTCGGATTTTGCAACCAAATGGTATTTTTAGAAAAGTTGCCCTGATTCCTCTTAATTTTTGTGTTACCTTGATGAGATTTATAGTAAGGTTGTATTTGTTACTTCTGCAGAAGGTTCGTTTCGCTCTGTAAGTAGCGATTTGAGGGAGCTTCCACCTGTTGACCTGTCCAGTCTACCTTTACTATTGAAGGTTTGTCCAAACTTACCTAGAATTCATTTCTAATGCTCTCTCTCCTCTTATCTTTTATGTTATTTATTATTTCTTTCTGGTTGTAAATTACAACTAATTGTATACTGCATCTGCATGTGTAACTGTTGTACTGAGGTAAAGTAGAAATGACTAATTGGTGCCTAAAACAGTTTACCTTGTACTCATTTCTAATGCTCACTGTCCTCTTAGCTTTTATGTTATTTATTATTTCTTTTCTGGTTGTAAATTACAACTAATTGTCTGCTGCATCTGCATGTGTAAGTGTAACTGTTGTATTGAGGTCAAGTAAAAATGACTAATTGGTGCCTAATTGCCTATACATTTTAACCAATTCAACATGACAACTATTTCATATTAACTGAGCCTAACATCCAAAATAGTTATTTGATTGTAGTTCTATTAAAATACCCATGCTTGGTCGATACTGGCTGCATTTGTGACCAATTGTTCACAGATATGCATGCACCCTAATGCAGTGCAATATATTTTTCCAGACATGAACTTTTGTATGACAGCTTATTTCATATTAACTGAGCCTACAGACATGACAGCCTTTTTATTCTTCTCTATGAATTTTCAGACAATTTTAGAGTGCAATATTACAGATCAGATGCGTGTAGCTGAATTGATAGCGCAAGATGTAAGTTCAATATGTGCACTTTATTGTTTTACTTATTAGTTCTATCTTTCCTTTTGGCTATTTTATCTTTTCTAATTAGGAGGCTGGACTAAATATAAGTTTTTAATCAAACTCGGTGCAGAGTGAATTTTTCCCAAAGCTGGTTGATATATTTCGAATGAGTGAAGACTTGGATAACATTGATGGTCTCCACATGATGTATCGATTGGTCAGGGGCATCAGTGCGTATTTTTAACTGTGTTTAAATTAATTTTAAGTTTGTATTTGTTGTCTTTCATTTTAGTGTTCCTTAAATAATTTTGTAACACTAAAAACATCGCTAGAAAACACGAGCTATATATGTACTGCACCAGACTTATAAATTAAATGATGAATTTCTTACTGGTTGTTTATGCAGTCTTACTGAACAATCCTACAATATTTGATCGGATGTTCTCTGATGATTTTATTATTATGGATATCATTGGCGCTCTTGAATGTATGTTCTTCTTATATTTTGTTACTTTTTTACACGACACGCACGCGTGCACGCACACACGGATACATCTTTAAGTGGCAAAATGTCCATTGATGACTCTGTAGACTAGTTTTGTAAAACAGATCTTGTATTTCCAATATATGTACTATGTTATTTGCATTGAAGTAGTACACATCTTTGAAACAGATGACCCAGAGGTACCTAAGGCTCAGAATCATCGAGCTTTTCTCAAAGAGCATGTTGTTTTCAAAGAGGTACTTTATTCTTATTATTTTTTCTGTTTAATTTTGAAAGATCTGTTTAACAGTTCATATTATGTTGTTTCAGGCAATTCCTATAAAAAACAATTCAGTTCTTACGAAGATACACCAGTCATACAGAGTTGGTTACATTAAGGTTAAATTTTTTCCATTTCCCATCTTGCTGTGTCACTGGTACTTCTAAGATTTATTTAGTTTTTCTGTGAGTACTTGATGTTTATACTGGGATTTGCACAAAACTTAGGATGTGATACTGCCGAGGGCCTTGGATGATGCTACAATTGCCAGCCTCAATTCAATTATACATTCAAACAATGCAGTGGTTAGGATTCCTGTCTAATATTTTTCTTTGATCTGATCTTCTGTGCTTTATTATATGGATCATGGATTGGCATAACCTCAACAATAATGTTCCCCGTGCCTCCAGAAAATAGGCTTTATTAACTTAAACAGATAAAAACAAAACTACAAGAAAGGCCTCAAGTTTTCACTATATTCTCTTGAGGTTTGCTGGATATTTTTCTTTTCTTTTCTTTTTGTTGTTAGACTTTTAGAGTGTTCTGCAGAAAGACTTGTCTCTTCTAGTCATCATTTTTATACGTTTTGAAACTGTGGTTCTTCTTCATATAGGTAATCTCCTTGCTGAAAGATGATTCATGTTTCATTCAAGAGTTGTTTGCTAAGATGAAATCGGATGCTGTATCATGTGATTCAAAAAGAGATCTGGTAAGACATGTTAGGGCATGGTGTAATACTGCTACCAAACCTTTCTGATTGATATCTGCTGTTTCTAACATTATTTTACAACTCTCTCTCTCTCTCTTCTCTCTCTTCTCTCTCTCGGTCCCCTCTCCCTCTCCTTCTCTTTTGTTTGTTTAGGTTTTGTTCTTGCACGAGTTTTGTTCTCTCAGTAAAAGTCTCCAGTTGGTACAACAGCTGCGGCTTTTCAGGTAATGTCTTTTTTTTTTTCCTGCCTTTGTTGTGGGAAAGAAATAGGGTCACGTCATTTCTCCTGGATTGAATCAATTTTTTTTTTCCATAATGCATCATCCTTGTAGGGATCTTGCTAACGAAGGCATATTTGACATTATTGTTGACGTGCTGCAGAGTCATGATAAGAAAATTATTTCTGCTGGGTATTTCTTTTTCTTGTGATCTATATTTTGTGAATTTTATTGATAATCTTAATATGATTAAAAATTTTAAATGGAGGCCATATTTTTTTATTTTGGTTTGTGGTCTATTGATTTATATATATGCTGAATATTTGAACCCTTAAGATACTGATAGAGATTTGACTTAGTTGGATTTTGAAGAACTATTGAAATTCATCATTTTGTTTGTTGTGGTAGTACCAAACCCACCTGCTTTTTACCGGAAATTGAACTGTATCAATACTAAAAGCTCCCAGTTAGCCTGCTAAATATTAGCTGAAAGTGAAAATAATAAACCGATTTAGTGGTAAACGTCTGATATAGACCTCATTCATGTGGCACCCCGAATAAGGATCGTTTACTGGTTCCATGTGATATAAGCACCTCATGCAAATTTCGTTTTTTTGCTGACATGAACAGGGCAGACATATTAATACTATTTCTGAATCAAGACCCAAATCTGCTCAGATCCTTCATAATACAACAAGAAGGAAACACACTTCTTGGCCTATTGGTATGTTTTTTTGCACTACTAGAGCAATCCTTTTTCTGGTTGGGGGTAGGAATCTTCCAAGAGCATTCCTATTTTTATAGACAGATACTTGTGGAATTGAGTTGGAATAGATACCTAAAGGGTTTGGACTTTAATGTTACTGTGGGACTGAGCCGGAAATTTTGCTGTCAAACCTCTCTTTTGCACTTTCGCCCCTCTATTCCAACCAACTGGAAATAGATAATATCATTTTTTGGGGTGTGGGTGAGGTGGAATTGTGGAATCAAGCCTTTGCCAAGGAATTGTTCAAGGCAGAATTGTTTACTGTTTCATCTGTCAAACAAGAATGTGATGGACTAGAAGTTCTTCAGGCCACTCAGTTTTTTATTCCACCACTATTATGCCTGTCGCCACACAGGCCCATTACTCTTATATTTTATTAGAACATAAATTATTGTTCTGTAATTTATGATGATGACCCTTTTGCCTTCTCTTTTTTTTTTCACTTTGGATCATCTCTTTCAGGTTAAGGGTATGATAACGGACTTTGGTGAAGATATGCACTGTCAGTTCCTTGAAATTATTCGAATTTTGATCGACTCCTACACAATGTCTGGGACTCAGGTGCCTTTATTATTTATTCATCATCAAACTTTGTATGATTCTAAGTTTCCTTTTATGGTCTCGCTTTGTGCTGTTATTAGTTTATTTAAAAGATTGATTGGGTGGCTTCCATGAAATTCTGTCTTACTTGGAAAAGTAATTTTGTGTATACAAGCTATTGGTTTGTTTCTGGAGAGTAAGTTCTTGATAGTAATATATAAGATTTTTAAAATTCAGAATTTCAAAGCTATCAGTTGTTTCTGGATATTGGTTTTGTATGTACAGGTGTTCAAAGAACTGCATTCCATTAAATTTTATATTTGCAGCTCGTTGAACTTCTTCAAGTCAGCAATCTGTTCTTCTTGAATTTTCTTTTTGAAACCATTTTTCTTTTGTTACAGAAAGATGCAATAATAGACATATTCTACGAAAATCATCTTGATCAACTGGTTGATGTAATAGCACAATCATGCTCTCCGAAAAAATATTCCCAAGGAGCACTGAACTCCTCTACTGGTCCTAGTAGAAGCAACGAATCAGTTAACTTACCGGCAAAGTCCGAAATTTTGATGAATATATGCGAGTTGCTGTGCTTTTGTGTGGTACACCATCCCTACAGGATCAAGTAATTTCTTATGAAAGGAGTTCTATTTCATTTATAATAAATCCTCATTTATTCATTCACTTATTTATTTATTTATTTATTTGCGGCACTTTATTTTTTAAATGTTTGTTTCATATTTATTCACTTGATGTCTTTATTTACTGTATATTTTTTTTTTTCTATTTTACAGGTGTAGTTTTTTGATAAATAATGCAATAGAGAAAATCCTAACTTTAACACGGAGAAAGGAGAGGTTTCTTGTTGTGGCCGTCGTTCGATTTATGCGCACCATCATCTCTCGAAATGTTTGCCTTCCCTCCTTTTGTATCTATGTTTGTGTGTTTTAGTGTTGTACCAGTGTGGGGTGACATGGCTGTACCAATGCTTGTTTCTGTTATTCATTATTTTGGCCACATCTTACTGATGAGTGTTAAACATTTCTAAGATCTGAAATAGTATCAATGAAGTATTGTTAGCCATTACAAAATATATGGAAGACTGAAAAGCATATGGGTGACTGAAATGGTTTTCATCATACTGTGCTGTCAAATAATGCACCTCGATGTTTGTGCACTTATTTTCTTTTCTCATATAAATAATTTCCAGGATGAACATCTTCTTCGTCACATTGTGAAAAACAATCTGTTGAAACCGATTATCGACGCATTCTGTGAAAATGGGAACAGGTACAACATGCTCCATTCTGGTGTTCTGGAGTTACTGGAGTACATACGCAAGGTATCTACTTTGTTTTTTTGTTTGAATATTATAGGGTTGATTGTTCTGGACTTCAAGGACTGCAATGAAACATTTGTAAACAGTCAGTTGCTTTATTTGTGCCAAGATAACTGAATTAAGGTTTGACAATTTAATGGCTGTGCGAAAAGGGGAGGTAGCACAGTTGGCTTGGAAAAAGTCCTAGGATTGTTGTACCCAAAGGTCGAGAGTTTGATTCCCCTTCACGACTTCGCAGCCTCTGCGAAGGTTTCAAAAAAAATTTAATGGCTGTGCAAAATGTCTCTTTCAACCGTGTCTAATCAAATTCAGTTAACTCCAAGTTGTTTAACTTAGCCTCAGTTAACTTGACTAAACTCACTTAACATTTATGCATATATTAACTCCCATTAACATCAATGAGCTTGAAACTAACCAACGTTTTTTTTACTTGTGTTGTATCATGCATTTGATGCTTCAAATCAAATCCATAGCACCTGGCAAATTCAACTAGAAAAGGCACCTACATGAATAAAATTAGATTAAATTTTGGACTTGTAAATTTTCCAGGATAATTTGAAATCTCTAGTAGTTTATGTGGTGGAGACGTTCTCAGAGCAGCTTAGGAAGTTTGAGCACTTGGGGAGCATTCAAGCCCTAAAAATCAAATACGACCAGGTCAGTAACCTATACCCTATTGTGTAATAGTTCTTGAAATAATTGAACTCAATGATAATTGCATGCGTGTATAATTTTTTCAGAGAAAAATGTGAACTTAGGATGGTGAGAGTCCCATTTCTATGTCCACAAGACCACAAGATACTAAAGATATCCCCAAAAGCCAGAAATACCTATCCTTAAAACATACGAAAAGTTATCTGTCTCTGCTAATTTATTTTGAACAAATTATCAAATTGCCATTCCTACCTCTTCTAGAGATGAACACAGTGCGTGCAGTTGCGCATAGTTTGGTTTTCTTTTAATTAAGATAAAGGGGGATGCATTAGAAGTGACATTTCAACTGTTTCGTATGGCTACCTGTTTTGTTCTCCATTTTTGTTTATAGGAGCATAGCTGATATTATTGTTTTGCAAGGGAACACATGGGAGTAGCTTTCTTTTCTAAAATCTTGGTAAAACATTACACAACTTTACTATATTGGGAATCAATTTTATGCAGTGCTTAGAGAATAACGGCGAACAAAAAACAGACAACAATGCAAAGGGAGAAGCAAGGAAAAGAGCTGAGGATAGAGGTCTTGACAAGGAAGAAGAAGACTACTTCAATGAGGACAGGTTGGTTATTTTTTGTTTTACAGAACGTTTAATTTACTTGGTTAGATGGCTGCTAGTCTTGTCAGTTTCCATCCTAATTATGATTACTGATCATTCCACGCATTTAAAAATATATAATTTTAGTTTGCCCACATGGCAACTCAAGCAGTTTTTTTTTGTTAATAATCAGCAGTACTGTCAACATTTTAATCACTTTTCATTGGTTGTAGTGATGAAGAGGATTCAGCTGGAAATGCCACGCACAGGCAAAATAGAAGCACACGACCTAAAAATAACAGGGTACCTAACGGCACTAAAGTTAACTATCCTTCGATTAGGTAAATATTTGTTGATTCTTTTTTTAGTACTTTGTGAACCTTTATTGCAGACTTGTTATGGACTTAACTACTCAATATTATCTGGTATCATGTAATCAGTATTTATTGTTTCAATTTTATTTATCAGGCCAATTTCAGCGGGTCTTGTAGACTATGAAGACGACGAGGATGATGAGGATTACAACCCACCACCACTACCTGCTAAGAAAAATGAAGACAGTCTGATAGATGAGAATGCACCGCTAAACATCTCCAAGCACAAACGCAAACCTTCCTCTAATAGCATGTGTGATACTAACAAGTGCAATGACAGCGGAGATGTGGTAGCAAAGAAACCAAAACTCGAGGCGCGTTTGACAAGCAGTAAGATTGCCATCTTGACAAAGAAAGATAACCAGGTTGGTTCAGATAACCAGGTGGATGAACCAACGAGTGATAAACTGGTTGATGTGTCTACGGAAACTGAAAAGGAATCAAATGGAAGCAATTTCAGTAACTCAGAAAGTACAACCGAAAACGATGGCAAAACTGAAAACAAAGTGGAAGTGAATCATGATGCACAGTTACCTGATGATTGCTCTACTCCTTTGAGCAATTCCGAGCCGTATCCAGTAAGATGAGGCCATGTTTTTTTTGTCAAATTCAAAATTCAATGGTATTGACAGCTCGAAAAACATTTAAAAAGGAAAAGGAAGAGGTGGTGCACCGACTTGGAGCTGAGTTGAAGCTGCTAGGGGACTTGTGAGAAAAGCTGGAGAGGTCTAGTAGTTTCGTCCTTCTGTACATTTTTTGCGCATGTTATGTTTACTGCAATAGGTGTAGTGAGCTTTGTAACATTATTTGTTAGCAAGGTTAAGGACTCTGACCTGTGGTGGAAAAAAAACCTTGCTTTTTTTTTTTTTACCTTAATTTTTTTTTGAATTATATGATTAAGTTTAGGGACTAGTTTATTTATGGTGAAGCCCCTTGCCTTTTAAAATTTTGTGGGGCATTTGTTCAAGGTGTAGTACGGAAAAAATTGGGGTGTTGGGGAAATGATTGGTGGGGGTTGGTTAAAGGTGTTGGTTAACATGTTCTTTAAAATCAGTTTGGTAGGTCATGTTATGTTGCACGATGGTATTTTAGTTGAATAATCAATAGATAAACATCTTATGTGCAATTAAAGCAGCCTTAGATTTTTCTGCCTGAACTCTTGATGCAACTTTTGTATGAAATAACTGATATTTGATTATGTCAATACTAAAGCAAGTGTTTGTTTGTATTCGGAGAATAGTTGTACTTGTGTTATTAGATGCTTCTGAAGTTTGTGTTATTATAATAGTTTGTATTTGAAGAATAGTGATTATTCTTAGTTGTATTTTTGTACTCGTGAATTAGTTTTTAGAAACATACTAAGCAGATGTATGAACTGAACTGAAATTCATTACATAATAAGATATATTTTTTTGCGAATTAATACAATCATACTAAACTAGAGGTAACCAGTACCCCATAAGGTATATCTCTTTCTTTTACAACCAAGAAAATGCTGATCACTACTCAACTTGTCTAAATAGACCGAATTTTTTTTTTTGTGACACCTGGAAAAATCAGATTAAAATAAATGACATCCGGGCCTAAGTTTGTCTAAAAATGACACTCCCGCACAATGATTTCGCGCACCAACCAATCTAGGCTCATACAAGGGTTTAGTGCACCACTTGGTCCGCACAAGGGTTTTGCGCACCATTTGGTCCGCACAAGAGTTTGGCGCATCAGGTGTGCACGAAAATTGAAACATACTTGCATGGATTTTAATGTACTTAGCACGGATCTTGATGCAATTAAATGGTCATCTTCAATTGCGAGCTCCATTGGAATGCGTAAAAAGTCAAAGACACGTAAAAAG
The DNA here is from genome assembly GCA_964058825.1 of Carex arenaria. NCBI lineage: Eukaryota > Viridiplantae > Streptophyta > Magnoliopsida > Poales > Cyperaceae > Carex > Carex arenaria. Next base: position 171,284 of record CAXKVW010000334.1, on the reverse strand, counting down.
TCAATGCTGGGTTCACTTTGTGCACGGAAATTGAAACATACTTGCATGGATTTTAATGTACTTAGCACAGATCTTGATGCAATTGAATGGTCCTTATAAGTGATGAATTATGAGCTTCATTAGAATAAATTTGAAATTAATATTGGTGTGCGAAAGGGTTGTGCGAACCTGTTTGGTGCGCCAAATAGTTGTGCAAAGCTGGTGTGCTAAATTTTTTTGCGGACCAAGTGGTGCGCCAAACTCTTGTGCGAGATTGGTTGGTGTGCGAATGCGAGAGTGTTATTTTTAACCAAACTTAGGTCTAGGTGTCATTTATTTTAATTCGATTTTTCCAAATGTCACAAATTTTTTTTTTGGCTAAATAGACGTAGAATGAAGAAATTATAGTTTATGAAAATTTTGTATAATCAATTCTAACAAAAATAAAATAATGACGTAAAAGAGGCTAAACATATCTAAATACTAAACACATACATACATATAAGTGTAACCTAAACAGCAGTGATAATTATAGATATTAGGAGAGAAGAGGGAACAAAAAACTGAAGCTAAAAGTTAGTTCCTGTCAAATCTACTTGAAGACTAGACCTCCATGCTCTGCGAAAAAGGGAGCAAAGACAAGGGATTCAACAGCCATGAGTTTGATGAGGATGTTGATGGATGGCCCAGATGTGTCCTTGAGTGGGTCCCCCACTGTGTCACCAATCACGGCTGCCTTGTGTGCATCTGATCCTTTGGGCCCCAGAGATTTTGCGTGATCAGACGCTCCAGCCTATTATAATTTAACCCAATTTGTTAGTTACTAATATGTATAAGCCAGAAAAGTTCCAGGGATTCCAGGGGTTAAGTTACACTTTACAAAGTTCAAAATTTATTTGGACTTTTATCTAAATGTATATGACGATTGATGGTTATTTATCTGTTTATTTATTTATTTGTTGAGCTTTTTATAATGATATATGAACTGGTATCTTTGTACTCAAAATTATAGACTGCTATTTATCAAGGGGAATCTTTTTTTTTTAACTTGGTTATTAATTTTCATCTTTCATTATTAATTTTAAATGAAAGGCGGGCCTTGCGTAGTGGTAGAGTATCTCCACTTGTGTCCTGCCTAGAAATTCCCTTCCCAAGACCCCACAACGTGTGGGAGCTTTCGGCACTTGGTACGCCCATTATTAATTTTAAATAGTCTAATTGTCTAATTTTCAACAGCAGCTGTAATAGTATCTTTTTCTTTAGAGTTGTATTGAATGCTTCTGTCTTGGTATCTCAAATAAGAAGATAAATTACTGGTCCCCTTGAGCAGCAATGGCTGTACTAGTATTTTTTAAAAGAGATTTTACTTGAACTAATATTTTCTTTGGTTGGCAACTAGTGCTAGATAAACAAAAATATACCTCAATGTACTTCTTTGCATTGTCCCAAGCACCTCCACTGTTTGATGCAGAAATGGCAACCTAAACAAATTAGATCTCAGTACATCATATCCTAAGAGACATAAAAGAAGAAAAGGACAATACACAATGAACAAACATAATGATGCACAAATAGGAGCCATACCTGCACACCAGAAACCAGTGCACCAGCCAGAAGGCCAGCAAGAGCCTCGACCCCAAAAAATGTACCAGCAACCAAGGGGCTCACCATTACTAGAAAACCAGCAGGAACCATTTTCTGGAGAGAAGCGTCAGTCGATATCCTCACACACCTTGCATAATCAGGCTTGGTACGTCCTTCCATCAGACCTGGTATGGTATTGAACTGTCTCCTTACCTGTTACACATACATAGTTCTGCACTTGAAGCTAAGGGCATTTTGGTAATTCACATAACATTTGGAGCTTTGAATGTATTTTCAGTAATCTTAGGAAGGAATAATTAATGTTACCTCTTCTACCATTTTGAGAGCGGCGGTGCCAACACTCTTCATTGTCATGGCAGAGAACCAGTAGGGGAGCATGGACCCCACCATCAGACCTGCAAATACTCTCGGGTCTAGTACATCAATTGATGCAATACCAGCCCGGCTCACATATGCACCAAACAATGCTAGCGATACCAATGCAGCGGAACCAATAGCGAAGCCCTAGAAGGAAACATTAAATAGAACCATTCAGTTGCATTTTAATACGCTTACAAAAAGAGATATCTATTTAATTTTTGGCATTGTTGGAAGAATGTAAGGGTATTTTCTAACTTCTTCAAATAAAAAAGAAGAGGCAAAGAATGCATACCTTGCCAATGGCAGCAGTAGTGTTACCAGCTGCATCAAGTGCATCAGTTCGTTGCCGAACCTCATGGCTCATACCTGTTAGAAGAAAATAGTATCTTATCAAAATTAACTAACATAATTCTAACATGATATTTTATTCCTTGAAAGACTGAAGTCAAAATCCAACTTCTTTTGCCAATAGCAGGGTGATATTTGCCAATTCTTAATTGTCATCCCTTCTACAACTAAGCAATTTTCCATAGGTACATTTCTAATTTGGTTTAATTTTGGCTTAATAATTTATTTCATGGTAAGCTATTCCAGTCTTTATATATTGAAATTCTTTTCAGTCAAGTACTCGAACAATTTTATGTGTACCCCTAAAAAAAGGAATTGTTAAAAATACCCTGATGAAGTATAGGAACTATAGGTTTTGTCCTTACCAAACTGAAAATGCTAATACCCCTCCTTCATTCAGACATAATATAAAGAAAGAAATTTGTGGATGTTCAAGAAAAATGGGAAAGGACTGTACAGGGTACTTCGTGTATGCCAGATTGCCAGAGGCATATGAACTATATTTTTTGTTTGACAGATATTATTATGTTCTGTAGGAGCACAAGTGAAACTGTTTGGAAATTGTTCTCTTAAATTTTAAGTACCAGCCATCTCAGCAATGCCACCGGCATTGTCACTAATTGGCCCATAAGCATCAATCGACAGCCCAGTGGCAACTGTGCTAAGCATTCCCAGTGCAGCCATGGCTACTCCATATATTGAGGCAAGGCGAAAACTGGTGTAGATGGAAGCTGCCAATGCAAAGCTTGGTATGATTGTTGATTTGTAGCCAAGTGCTAGGCCAAAAATCACATTGGTTGCTGCACCGGTACGGCAAGAATCAGCCACATCTCTAACCGGACTACAAATCGAGAAAGGAATGTAAAGAAAAACAAATGAACTTCTAAAAATAATCTTTAGACAAATAACTACTATCCTTAAAGTAATAAAAAAAAGTTTCATAAATTACTATTCACAATTTAGTGAGGAGTATGCGGATCCTACTGAGAGAAAATGCATCACCTGTAAGCATTGCTGGTGTAGAACTCGGTGGTGTATCCAATTACAAGGCCAGCCCACAAGCCAATAGAAACACACAGGAAAAGTTGCCTGTAATTATATACAACAGAAAATAGAAAATTGAATGAACTTGCTTCAATTCGGAGTACACATGAAATAATTTTAAAAAACAAATCCTTTGTTAACATAATATATACACCTTTGAGTTAAAAAATAATGTATTTTATTATTCTTTAGCACTGTTTTAATAAGTGTTTTTGGAGAGCTTTTTCATATTGTAATCCCAAAAGAAGTAGAAAAAAAAATGAGAAAAAGTAAGTACCAATTCTTGACATGTTTGGGACTTGAAAAATTGAATATTGTAAAGCTCTTGGGTAAAGCTGTAAATGTGACAACTGCAATCCCAGCAGTCATCAAAACAGTTGAAATCAAGAGCTGGCGCTTCAAAACACGTGAAATGTCAGAAATTGCCTTGATTTTCAAAAAATCCGTGGCGAATAAAGTAGTGAACAAACACACAATTATTCCCATTGCACTTATCAGGAGTGGGTACAAGATGGCTGAGAAATTGTGGTTGGTACCAAAAGAGGAGATGGATGCCACATACAGTGCCGCACATGTGGCTTCTGCATAAGATCCGAACAAGTCAGATCCCATCCCGGCAATGTCCCCTACATTGTCTCCCACATTATCTGCTATAACCTGTAAAAAACGAATATGTGCTTTAATTGATACATTAGGATCACCATTAAGTACCAGTACAGTACTACAATGCAGTTCTAAATCTGATACAACCAATCTAGCTACTTTCTCCTGGCTGTAAAGAAGAATAACATAGATTAGTCAGTGCTGTAAGTAATGTTTCTTGTGCCAAAATGCCTGAGTTCTACCTGGTACTGAATTGAGCTTCTTGCTGGCCCTCAACTGGTACATACCTGGTACTGAATTAGAATTGGCAGGCCCCATCACTCTATAATTAACAGGTATTGGATCCAACCAATGCGAGTTAAGTATCCCCTTTTACTTACCACTTAGCAGGATTAATTGGTATTATAAATTTATAATAAAACTCGATAAAAATGTTTCCTAATATATAAACAAAAAAAGGGGAAAAAAATTATACTGCAGGATTTCGTGGATCATCTTCTGGAATGTCCATCTCGACCTTCCCGACCAAATCTGCACCAACATCAGCCGCCTTTGTATAGATTCCACCACCAACTCTACCGAAGAGTGCCACGGAAGATCCACCAAGCCCATAACCTGTTATTGCCTCAAAGAGACCCTCCCAATCATCTCCATAATAGACCTTGAACAAATTTATGGAGATGTATAGCACTAACAATCCACTTGATGCAAGCAAAAAACCCATCACTGCACCGGACCGGTATGCAATTTTGAAAGCTGCACCAATGCCCTTTTGTGCTTCCAAAGTAGTCCTTGCATTGGCATAAGTGGCTATTTTCATGCCGAGATATCCCGAAAAGACGGAAGTGATTGCACCGAGGAGGAAGGCTATTGTTGTGAAAAATGCATTTGCAAGTGCTGATTTACAACTTTGGTTTTGAGTGTAGGTACATGGTTGGGCTTTTGTGCTGAAGCTATTAACCGATCCAAGGAAAAGGAAAATTATTACAGCGAAGAACGCCATGAAAACACTCAGATACTTGTATTGTGTAAAAAGAAACGAGTTTGCACCTGAAAACAAAAGGTAAAGAAACTGCAATTAGTCAATTTATAATAAACATATGTACATGTAATTGAGGATTCCGATAATGTTTTAGTTTGTATCAACATTGCAGAGTGCAACCTTGAAAGTTCCATTTCTATATGAGATAACATTAGGCTTCAATCATAGCCTAAACTTAGATGGCATTGTGCACACTTGTACATACCAGTAGCAGTAATACTGTACAATACTGACAGATACCGTAATAATTGGAACAAGTTTCAAGAAAAATAAGGTTTGACTTAAGGTATTGGATTTTGTTTTTCTTATTAGATACAGAGTTTCTCTGGCATATGTGTTTCAGTTGTTCAACTGAATATTAGGATCCAGTAACCAGTAACCAGTAAACAGAACTACAATGCTGTAATAAACATAAAAATATAAAACCAAAATGAAAGCATCAATGTCGTCAAAAGTGAACAAACTTTCACAATTCTTTATATAATTTTCAATATGAATAAAAGTCCATTCCAAAAGAAAAGCTATCGATACCAAGTATGCAATGAGAATCATTGACTTGGTAAAACGACTGTATAGAGAAGAGTTTGAAAAGAAAAATGAACAAGCCAAACAGAAGCATAAATCAACAATATTTCTGAAAAATGAGAAAAAATGAAAGGAAAATAAAACAAAAATAAATGCACACCAACAGATATCGCATGTTGTATGTCGGCACATTTTGCCATGATGACCCTTTCATCCGGCGATCCCTCAACTGCATCCTCCTCCGTTCTATCCATCTCGAAAACCGGGCCACCATGATACCCATTGCTGGTCCCTAGAGATTGGTAGTAACCTGATATTTTCACACGAGACACTACAAACCATTGCCACAATGCAAATAAAATACCAACAACTGCTGCCAACGGAATCACTGCCTCTGCCCCAGCACTACCCATTGTATACTAAAAGAACAAAAAGAGATTCAAGATTTTGAAATACCCACTTTTAGATAGAAAAGATGTTACAAACTTGGGTAAATGGGGGGGTTTCAAAGATTTTTGTTCGCTGGCTTTTAGAGGTTTAAATGGTAGTCTTTTGAAGGTTTTGAAATAGGGATAGGGGAATGAGGGGGTTTTAAGGGGTTTCTTCTTTGTACTTTTTTTTCTTTGTTTTTGGTTTTCTTATGCGTCCTTTGGGGAGGTTTAATGGTAGTCTTATAGAGGGAGCGCAAATATATTAACAGTAGACTATTTCTTCTTATTGAGCGTTTATATTCCTGATAATTTTTTAATTCGTAAATCTATTTTTCAATTACTTCTCTCTCATTTATGTTCTTGCATTTTGCAGTTCCAAGATTCAAATTTTTAAACTACATATCAGCAACTCAAAGGAGTTGCTAAATAACTATTAACATATTTTTAGAAATTAAGATCTCTAAAGTTTCTACCTCTCACATTTCTAAAATTAATTTTAAAATTTCTATTAAACCACTTTAGTAATAAATTAAAAAAAGAGAAATAATTTGAACCAATCATTTAGCCAGTATGGAGTTTATGAACAGTTTCTTAATAAGAAACTTTCTTTCATAGTTTTTAAATACTCTTAGTAGGATGGAAGTTAGAAAATTTGAAATAATCTATGTTCCTTTAGATAGAGATCTTTTGTATAGTCAAGCAGAGGTGTTAGTGATATAATCTCCTATGTAAAATTAAAAGTTTTGTATGACCAAAATTGTTATTTCATGTGTACTGTAGTCATATATGAAAGCATTCACATATAAATATATAATTGTCACACAACGTTGGCTATCTTGAAAGTATGTGAATACAAAATACTGAGTGAAAAGTTGATTGAATTAGAAATTTCACGAGGGTCTTGCTGCAAAAATTTGAGTTTCTCAATTGCCGCGTCTTCTGCTGTTGCAGTTTTCACAAATTTACTCCGTTTCTTTTTCCTGTTTTCCAAACTTTTTTTTTTTAAATATCATTGTAAAATTATTTTCTTTTTGAATACAAATTATAACTTATTTTCTCAGTTTTACAAGCCTTGGATTTGCAAAATTAACAAAAAAAATTCTTTTATCTTATGATTATATATTCAAAATTTTGAGTCAGAAAACATTTTAATTAGATATGTTCGGAATTTTTACCAGATATAAAACTTGTAATTAATTTGCAACAGTCATGTTACTCCTGGGGGCATTAGAAAGGTTTCTCATGCCATAAATTACAGAAAGAAGTATTAATCAAGTATGATAACAGAAGTTTTTACTTAGTAATAAAGTATGAGTAAATTAATATAGGTTTGACTGTACAATTAAGTTCATGTGCATTTCCCCGAAAGATGTATTACTTAGTAATCAAGTATGATAACAGAGTTTATTTCTTACTAATCAAGTACAATATGAAAGTCAAAACCTTGCACTTGCAAACTTTCATAGAAATACGGTATTGATTAATTATATTATTGCTCGTTGAATTATTTTTCGCACATTGCATATCCTCCGCATTACGCCATTAAGCAAGACTTTTAGACTTGGCCTTCTATTTATACTTAATTATTGGTCATTTTTCGTTGTTCGTTAATCCATACAGATTTAGCAGAACCTGACAATTTATTCTTGGATCTATATGATTCATTTCCTTGGGATATATATTATTTAGATTTAAAAAATTATCAGGTTTATACTCGTTTCAAATTAATATCACACATTCAACAAATAATTTTATTACAAAAGTAGTATCTGTAAATTAAAAAAATATATATATGTGTGAACTACATATTAGAAATTTAGAATATCATTATACGGTCAAAAAAATTATCAACAAAAAATGTTTCCTTGCTGTGCATCCATATAAACAACAAGCATCATATTATTTTGTTGTAAAATATTGAAGGAGCTTGAACTTATGCATGTGTAAATCTTAATAAATATTTTTTCTTATTTTGTATTACTTTGCAAAAATTGCCTTTTTTTTTTCGCTCATTAGAACAACATCCAACAAATAGCAGTAGAACTTGTCAATGTAACAGTTTTTTTTAAGTAAAACATTTTATATAATTTTTTAATTAATAATTTATGACAAAATTGAGTTATACAACATTTTATATCATTTTATTTAATTAATAATTTTTAATTTTTAAAATAATGGGATCAATAATTATATTTTTTTTATATTTTGTGATATTAGGTACATGATGTATATACATATATTTATTTGTTATATTTTTGAATTAAATTATATATGCTATCGATTTATTTGATAATAACCGTTATTCATTTTGTAACCTATTATCTTAACAACTAAGAATAGAGTATGAATAAGTTAATATTTAATGAGTAAGAATGAAGTATGTATATAACTAATTTTATATCGATATGAGTATGAAATTGTCTCCACCCGATCCGTTAACACCTCTAATCCTGATTCCTGAATATCCATCAAACATTAAAGGTACATAGATTGGAGTTCCTTTGACCTTTGAGTTAAAAAAGAAAAACATTATCCTCTTTTATTATACTTGAAAACAAACATTTTGAATCAAACAGCTGGAATTATCCTCTTTTTTATCATTGTCCAGTTTGTTATTTGAACTGTTATCCATTTGTACCTTTTTCAAAAGTGGATGTATCTTCAGTCAAATAATTTGTTTTGTGGTTTAATTTGAGCTAATAAATGGCATGTTTCTACTACGTTAGTACCCAATAGGCCAATTATCTTACCTGTAAAATCGATCCATTTTATAATCAGACCCGACCCGGTTGATTCCCCATTGAGATTGTGGTTGACTTCTAACGTACGTGCTTTGCATACAAGAGAAGAAAAGGTTTTTTCAACCAACCAGCCTGCTTCCAGTCATTCTATATAAAAAATAAAATGTGACAATTTGCTTGGAGTTTACATACTTTAAGGGAATAAAGATTAATTTTCTTGGTTATTGTCTTTTCGCATGAAATTAAGACGAGAACACTTAAAATGCACTATTGATTTTGTGTCCCAACCATACTCCACATCTCTACATGGATTTAAAGTTCAAACGGTCAATCCGAATTGCTCAACATTATATCGGCACTAAAATGTACTTAGAGACCAAATTTTATATTTTTTGAAAATACTTTACTATAAATTATATTTATAGATATGTACAAAATTACTATTTTTGGATGGTCCAGAAGCAGTGATTTTGTACCTATCCAAAATAATAGTTAAATAATTCAGAGTAGGTCCGATACCCATCGGACCAACTTTGTTCCGATAGTTAAATAATTGCATAAAGATCCGTGCTAAGTACATTAAAATCCGTGCAAGTATGTTTCAATTTTCGTGCGTACTAATCTTAGTTCTAATCGTACGGTGTTAGAGCTAATTGAACCTAAAAGTAGGTCCGATACCCATCGGACCTACTCCTATCTCATAGTTAAAAGTTTCCAAAAAATATAAAATTTGGACTCGAAACACATTTTAATATGGAAATCATGTTGAACGGTTTAGATCGACCGTTGAACTTTAAAAATAGAGATAGAGATGTGAAGTATGCCTTGGGTGCATTTAAACCCTACTCAATTAAGATTCAGGCGTTGTCTGTTTGCAACATATTATATTAACAAGTTGCTTATTTAAATTATTACAAGAGCAACGATATTATATTAAATTATTACAAGTTGCCTTAAAAAACATATGGTTGCTTTATCTTTGTGTTTTTTTATGGAGAAATTATTCTTGCATTGCAATATATGTCCTGCATCTCTTTTCTACACTCTAAAATTATTTATCTTTAGTATAAAATTATATATAATTAAATTCGTAAGTGTTTATAATTTCATGTAATATTTATCATTATTTTAAACAATTATAAGAAAGATTAAATTAAAAACCTCATTGATTTTTTTTAGAATTTTTGTTACTAGTAATCCAAGGTATAAACACTTTTACTGTTTTGTATAAACAAATTTTGAAGGAAAAAATAAACATATCTGATATGCATATAAGAGGTGCAGAGATTAAAAAAAAATGCCGTTATTACTCTTATTTTTATGATCTTAAAAACATAAAACGCTTTTCAAGTAACTTGTCTTTTTTCTCAATTCAGCGTAAAATTTAGTTCGGAAATGCATTACGTCGGGAGAAATAAATATGCAACTATCATCCAATAAATACCATTACTCGAGTCAATATTTACGTTCATTTTTTTCTTATTCTTTTTATGCAAACTTGAGTGCATGTTCATTTATAGACTTGGAAAATCAAACCGAACGAAAAAAAAACTACCCCGTAACGACATCTGGATTCAACCCAAACATTATAATTTAGAAAACTAAATGGTCGAAATTCGTCATAATTCTATCTAAAATAGATCAAATGAAGCACTTGAACAGTAAGTAATAGTTATGATATAATTAATACACGAAGTTATTAACCACTATGATTGTTCTCTGTACTTCGCTCCGGAAAAAATAATATATATTAAAATTTTAAACTTTTAAAAGAAGATAATTTTATAAATAAGTTTTATATTTAGCATGCTTCAATGCAAATAGTGTTTTTCAAATTCTAAAGACACATAATATACATTTTTTTTTTTAAATCTTGACAGTAGCTGTCAAGGTTACATATTATGATTAGTCACACAATAATTTATACAGAAGAACACGAAAGTGTTATATTGCTCAAAAGCTATTTTACATCTTAGATATATCAAATATATATATAGAGTCTGACTAGGGTGAGACATGAAGTAAAACACGTTTGTACTCCACGCTATATTTTTATTTTCAAAGTTCAAATAGCCGATATGAACAGCTCAACATGTTCTTCATATTGAAATGTGCTTGGAGACCAAATTTTACATTTTTTGAAACTTTTTTACTATTTATTAAGCCACTTTGAAAATCGCTGATCCACTGTGAACAGTAAAAAAACAGTAAAAATTTCTGGACCATCGGATCAGCGATTTTCAAAGTGGCTTAATAAATAGTAAACAAATTCCAAAAAAAATATAAAATTTGGTCTCCAAGCACATTTCAATATGGAGATCATGTTGAGCTGTTTGGATCGGTTGTTTGGATTTTCAAAATAAAAAATATAGTGTCATGGAGTAAAAGCTTGTTTTACTTCATGAAGCACCATAGCCCAGCCCAGCTAGGGGTGTCAATGGGTACGATACGGATAGGGTAGGAGCATTTTCATACCCATATCCACTAAGAGTTGACCTTACCTTACCCTTACCCGTTAAGAATTTGCCTTACCCTACTCTACCCGTACCCGTTAAAATTAGTGGGTAACGAAACGGTAGCGGGTGAATAACGAATAATACTAATATAATGGTTTTATTATTTTTATAAATATATCATCAAAACTCATCATGTCATACATATACAATCACAATTACTAATATAAAAATCAAAATACAAATATAAAATCAATTCTAACTAATAATTTTTTATAAAGAAAAAAAATACAAATATCTCTTCTAACAAATTCAAAATTCAATTCGTTAATTAAATAATAAAATTTTCAAATACAAAAAGTAATATGTTTTATTTAATATTCATCTTACAACAAAATGCATACATTTTCTTATGTATTAACATTGATACAATGATATGAGAAACATAAAATTGAATATAATATGTATATATCTATATGTAATTTATTTTATATAATCACCTGTTACTCAATGGGTACGAAATAGCTTTTACCCGTACCCATATCTGCTTAGCTAACAAAAAAAAATCCTTACCCATACCCATACCCAATATATATGAATGAAGAGATAAACGAAAAAAAATTAAGCTAACAAAAAAAAATTACTCATACCTGTCTTATCGAATACGATACAGGTAGGGTAAACAGTTTTCATTGACACCCCTAAGCCCATCTTAATCAGTTGTTCCTGAGAGAGAGAGAGAGAGATGTTGGCTAATATCAAATCAGTTGTTCCTGAGGTCCTGTGCAACCAAGTTGTTTTTTAATTTTCGAAGTCCAAAACGTCGATCCAAACCGTTAGATGTGTTCTCTATATTAAAATGTGCTTGGAGATCAAATTTTATATTTTTTGGAATTTTTTTACTATTTATTAAGCCACTTTGAAAAACGCTGATCCAACGGTGGCTTAACCAAACAGTAAAACTAGAAGCCACAGTTGGATCAATGTTTTTCAAAGTGGCTTAATAAATAGTAAAAAAATTCAAAAAAATGTAAAATTTGGTCTCCAAGCATATTTTATTATAAAGAACACATCTAACGGTTTGGATCGACGTTTTGGACTTCGAAAATTGAAAAACGATTTGGTTGCATGAGATCTCAGGAACAACTGATTTGATATTAGCCAACCTCTATTTTAGATGAAAAGAAAAGTATGATACACGAGTTATCCAATCAAAATATATATGAATGAAGAGATAAATATATGGAAAAGGATGAAAGCGTAGACTGGTAGACACAGGGGCGGATCCAGGATTTTTGTTGGGGGGGGCAAAAAAATATCGAATCGGGTTTAAATAACTAATCGGGTTCAAATCCATTAACTAATTAAGTATTTAATAAAAATTAATGCTTTAATTTATACTTTTCAATGCTCTGACTTATAATTTTTTATATTTTAATCTATAATTCTAATTATTAATCATAATTGAAGAAATTTACTTTAATTTTAACAACAAATTTAACCCGAACTACAAATTAAACATCCAGGGGGGCACAAAAAAATTTCTAGGAAGGGACAAAGTCGATCGAAACGTCCCGACTTCTACTAAAACGCAAAATCCGGGGGAACACTTGGGTCCACACCTGGGTAGACGATCGCGATACATATGCTAAAAAACTTGAAATCACTACCCTGTTTATTAATCGCATATTATTAAGGAATAGTTGTGCTAAACCAAAAACTCAACCCGTAATACAGAAGCGCAGATCAAGATTATTACCAAGTAAAAGTGACAAATTTGTGGTTTCTTGGTTCTTTGGTCTGAGATGACTTGTGATACGAGGTTTTTTTTTTTTTTTTTTTGGCAAGGTGTAACTTGTAAGCCCGTAGGCAGCGTTTTATTGATCACAAAATTGGCTCTTACATCAGATAGTTTAAACAAGTCATCAGCAAGATTAGCCTCTATATAATTGTTCCCAGATAAAACCAAAGAAAACTAGTGATACGAGTGGTTTGCGCTTATGAAATCTATTTCCAAATTTCAATAAAATAAAATAAAAAACCCAATACTTGGAATAATTTAGGGAAGATTTCTTCAATGGTCATCAAACTTTGCTTTTGTTATAGATTACTAACGTGACATGGATAACTTTCTAGTGGCATGAACAACATTTTTTTTTACTAACGTGGAAGCGACTTTTGATTGATTCTAACAATGGCGTCAAACAATCCATTAATTTTGAATGGAAAAAAAAAATACGATTGGCACAATTCTAATATTCAGCAATTGAGCGAGGCAAACAGAAATTGAATCACCAACTCGAAACAATGGCTACGGAGAACACTTTATTTTATTAACGATACTGACAGGTCAAATGATAAAAAAAACACTAGCCTTAAATGCAACTATGTTTCACTGTCAAAACACGAGCAGAAGTCAGAAACTCATAATATTTTGTTGTTATTTCACTCTTTAAAACCTCAAATTACAAACAATCGAATTTTAAATTAATTTCCTGACAACATATTACGCATCCAAATCAGAACCCAAAACTTTGGAAAACAATTGTTGAGTTTGACCAAATCTAAAGAATTACCCAAACCAAAACTATGAAGGACAATTTGAGTCCACCGGATCAAAATTAACCCAGCCTAAACCATGGAACCGCCTTCTAAAGCATTCTACCTGATCTCTCCGTTTACAATTGATGCAACTTTACAAATACCAGCTGACGTGGTGAAAGGCACATCCTTATAGGATGCCACCAGCTGTGCATCGGTGTGTAGTTCGGCTTGAACCTTCTCCCAGACCTTGGACTTTGCATTTAACAAGCCATCTGGCTCGCCTGAATATCCAGGAAAGGTGACTCTCTCCCCTATCTTAGCTGATGCTGGAGGCTCCACTAATTCAACCTGAAATGCAATTTGTTATGATTATATTCGCTAGTACTAAATGTCGTGTAAAAAGACATTACATCAATTACTCTAGGTAGTGGTATGGTACCAATAACACCATCTGTCAGAATAACAAATGCGGGGTGCCATTATGCCAATTTAGTGAAATTCAGGTAATGCTTAAGTTTATAATTTTTCATTGTTTTTGTTCATCAAAATGTTCTTTCATCGTATGGAAGCAACTCAATAGTGGCCAATAAATTAACAGCATAGTTTGCTGTTTATTAAAAAATAACTCAAAGGGAAGATGCACACAAGAGAAATGCTTGGGACAAAAGGCATGATACTTACTTTAGTATGGTCCTCATTTGATGCAGCCAAAACCATCGCATGTGATTTAATACCACGCATTGCCACTGGCTTCAAGTTGCACAGCACACAAACTTTACGACCCTGCTAAGCAAGAAAAATTGCTAAGGACACTAACAAAGAAAAAGAAAACCCCACCTCAAATATTTGATAATGAGCAGATAACACAAAAGCATGATGGTTGGGGAAAGGGGGCGATCATTGCAAAACAGATCAGTTGACTACCTGCATCTCTTCTAGTGGAATATACTTGACAAGGCCGCTAACAACTGTCCTAGTTGAGCCCTCTCCCACGTCAATTTCCTCGACATAAAGTGAATCGGCATCCGGGTGCTTCTTAGCTTCAGTTATAAGACCAACACGTATGTCAAGTTTGGAGATGGTGGGCTCTGCTTCGGCAGCTTTTGATTTTGAGCTCGACCCGCCTGACTTCTTTTTTTCTTTCTTGTTATTTCCATCTGCAACAAATAAGATCCAGAACACGTGTTAGTTGCATATGTACCTCTCTGTTCAATTTTAACATATTACTGTACTCCCCTAATATCACATTCGTTCAGTAAATAGACCATGCATTTCTTATACACAAATTTTGACCAAACAACAGCAAAGAACTACATGCAGATTTGTTTGCACTCAGATTCTAAATAAAAATTATCAACAAATTGAAAAATGTAAACGGGAGAAGCAAAACTGGTTTAGTTTAAAAATAAATAAAAAATAAACCTGCTAGCTTTGTTTTCTTTAGTTGTTCAGCAACAGCCTTGGCATCAGCTTCTTCTTTAAGCTTTCTGTCTGCTTGGCTTCCTGCAAATTTTTGTCTGAAGAACTCCACCTCTTCATCTTTCTGTATAAGAAACAACACAATATTACGAAAAAAAAACAGAGAGAAGGATCATACAAGGTATCTTAATATCAAATGCACAGTTGAAACTAGGATACTGTTCTCTTTAAAATATCACTACCATTGGATTAAATGATCTAACCTCGATTGCATAACTAAAGTAACACAAATAGTCCTAAAGTATTACTTATTTCATATTAAGAGATCCCTAAATATATTAGTCTCCATTTTGATGTATGAACTTGCCAACTTTTCTCACTTTGGTCCTCATCATCATAATAAATTGACAGACATCCTAGCCAACCTTACATGGGTTAATTCATTGAGGGGCATATTTTTCTATCAAAAAAACAAAACATTCCATGACAGAAATTGACAGAATCTGTGTCTATTATTAAGATAATGGTTAATGGTAGTTACCAAAATGATACAAAGCGAAATGTGTGGGATAAAATTTTTTAGGATATTTAAGTCAGTACTGCCTGAAGCATTTTTTTTTTAATTTACTCACATTGTTAATTACATAAAACAATTAACTTTCACATTAGGTAAAATACAAAATAAAGGCCACTGTAATAGATTATGTGCTCCCAAAAAGGTGGTCAAGTATAGTATTCAACAATCAATATATGTGCTCGTAACCAAACAAAGGAACGGAAAGGTCCGATAACAAAAAGAGGGCAGAAAGAAACATACAAGTTCCTTGAACAATGGCTCAGGTCGCCCAATTTTGTGTCCTACTGGCAAAAACTCCCAAGGCTTTTTTGCCTTATCAACATCTCCTTTCTCGTCAGAGAACGACAGGTTTGTTCTTCGTGATAAATTAAGTTGCTTCAAGACCTTGTGAGCGTATAAAAATTCAAATCTGAGATTTCAAAAAGGGTTGGAAAACCTGGAAATAAATTTTCTTTTTTAAAAGTGTACACTAACTTCATCAGTAAATGAAGGCATGAAGGGTTCAAGCAAACAGGCTAGAAGGTACACAAGCCCAGCTGCAGTTTTCATCACAACAGCACAAGCAGCTGGATCTTCCTTAAAAAGCTTCCAAAATTGGCTCTCCTGCACAACAAATAGCACACCAATATTGAAGATGGAGATAAAAAAAGATGGAGAGAGAAAAGACCAGATTTTGGTATTTTGTCATCCTCTATTTGCATGAGGATTAAGTTGCAGGTTCTGGCTGACAAGTATACACGTATTTATTTCTTCTTGTTTTGTTTTTGGCTGACTGTTGTACTCAGTTTCTAGTTATATCCTCACAGGGCAAAAGTACCTGCAGGTAAGCATTGCCCTCACTTGAAATGCTCATGGCAGTTTTAAGACCTTGTTTTAGTTTGACCTGCAACATAACATAATAGAACATCACACAACTGTACAGATGAAGAGAAACAGATAAATTGAGGGCCAAAAATATCAGTTCACCTTTTCCATAGCATCAATGTATTGCTCAACCAACTTGCCAACATTTTCTGCTAGCGTCTTTGTCAGCTGATGTGACTCAGCATTAGGAGCATCAGGAATAATTGAATCATATCCAGCTCCTGCAAAAGGTAATGGCATATATAATGAGTGCACGAGTAATTCACAATTGACTTGCTTACATGTGATACGGTGTACTACACAATAAGAATAAGAGCAGGATTCCAATGCCGCAATTATGGGGTGTCCCAAGTTGCCACATCCACTTTTGCATTGTTCTTTCAATCAAATATCTAAATAAAAAATCTAAACCATTGATCTTGTTATTCTTCAGGAGCCATGCTCTAAAAATAGTTTATAATTTTTTTAATTTGTTTCATGTAAGGGGAAGAGGTCAAAAGATGGATGCACTAAAAATTTATATATTTACAGTCAACTTGATCTGTTCACTTTGATAAACTCTTAACCATATGTGATGAGGCATAAAATTTCATATAGGCGTATCATCTTGAAGAAGAACAAACTAAATGCTCCAGATATGTCATTTAGATTTAGGATATTAAAATGCAAAGGCCGTGACAACAGATGCCTCCTTGAGAGCAAATTAGTTGAGTGTTTAGAGCTTAAGGCAATTCATGAAGGCATTACTGCTTATGGCTTTGTGATGATTAATCAGATTCAAGAATGAGATGTAGGCCAATGCTAACCTGCTGGTTTTGCAATGAAGCTCAACACACGGTTGATGAAATTCCCTAAGTTGCTTAGTAACTCACTGTTCAGTTTTGCTTGTAAATCTGCCCAAGTAAACAATGTGTCTGACACCTAGATCACAGAAATAACATAAATTTGTTACTAAAGCCAATGTGCATTTGAGAGTTTTAATGTAAATTAAGGACAAGAGAAAAAAATCTCTTCAAATTTATCAAATATCCCATTTCAGTTTCTAAAAGGAATCAGTATGAAGCTTTTGTATATATATAATAACATTTAACAAAACCAATCTGCAAGAGCATGCAAAGTGTCTAAAATTAAAATATTAAAATGAAAACAGACAATACTAACTTACCTCAGGCCTATTAGTAAGCAAATAGTACCGCCATACTTCAGGCGGAATCTTTGTGTCTTTCGCGTCATTACCGAATACTCCAATCCCCTTGCTTTTGGAGAATTTTCCTGGGGATTAAATAAAGTAAAATGCTTGTTGCTTCTCCCAACAAAGAATTAACAACCAAGTTTTTTAACTGTCTATCAGTCTATAATTAACTCATATAGTTTTATTACTAATTATATTGTTGTTTTTTTCTTGCAATTATCGCCCATGACTGTAGTGTATAATCAAGTTTCACCAGATATTTCTCAAATACCACCCCAAAATTTAAGAATACTACTTTTGTAAGTCTATCATGATTGCCGAGAAAAACCACCAAGTAATCCTATTACTTTGCAAATGATCCCATTGTTTCCAAGTATACGGTTGCAATAGGAACTATGTTTATAAGTACTGTATTATAAACGATTAGTAGATTAATCTTCCCATTATAGTGGGTATAATGCAAAAAAGGCAGCTTAATGGAAAATACCCGCTTCGTAGTTCAAATATTCAGTAACACTAATTGTCTTCATCATGGTCCACTTCTCGCCAGTCCCAATAAGTGTAGATGGAAACATAACCTGAAAGTTTCGTTTCACAATTCAGGTCTAAAACTTTACAATCTGATTTCAATTTTCACCACTCACAGAGCTAAAAATAGGCACTTACAGTGTGAAATGGCACATTATCTTTGCCCATAAATTGATATAGCTCCACATTGTCAGGATTCTTCCACCACTTCTCCCAGTCAGGTGTATAGCACGCAGTGATGGAAATATATCCAATTGGGGCATCAAACCACACATAAAACACCTGAAAAGAAAAATATCCAAACATATAAATAATAATTTGTAATACAACAAGTGCATGTTTTCCTTTCAAAATTAATGGAACATATGATTTAAATTCCATATGGAATTCAAGTTTCAACGAGTCTACTAATCCATCATTCAGTTTTGATAGATTTTGCAATAATATACCATGATTTTAATATCATAATTCCCATCAAACTATCAAACCTTCTCTTTATACTTCTCATGGGGAACAGGGACACCCCATTTCAGATCCCTTGTAATGCAACGAGGTTTCAATCCTTCTTTAAGCCATGCATTTGTTGCCTGAATGGCATTTTGACTCCAAGATCCAGCCACAGACATTTCACTGATGTACTTCTCCAATTTTTCTGTTAGCAGGGGAAGCTCTAAGAACAAGTGGTCAGTGTCTCTGATGTGTGGTGTGTTGCGACAAACCTGGAACATCAAACTGTGTTATAGATCATAATCACAACATAACTGTAATGTAACTTAATTTAATGGGAAAGCACCATAATGACCTAGGTGTACCAGTCACATGACCACTCTTTTAATAAATAATGCCCTTTGCTGTCTTAACTCTTGAACGAAAGAGGCCTTTGTTATAAGTCAAGTTTAGCAGTGGAGACTAAGACTCTAAGATGCTGGTACAGGTTCTCACTGAAAATGGTAGCAATTTTAAAATTATGACGAGATATTGGAAAACATGTTGATCTTTCAACAATCAATCAAAATATCCCAAATAGGCTCGGTCAAGATATTACCCCAGATCAACTATTATTCAGCCAAACTCTGATATCTTTACTGTTTATTATACTATCTATGTGCTTAAACCAAAATTACCTTGCACTTGGGATCAATAAGCTCTGTCGGGTTCAATAGCTTCCCACATTTCTCACACTGGTCACCTCGGGCAGACTCGTAATTGCAGCCCGGTGTAGGGCATGTTCCCTCGACAAGCCTATCAGCTAAGAACTTTTGACATGTGCCACAGTAGGGCTGACACACAAAAAACATATCATGTCAATAAAAAAGTGTATGATACCTTTTTGATACAGGAAAGGCTTAGAATCAATGCTTTTACTGGTAAAATTTCTCAAAACCTCTAATCGTAGACAAATTAAACTTTTGCAGAAAGACCACAAGCAATTTCAAGTTTAACAGTCAAGGCAGGTACATTGATCTCATAGAACTGTTACTGTCGTGTAATTTAGTGATATGAACAAGGCACAACTACACAAGTATTTCATACAATTCCTTGACAGAAAATAACACCTACTTCCAGTAATAAGCTAACACGGAAGGGAAAAAAATATGAATTATACCACCTCAAAATAATTAAATAAGTGCCCAACTTACTTGCTGCATGGTGTTCTCAGAAAGCCATTCATTCTCCATGAGTTTATGAAAAATTGATTGGCAGACCTCAGTTTGCTGAGGAGTAGAAGTGCGTCCAAAGTGGTCAAAGCTTATGTCAAACCACTTGTAAATATCGCTGTGAATTGCATGATATCTGCATATGCAGCACACATGTCAGAAATAATCCAAAAATGTATCTAATCACATCCAGTAAAGCTATGTATAACAGTATAACTTGATAAAATACATAATTGAATCGAATGGCAAGGCAAGTACAAATAACGAAATTTACACAATTGGTTCAAAGATTAAATGCACCCACTTGTCACAGATCTCCTTAGGAGAGCAGTTCTCTTCCAAGGCCTTTGTCTCAGTTGCTGTACCATATTCATCGGTACCGCACATATAAATAATATTATATCCTCTGATGCGGCAATATCGAGCAAACACATCCGCACTAAGCACACCTGTTTATTTCCCATAAGGAATTAGTAGCAAAAAGATAGTAACAAATTGGGCATCAGCTTGTTTGTTTGACACCAACATTAACAATTCATATATTAGTATGAAATTAACATTAAATTCAACTAATAAAGCACTGATACTTGGATAATTAAATAAAAATCTTCGCAGGTTCTCTAACTTTTAAAATAACAGAGTAAAACAAAGCAAAATTCAAAGGATGAATTAACAACAGAAAAATTACTAGCTGAATTAGCCCAAATAAGATATTCCAAACTTACTAATGCAAAAATCAAACCCTACAAAATTGACATTTGATTTCCTGGTATCTAATATAAATTAAGGTGAAAATTTGCAATTGATGCGCCTTTAAGAAAACAAAGGCAAATTCCCCAGCTGATTGGCATTCAAAGTTTCAAACTCAATAAAAGAGAAGAACTGGCACAACAGAAACATGATATAAGCACTGATCTAGCGAATTTGTGACCGATCAAATTATTTTTTCGTACGCACATGCACAAAAAACAATTGAATTATACAGATCCAATCAGTAAAAAGGATAATAAAAACAAGAAGAAAAAACTGACATCCGATGATGTTGCCAAGATGAGGGACGTTGTTCACGTATGGAAGTGCACTTGTGATGAGAATGTTGCGGCGGCCGGCAATAGGAAGCAGCTTCTCAGTCGTATCTCCCATTGTCGATCTCAAAACAAAGTTTTTGGATTGTTTAAATGAGAAATCGAGGTCAAACCTAGTAACGCTCGAGGGGGGTAGGAGATGAGATGGGTTGTGGTTTTTGGCTTCCTCCTCCTGATAAACCCTAGTAACGCTACTCTGGAGGAAGATAGATAGATAGAGAGAGACTATCCAATCCGGGCGAAGTAGGGGCCAGACAATCCGAACCCGTCAAACCCGACCCGAAAACTACGGATTAACCAAATCAGACTAAAAGCTATCTCATCAGTCAACTGAACACCTCTTTGTCACTTATATTTATATTTCGCATGTATGGTTTTCAATTGCTACTTTTAATAATTTTAGTTATAATTGTCAGATTTTAGAAAATTGTTGGTTTATGGATGCTGATATATCCTTTAAAGATAAATTTCTCATTGAACTTGTAGGAGGTACCGTTATTTGATTTATATAATTAAAACGAAATAATATTATCTTTGGGTTCTCTCTAGGGGTGTAAACGGAGCCGGATTATCCGCTCCGAATTCGCTCCGAATCCGCGAACTATCCGAATCCGTTTAATTCGGAGCGGATAATTGCCGGATACGGATCCGGATAATTACGAACTATCAATAATTCTTCCGGAGTCGGAAACGGATACGGCTCCAAACCTGAAAACGGATCAGATATCCGGATATATCCGAATCCATTTATCTAGTTGCGGCGCCCCAATTATCTCTCCGCGTATGCGTCATTCTTTCACCTGGGCCTCCAAAGCATTATATACTCTCTGTTCTTCTTACCGCAAAACTCGTGGGACTAACTTCCTTTCGGATATCCGGACATTCGTTCTAAATCGAAAAGTCGTATTTTTCCAAAACCGTCAAAGCTGCTTCTCGCGAATCCGCATAACCCATACCCAACCAACGGAGACAAGGCATATGTGTCCATTATATGTACCGGATCTGCTGCTTCTCACGTCAAAATACGAGTACCTTGCTTTCCTATCTAGAACCATCAAATCTGAATCGAACAGTTGGCATTGGCAGTATTGATGCCTTCATATAATCTTTTGATGCGAGGCATCTATTATGGTACTATGCTACCTGTATGAAGCAAATTCTTTTTTTTTTTTTACAAATTACATCAAAGTTGAATAGTATTAATTATTATTTATATCTTAAAGTTTATATGACTCAATTATCCGACTATTATTCGTTTTGTATCCGTATTCGTATCCGTATCCGTAGATTATCCGCTCCGTATCCGTATCCATTTAACGTGGATTTGGTTTTACATTTTGATATCCGTTTACTATCCGTATCCGTATTCGTATCCGCTCATTAAAATGTGGATGTGGATATGGTATCAGCATTATCTGCTCCGTATCCGCTCCGTTTACACCCCTAGTTCTCTCCCTTTTTTCACTTCAGGTTTTAATAAGTATCAAGATCATTGTGCTTGCTACCTTTTGGTGCAAATCAAAGAATTATGTTTCTTTGCTTATCTCATGCTTTATCATCTGATGCTAAGGAATTACTAGAGATATGTCTGATACCCATCGGACTCAAATTTGAATCCAAACTGTCTGATTCTCTTTAAGATCTGTACGCACTGATATTGAAGAAAATCTGCACGGATATTAAAGCGACATGCACAAATCTTAAAGAAGATCGGACGGTTTTGGAACCCATCGTACTCAGTTTGAGTCCGATGGACATCGGACCCAAACTTGTCCCCAAATTCGGAGGATTACGTTATAGATTTCATGGAGATTCTTACGACTTGAGAGTAGTTCCGATGCCCATCGGACCTACCTTTTTCGACGGGTGAAATGACCATCAGATCTGCATCAAGATTCGTGCGAACTCATTAAAATATGTGCAAGTATTTTTCAATTTTCGTGGGCACAAATCTCAATGATAATCGTACGGTGTTAGAGCTCATCGAACCTAAAAGTAGGTCCGATGCCCATCGGACCTACTCCTATCTCGATTCTTACTGGTTTGGAGGATAGAAATCATTCCAAGCACTAGTGAATATGATTAACTGTTGTTTTATTAGGTTAATTGAGGATTTTAGTGGTTGATAAACTTGAATGTACCTTATTTTATAGACTGTTTCTACTTTTGGATTATCTGTTGGTGTTTTGTTGCTATAATGCTTAGATGTAATTGTAGTTTATCTTAGAGTTTTGGTTGTAAGTTTTTGTTTCTATAATATTGTATGTGTAAAAACTTGGGTTGTATGTAGATATCAAATTCTAATACCTTTATGTAGTTTTTATTTATTTATATAAAATCGGTAAAATGATCCACTTTTCTTCAAAAGAAAAAAATTCTTATTTATTTTCTTATTTCTTCCACAGCACTTTAATATATTTGCTCATCAGTCATCACTTTCTACAATGGAAAATAAAGCACTTTTTCATATTCATTTTAATTTTAACTTTTAAATGTTGGAAGGCACTTCACATGTATACTTTATAAAAGTGGTTGGATTTCAAGGTTTCTCGTCATATATATTAACATTTTGAAAAATATTAATTTTTAGATTTGTCGCATGCAAATATTCGATAAAACTGTCTTATTTAATAATTCATATTTTCATCTGCACTTTTTTTTTCAAGACGAGGCTCCAAAAATAGTTTTAGTTCTGAAAGAGACAAATCGGCAAAAAAAAAAAAAACGAAATTTAGAAAGGTAATTAAAGTGCATACAATATTGAGCGGTATTTTGTCTTTCTTTTTTTTCAATTGATATAAATGTTGATCTTGCTGGAGTTTGACTAGGATACCTCAACGATGTTAATTTCGTGAACAAATAAGAAACAACTAATCGGAGGATAAATAAATAAGACATATTGAAGGATTGTAAAGAAAATAATATAATGAATAAGAGTTTAGTGATACATAATTTAGTGTGCAGGTACATTTTCATGAAGATCATATTGAAGGGATCAGATCAATTGTTTGTACATTGAAAATAATTTTTTTATCCATAGTACCGATCAATCTGCACTATAAATGCATAACACCAATACACCATAGTCTCACTCTTATTTATATTGTATAATTCAAAAAGTGCTAATTTAAAAAGATTTTATTCGATGTTTGTACTAAATATTAAATCAGACAAATAACTAACCCAACAATATTACGAAGAAAAAATGTATAAATTGCTTCTGAACAGAGATATCGATGTTATTTCGAATTAATGCATGCTATATTCATACCTAACAACACCATTATGAAGTTTTGTAATGAAAAGTGCAAATTCTCCTTATGATTCTTTGTTTTATGTAAAGAAAACACACTTTTAGCATAAGGATTCTGGAACTTCTTAATACATCCATAAAATGAAGGATCTGCTTGCCAAATTGGCAAGTAGGACCCTGCTTTTCCAAATCTAATCATTGAATTTTTTTCATGCACGAATCTCAACACTGATGAATGGTTTGATTTGAAAAAGCATGATTCTGCTTGTCCATTTAACAAGCAGCGGAGTCGGTTCCTAAAATGAATCCATATATATTATATAAGTTCACGTTATAAGGTTAGTTATTTAAATAACTAAGTGCATCTTGATTCTTGACTCGATCCATTTGCTCAGATTTATATTAGTGCAACATGACACATTGACACGAGAGCAAATACATAAAC
This sequence comes from Carex arenaria, assembly GCA_964058825.1. NCBI lineage: Eukaryota > Viridiplantae > Streptophyta > Magnoliopsida > Poales > Cyperaceae > Carex > Carex arenaria. The sequence continues at coordinate 146,588 of CAXKVW010000334.1, read as the reverse complement.
CCATGTTTATATTACACAGGATTTTTTCACTTTGTGAGTTTTGAATCCATAACCTTCTATACGGAAATCATGCACCTTTACTACTAGACCAAATGCTGGTTCTCTGTACTGAAAGAACTTAATAACTAAAAAAGTATCTACCAAAACTCAATTAATTATAAATACTACAATAGATTAACATCCAGATAAATTTTGAATTCATATTCCTATAATAGACACGATACAATGAAAGACTTATAAGAGCATCTCCATCTCTTTTTATAAAGAAATTGCAAATGTTGATATGACTATTACAATTTAAATCACAGGAATGTAGAACAATTAATTTAATAATCTTGTCAAATGAGCAATATATCTCAAAGTGCAAAATCAAAATTTGCGAGTACTAATTTCACAAATATAAATTTAACAATTATAAAAGAATAAGGCCGGTGTGCTACCTGTAGTATAGTGACATATCGTGCTACCTCTTCAAAAACCTATTGAGTAGATTTCAAACGACAAATCTAAACTGTTGAAACCGATCTACTTCACGAGTGATGTATTTACATATAAAATTTACAAATTTTTACATTCATTTAGTATAAAGTCAAGCGGTCAAAAAAATAATGAAAAATAAATGTATTAAAATTAACTTATAATTCTTTTTTTTTTTACAGCTTGACTTTATACCAAATGAATTCAAAACATTCTAATTTTGACATGTAAATACATCACTTATGTAGTAGATTGGTTTCAACGGTTTGAATTTGTCGTTTGAAGTTTACTCAATAGGTTTTTGAAGAGATAGCACGATATGTCACTATGCTACATGTAGCACGCTAGCCTTATTCATTATGAAATTATAAATCCTAAATAAAGCTTTTTTAATCACGTCAGGTAATTGAAATTAATGTGAAAGAATTATGAAATTATGAACGTGAACAAATAAATTTAGTATTTTAATTGTATGGATAAAGATACTCTAATCCTTCTCAATAGCTAAAAAAAACCTTCAGTTAAGAACGCCACACACATTATTGTAACTGATTGAGAGTCTTGAGACCCTAAAAAGTCTATCCAATAAAAAGGAATAACAAATAAGAGAAAAGAGAACCTAATCGCCTTTTCCAAAAGATATATTCTAACAGATCGAATAATTAATCAACTCAAAGTTGAACAAGCACGAGTGAGGAGATGGTGACTAAATAATTTAGAATTGACTAAACCAAACATAAAATTGATGGTTAAGATCATAATTTCCATTGCCCCTCCGAATTATACTAATTTTAATCAAACCACTTGTTAAGTGACGGTCCAGATGTGTTTCTGAGCATTCTTAAAAACTCACCAACTTGCTCAGAACAAGCTGGTGAGTTTTAAAAACGGAATGAGATCACCTGCCTCCAGTGAGACTGACATGTGGGTCCAGACAGGTTTATTAATTTAAATATTGATTTTTAGTTTTGATATGGGCCCACGTGTCAGTGACTCAGGGGCAGAAAAATCCTGCCCCCTGGAGGGCAGAGAATTCGGTTCCTTAAAAAACAGTCAGGAACACATCGGTAATAAATAAATATATGACACAATATTTGTTTCTTTGCTGGTTACATTATTTTGATCTAATGTAATAGTTTGAGTAAATACGATTTAGTGTAGGACATGTTCTGCTATGAAATTGAAGAAAAATGAAATAATAATCATTACTCTATTTATCAGTCTATATTTTAGAAGGATAATTTAAATGTCTCTGGAGGGTTTTGAAATCTAATTTTGCACCTTTAACAATGGGGAGCACAGGACCAATATCTAGTTCAATTTTGTTTTTTTTCATTTTGATGGTTTAATTTAGATTAATATATAGTATGAGAGTGAAATCCGATAAACAGACTTTTTTTTTTGGCAATTTTAAGATGTCAGTTTATCCTTCAATACAAAGACTTCTTAAACTCATTCTCTGACTCAAAACCTCACTCCGAATTCCGACAATCATTTTCGCATGCTAAACTTTTTAGCTCTTAAAAAAATATTTTTTTATCATTTAAGAGGAACTCTGTTAGTGCAAGAAGCCAAGAACTACAACATTTTTTGTCACTTATAGGGTGCGTCACACAAACAAAACACAGAGTTATAAGTCCTGTTATTTTTTAAAATACAGACTGATATCCCACAGAATTGTTTAGCAAGAAAACACCAACCTCGGTCCTTCAAGATACCGACAGAACATGATCCCTTGCATACAAATAAGGTGAATAAAACAAGAATAATTTAACGAAGAAAGTAGCGTATAGCAGCCACAGCATCACCTTTATGCTCCCGAAGTGTTCTCTCTGCCACTTTCTTGTCCAACTTCATAAAAGAAATAAGCAGATCAGTGCATTATCCATATTGATAGTACTATCTGTACACACTACTATGTTGTTATCATCTTGAAATTGGTTACTATGCCGGGGAATTCGATAAAATAACCTTTCTTTGAAAATAATCAAACAAAATACCCCCTCTCAAAAATTCTTGACAAAATATCCCTCTGGGACCCACCCATGTAAAACTTAAACCTCCTCCTAATTTACTCTCATTCTTTTTATTTACCTCTTCTCCTCCCTCCAAAATCATAATCTCTTTCTTTTCATTACTCCCATTCTTTGTGGTGCTAGTGCATGATTATTGTCATCTCAATTATCTCTTATCAACCCAAGATTAAAGAATATCTGTTTTTATCTGTTCAATGGTAATTTGCACTATTCAAGAGAGAGTAGAAAACGAGAAAACATTGTTAGAATTGGGAACCAAATCTGATTTAAAAAAGACGTTTGTTAGAATTTGTGAACCAATTCAAAACCGATCTACATGTATTTTCCCTTTTAATTTTTTAATACTAGAATCATGAAAGAGATCCAATTCTAAAAAAAACGATGAAAGCATTTTCTAATATTTTCTATTTGTTATAAATGAACGAACTATACTATTTTCTAAGCAATAAAAAAATCAATTATTATTTATCGTTTGGGATGCTAATAGTAAGAGCGGCACATTTAAGGTTTAAAAAATTACAAATGATGAATTTTTATTTTTAAATGATGCACAAATTATCTTGAAATTTCTCATTTACTTTCAGTTTCCTAATCTTGTCCAACTAATGTTTGTTCAAATGCATCTTACAATTAAATAGATCCCCTCTTTCTCTGCCATATCATTATTTCATTATTTCTCAAAATCTGACAAATTAATTGATGTTTATTTGTCAAGAAAATTATTATTTCAATGGCTACAGTTTTGGAGAGAGGCGAAGAGGTAAATAAAAAGAATGAGAGTAAATTAGGAAGAGGTTAAAGTTTTACATGGGTGGGACCCAAAGGGGTACTTTGTCAAGAATTTTTGAGAGGGGGCATTTTGTTTGATTTTTTTCAAAGGAAGATTATTTTATCAAATTCCCCCTACTGCAGTATCAGAACAAGAACCAGTTCACAATGCCAAACTTGTACTGAGAGTAGAGATGAGATATTTTTTCTAAAAAATTGTGATAATACTTGGGACAGTTTGTTTTTACTAGAATAAGGAAATTTCTGGTATGATAAAGGCACTCCATGACACTTGCAGCAGGTACTATGTGTACATAACTCTATTATTTCCATTTTCCTGATCAGCAAGGGATCATTTGACTAGTATATTAGAAGCCCAGTGGCCAGTACCAGTAAGAACAGAGTTAACAGACCACTAAAAATACAAAGGCAAACCAGGATATAAGAAGATACCTCAAGCTCATTTGCAATGATGTCTACATCTACTTGATTTATCTTGACTGCTGCAAGTTCTTTCTCTCTACTCAACAGGAAAAAAAAAGGTAAGAGTAAAGGTTGGATAAAGGAAAGTATTCCCGTTTTTTAATTTTTTTTTTATAAAACTTTAGGGAAGAAAAATATAGAGACACCTCAATCTCATTGCATTCCAATCAGCCTCCTTGGATGAAGCAAGAGATGCCATTGCCTATTGAGAAAGAATTAACTATAAGATAAAGCGACATAATAAAAAACCAGTTAATTTGAACAAAAGTTCAGTTCTACCGAATTAAACAGAAATTGACCCAGTTCTGCATCAATTGACCTTCATCCATAGTTAGATAGCAATTTAACTAAATTTGGATTTCTCTCTTCTCAATTCTGCAATGCAACAGATAGTAATAAAAAGAAAATCCCATGAAAAAAAGATAGTTTGTTAAAACAGCACTAGTGTGATTCCAGTCTGTAGTCTGTCCATACTGGCCAGAGATTACTGGCACATACTTTTAATTTCTAGCTGGAGAACTTTTCAACGCAAAAGAAAACGAAAGAAGGTAACATCACCCTCCAATTCCAAATGCATCCCGGGAAAATATATTAGATCAAATTACAAATCCAAAACCCGTTTCTCCTATAAACTAAACATGTGTCCGATCAGAAGGAAAATGAAAACAAAGAAAGAGAGGAAACATTTTTAAAGCACCTCTTGGACGCGAGAAGAATCGAGCTGGCGGTCGTCGACCACCCGATCGGTGAGCTTGTCTAGAGCCTTACTCTGCTGTTGCAGATCCTTAGATGAGGGCTCCACCATCATCTCCGCCCCTCCCTCCTCTCCTCCTCCTCCTCCTCCTCCTCCTCCTGCTTCCATCCCCATTCTCTCTCTAGGTGTCTTTCTCTGTCTGTCGGTGTCTCCCTGAACTAGGCTAGGGTTTTGAGGCAACCTGTAGAATGTATATTGGAAGAGAAAACAGATTACCAGATGGGCAAATTTAGAGATCGGGTCCGAACTAAGTACCCAACTTCAACCAGTTCAGCCCGGTTCGATTTGATTTCCTTGTGAGTTGTAACATTGAAAAGGAGAAGTTCGGATGCGGATTCGGGTGAATCCTGGACAAATGGACCCGTCGATTGATTTTGACTTTGGATTTTAGAGTCTTCAAATCAAGCCGAATTCAATCCGAAATAGATATCGAAATTATTATCCCCTCAAGCAACTTTCTTTCTTTTTAATTGAAATAACTTAATCGAGTATAGCTGTCTCAACTAAGTCAAATAATTTTAATGATTAATGTTTTTCTTTGCAAATAACAAAGCCCTGGATAATTTGGTATCATTTTTAACTAAAAGAAAAATATTTTTTATAATAGTAACAATAGTACCATTTTTGTTCCGATAATTAAGAAATTATACGTGATAATCATGCTTAAATATGTTAATTAGTTAGATATTTGTTCGCAATTCCGCATGTTATTTCAAGTAAAAATAATGTGCAACTCGAACAGTAAAATATCAAATCATATTAATCATTTTAAAAAAGTAATATTATCTTAGCATGGTCATGGTATATAATGCATAACGTAATGTTGAGAACCGACTTTTGGTCTAGTAACAAAGACAATGCTCTTCCAAATTGCAGGTTTAAAAATCCGAAAGGACAATCTTTTGCAAATGTCAATATTTCTTAGATAATAATGGATTTTTGACAGGGGCGGATCCAGGATTTTCGTCAGGGGGGGGACAAAAAAATATCGAATCGGGTTTAAATAGTTAATCGGATTTAAACCCATTAACTAATTAGGTATTTGATAAAAAATAATGTTGAACTTATACTTTATAATTCTCTCTAACTTGTAATTTATAATATTCTGACTTATAATTATAATTATCAATCATATTCAAGAAATTTATTTTAATTTTAACTATAAATTTAACCCGAATTACCAATTAAACATTCAGAGTGGGGCAAAAAAAATTCGGGGGGGGGGGGGGGGGGGGGGGGGGGCAAAGCCAGTCGGAACTGATAAATCTCCACTAAAACTCAAAATCCAAGGGGGGCAGCTGTCCTCTCCCCTGGACTATGCTGGGTCCGCCCCTGATTTTTGAGAGGATCAAGAATTTAACTATTTTGACTTTCATCAAATATAAAGAAGAAATTTTAAGAAAGATGCTGAGAAAAAAAAATGAGCATCTGTTCAACAATGAGTCAATGACAAATTTATACATTAAATTAAGTGATTTTAACCTCTGATCTTTACTTTAAAAAAAAAAAAAACATACAACTCATTGTCTTTGAAAATGCAGGAGGTTCTTTCACGGCAATCTTCCTAGAAATATGGTTTCCACTTATTTTGCACATAAAATAATAAAAATGTTCTTTTGATGTCATTGAGAGAGAGAGGCTGACAAATATTATAACACATCGAATGAAAATTTTATGTTGCTATCTTGAGAGAAATGATCATATTGCAATACATCAAGGAATATAATTAAAAGTTATCAATTATTTTTCTGTATAAAGAAATCACAATTGTTCTTACCTTTAATTCTTCTAAATTATTCTTTCATTTTTTTTTAAAACAAAGCATAGAAATTACACTTCAGTACTTCACTATACTCCAATTATAATGACGTGCATATTTCTTACTTTGTGCAAAACTTTGCATATACACTCTTGTAAGGTCTCGCATCTTGAAACAGTTTAAGGGGTTAACTTTTTTTTTTTTTTTTTTGAAACCCTGACAGAAGCTGTCAGAGGGATTATATTCCATAAACTAGAGTTTAGTTACAAGATATTACAAACAACCAGCAATTACAATTCATTTTGTGTTTAGTGTTGCTGACAGCACTTCATCCATAGCCTGCCTTCCTGTAAAATGCGATCTGCCACTACCCAGGGGGGGGCCGTTGTATCTCTAAACACCCTCTCATTTCTTTGCTTCCACAACCCCCATGTTATGCACACGAACCACGTAGTCCATATCCTTGACCACTTCTTCCTGTTGCCTCTGTATGTTGCTCTGAATACCTCTTTTGACCCCTTCCATATTTCATCAATTGTCATTGCCGGTTTAAAGATTGTTGCCCCTAGCCTCTGTGACATAAGCCACCACACATGAACTGCATAAGGGCACAAGAAGAAAAGATGAAGAGCCGATTCGATCGGGCAGGAATTGCACATCACACACCCCAGTGTACACTGTATTTTCCTTCTCCTCAGTTGATCCTAAGTCAGAACTCTTCCTCGTAGCAACAGGAAACAGAAAATCTTGGGAGTTGCCGGACAATTAGCTTCCCAGAGTTGAGGGAAGCCCCAAGTGACTTTCTCTCCTCCAAGAAGGATGTCATAGGTGTGCTTGGCAGAGTAACTTCCGGTACGTCCCCACTTCCAGCTAATGAGATCGGTACCAGTTGATAGCATAACCTGTTCCTCTATTTCAGGCAGGAGCAGTCCGGCTGTTGGCAATGCATCCGCCAGGGATATGTTCCTTGCTGGTGGCAGTGGCAGGCCATCTCCCGGAGTTCGCAGGGGTCCATCTGTGCTCCATTTGTCGTACCAGAAGGATATTGTTTGTCAATCCCTGATTGTCCAGCCGGTACACCAGCGGAAAAGAGGCAAGAGCCGTAGTAAGGAAACCCAGAAAAAGGAGCCCTGACAAAGTGGAATGCAAGGCCCCTCTTGTGTACCACGTAGAGTTCTGAGGCGTCTCGCCCAAATGCTCCACAGTGAGTTCGCTCCATTGTATAGTTTCCAAAGCCATCTCAGCAACAGTGAGATGTTATGGAATTCCATGTTCCTTATTCCTAAACCTCCCCAAATTTTAGGGAGACACACAGTTTCCCAGTTTATCCACGAGATTCCCCTACCTTCTCCATCTGTTTTGCCCCAAAGGAATGATCTTCGCAGCCTATCAATTTTAAGTATAACCCATTTCGGCAATCTGAAACAACACATGAAGTAGACGGGTATGGAGGATAAAACAGAATTGACCAATTGGGTTCGGCCACCCCTTGAAATCAATTTGCTCTTCCAGCCTTGGAGGCGCCTCTCCAGCTTTTCAATTAAAGGCATTCCTAGGTAAGTGACAGGAATGGCTATTTGTTGGCACTCAAGGATGAGTCTTGCCAGTTGTGCATGTGCGGGATCCAAGTTGAATTGCACAAATGAGCTTTTAGAGTAATTAATTTTGAGGCCAGAGATTTTGGAGAAAATTCTTAGAATGAGTTTGAGTGTCACCAGTGTCTGGACTTCAGCATTAGCCACTAAAGCTGTATCATCAGCATACTGTAGAGCTAGTATTGGGTCTGAGATTTTGTTAGAAATTGGTGCATTCAAGGTTGAGTTTCCAACTGATAGTAATTTTTGTAGCACATCGGCCGCCAATAGGAAGAGCATGGGTGAAAGGGGGTCCCCCTGCCTGAGTCCCTGCTTATGTTGGAAGTATTCGGTTGGCTCCCCATTAATCACTACCCGAGAAGTTGCCGTGCTGAGTAGGTCTAGAATCCATCTGATCCAGCGCTGGGAGAAGCCCCTATGTGACATGACAGACTCCAAAAATGCCCAATTGACCGTGTCAAAGGCCTTGGAGAAGTCAATTTTGACGAACACCGCCCGACTTTTCCGTTCCTTAATGTGGCAGAGAATTTCTCTAGTGGCTGTGAAATTTTCGGCAATATGGCGGCCTCGTATGAATGCCGTCTGGTGTGTGGAGATCAGGTCCGAAAGCTCTAAGGAGAGTCTGGATGCCAGTATTTTGGATATAAGTTTAGGGATAGCATTAATAACACTGATCGGCCTGAAGTCCTTCACCTCTGCTGCTGCCTCTTTTTTCGGGATCATGATGATATTTGCCCGGTTTATCTCCTTCAAATTCAAGTCATGATTATAGAAAGCATGAACCATTCGCATTATGTCCCCTTTGATTGAATTCCAGAATTGTTTGAGGAATTCGTTTGGGATACCGTCCGGGCCGGAAGCTTTATTAGTTGCTAAATCCTTGATCGCCTCCTCCACCTCCTGCTCCGTGAAAGGGCAGCTAAGGTAAGAGAGGTCTTTTGGGTCTGGGTATATTGCTAACGGGTTGAAACCCGTTACGGAACCGGACCCACCCAGAGTTGCTTTCATGTGAGAGAGAAAGGCCGCTTTGATTTCTGGGGCGCTTGATATGACCGCGTCGCCGTGCTGCAGGGAGGTGACTGTGTTTTTGGAGGTCCTGGCAGATGCAAAAGAATGGAAGAAACGAGTGTTGTTATCACCATTAGAAAGCCAATGACACTTAGCTCGCTGACTCCATCTTAGCTCTACGTCAATTGCCAGGTCGTAAGCCCTCTGTCGAACCTTTTGTCGGAAATTGAATTCTCCAGAGTCCAGGTTTCGTTTTTCTTCAATTCTATCAAAAAAGATGATGACTTTCTTGCAGTAGGCCAATTGTTCATCCATCTTTGCCATCCTTTCTCGGAATAGGTTGCTCATGGATACCTGCAATTTTCCTATTTTACCAAAAAATTGTAACATGTTAGATTCAGTACCTTCAAGGGCTCCCCATAAGCGGTGAACTTCGTGGGCCATCTCCGAATGTCTGAACCAGAACAGTTCCATTTTCCGCTGCCTCTTTGGTTGCTGCCTGTGCTTGCAGGTGAGAAGAAGTGGGACATGATCTGAAATGGACATCTCCTGTGCCTGACATGTAATGACTGGGAAGAGCGAGGCCCAGTCGGCTGATAGGAAACAACGGTCAATCTTGGAGAGAATTGGGTTTTGTCTCCGATTACACCAAGAAAATTCGCGGTTCCTCATGGGGATGTCGATCAGTTGGAGTTCTGAGATCTTGTCGTTGAATAGGTCCATCAAATTGAAATCGCGGCAGCCCCCAGACCTATCAACCATCCATCTAACGAGATTGAAGTCCCCAATTAGTACCCAATTTGCAAGCACTCCTTGTGCTACCTGCCCCAGTTCCTGAATGAAATTATGCTTGAGCCCTTCTTCAGATGGGCCATATACGTTTGTGACAGTGAATTCCACACCCGACCCGAGTTGTCGAAGCCTCACAGAGCATGAGTGCCTCGTTGCCCATGAGTTAAGGGGTTAACTTTAAAAGCACTGTCTAACCCATGCGATGAACATAGGGGTGCAAATAAATCGGATAATATCCGACTATATTCGGATCCGTATTCAAATATCCATGTAAATACGGATACGAATATGATTTTAAATTTTAATTATTTGTATCCAAATAGTTAATATATACTATAAAGTTTTAATATAAATTATAAAATTATTTATGTATATATTTACAAATATCCAATATTTGATCGGATATATATTCGTCTAATATCCAATCGTATCCGATCCATTTGCACCCCTAGGTGAACACCGTGGGAGTGGAATGAGAACGCAGTACAAAATTACGATTTTGGTCTACAAATATTTTCATTTTCTCCTTTTTCTTATTTTGGCCACCAATGAAATTTTTTGCAAGTTGTACCCATCTCCTTGCACTCATCATTGCCATTTCAGTAACCAGTATGAAGTTAAAAATATTGGCAGAACTGAAAAGCCCCAGGCCCCTAAATCCACTTATCTGCCATGTTGACTAATAACAAAAAAGATAATTTCCAATTGGCAACTTCTCCTTTCAATCCATCAAACATAAAATATTTATCAAAAAGTGATACAAAACACAGTTGGTTGACATTTTCAAGTGGAAGAACTTTGAAAACTCTTGACAGGATCTACCAATGCCAAAGCTTCCATTAGTGCTTCTAGAAAAGGCTCGGGATGGTCTTCGATTCTTGCATAGCTGTTTTGTGTTGGTACCTTTCGCAAAACCTTCCCTACAATCTATAAAAAGAATTAGTTATCTAAAAAAGTGCCTAATTGGAATGAAAGATGAATTTTCACTTTGAATGACAAAGTAACACTGCATCTTTTCTTATCCTTATAGATATGTGTTTTTTTTCTCCTAGTTCTACTAATTTTTTAATTACACCCAATGGTCCACCAACTTACAAAAAAGTCCGGGCATTATCTGCAGAACATTGAAATATTGATGCAAATTTGAAAAGTCATAAATCAGAAGTATCTAAAAAAGAACGGTCAATATTTACCACCAGGTGGTGTGGAATCCCATACCAACCATACCATATTAATCATCGACACCGGATTGGACACTACCAATAGTATTAAGAGCGGCAACAATCCATGCAAATACTTTTCCCTCCGTTTCAAAGTCCTTTTCCTGTTAGCTGTGTTCATTTGATCCTTAATCCATACCAGGCTCGTAAATAATTTCAATAGTTGGATTGCATTGGTTCCAGTAAAATAGTATAAGGTAAGCACAGCATTGTTAAAAGTGAAAACCTTGCGAGCATATCCGCCATAAGCTATTCCTCCAATCAAAGCATCTCTCCCTGTACCAGCTCTGATACGAAATAGGCCCTCTTTCTTAAGGCATTCTACTGTATGTGAGTTAGTACCCCCAGCTAATTGATAAAACCCTTCAAAGCCAACCAAAAAGAAGTAAATGGCAAAGAATTATCCTGATCCAACAAATTACTTTGAAAAAAAAAACCTCTTTGATGAATTAGAATAGTAGCAAGTACCATGAGGCCTATTGTGTGTAGAGGCTAAATGAATAGCATAAGAAATAGCTTGTTTTGTTGCACCTCTACCAATATCACCGCTCATGGGCCGACCATCCAACTATAATTGGCATTCAATTAAACCAGCATTGAGCATTCAGTCAGTGCCGAGATGAAGTAGAAAAGACAAAAGCAACTATATAGAAGAATGCAGCAAAAAGAAAGACTAAGCTGGTAGGAACTCGAGGTAATTGAGTAGATATGGGTGCCAGTTGAGGACCACAAGATACTTTTTAATTTAAATAAATATCGAATGCAAATTGTTGATCTTGTTTATTTTCATGAAAGACACCTCCATATGAAATTTTATGATTTTTGAAGTTCATTTCATACTAGATCAAGTGGTCAAAATATTAACGAATTTAGTTAAGTATGATTTATTTTTAATGTGTTCATAGTTTGACATCCCGATACAGTCTTAGTCTCTTGGATGAATCTAAAAATCATAAAATTTTGCATGTATGCATCACTTGCGAAAATAAAAAAGATCACCACTTTAGATTCAATATTTGAAATTCAAAATTTGAAATATAAATGAAACACTTAAATTGTGGCATTTGTGGCACAACTTTTTTTTTCGCATTGGAACCTTCGTTGTCTCTTTTATCTCTCTTAAAAAGGGCATAAAAACATATAAATGGTTTAAGCTTAATAAAAATGAAATAAGAAAAACCTGCCATAAATTGTACAAAGGGGGGCAAGATTGCATAATTGAGAAAATTTGATTCATAAGTCCCATAGTTGTCTCGCCGACATATGGCAAACTCACCTGAAATTAATACTTACATCAAAAACAAAGTTTTCCATATAAACCACTCATTGTAACAAATACAAGCATATTAAATAGGCGAATTACACTGTGCAGGAAGAAACCATTCTCTTTATAGAAGTCTTGCCTCAAGATATTCAATTTAGTTATTATCCAATGCAGTTGTAAAGGAAACTCAGAGAAGTGGGCTATTCTGGTAATTTTTCTTCTAAGAAATGAAACAACTTACAGCTATTAGTTTTGTGTGGCTGATTGAGTCACCTAGGCTAGCCCAAAGCTCATTGAATAAGTCAGTACCCCTACAACAGTGTTGTGAAAGTGTAATGAGAAGGTCCAGATTCCAGAGATTAAATGTCAAGGACACTTTTGCAAAGCAAAGAAATTATTTATCCATTTTCAAATAACACCCAACACTTCTAGTAGACTAATACTTGCAATTACAACCATGAAACCACCGGAGAATAGTTCTAAAAGTCTCAATTTTATTAATTGACCCCTTGGGGTATATATAGAGCATACATCATTCAATCTAGTTCCTATGATTACTCTATATTCTCATTTCACATATAAGTCTCTAAACTTATAACAAATACCAACACTCCCCCTCAAGATGAGCCTATGGACGAAAGATATCCACTAGGTCCATCTTGTCACAAAATCTCGACAAATCTAACGGACTAAAACCTTTAGTGAGACAGTCCGCTACTTGCTCACCAGTAGCTACATATCCCAATTCAAGTAGTCCGCTATCCAATTTCTCCTTGATGAAGAACCTATCTATCTCCACGTGCTTGGTCCGATCATGCTGCACAGGGTTATTGGCAATGCTAATGGCCGACTTGCTGTCGCACCATAGCTTCATTTTGCCCCCTTGGTCCATCTTGAGCTCCACCAGTAAAGTCCTCAACCACAACAATTCCGCTACACCCAATGCCATGCCCCTGTACTCTGCCTCGGCTGTGGACCTAGCAACCACCGACTGCTTCTTGCTCTTCCAGGAAACCAAATTTCCTCCCACAAACATGCAATACCCAGACGTGGACTTTCTATCATCGGCACAACTAGCCCAGTCTGAATCACAATAGCCTTCAATGTTCAAATGCCCGTTCTTCCTGAAGATCAACCCCTTTCCTGGTGCACTCTTCAGAAACCTCAAGATCTGGTACACGGCATTCATGTGACCCTCCCTAGGGTCATGCATGTAGCGACTCACCACACTCACCGCAAAACAAATGTCGGGGCGAGTGTGACTCAAATAGATCAAGCGACCCACTAACCTCTGGTACCTGTCCTTGTCAACTGGCTCTCCTGCCTCAGCACTCAGCTTAGCCTTTTGATCAATGGGAGCACCCGCAGGCTTGCATCCTAGCATACCTGTCTCTGTAAGCAAATCCAGCACATACTTCCTCTGAGATAAAACTATCCCCTCTGCACCACGAGCTATCTCAATCCCAAGAAAGTATCTAAGCTGCCCCAAGTCCTTCACCTCAAACTCCTTACCCAATCTCTTCTTTAGCCGAGCAATCTCACCCTCATCATCCCCGGTGATAATCATGTCGTCCACATATACCGCAAGCATCGTAATGTGAACTCCATGTCGCCTAAAGAACACTGTATGGTCCGCATTGGTCTGCCGATACCCCATGCCTACCATAGCCCTCCTAAACCTGTCAAACCAGGCTCGAGGAGATTGCTTCAACCCATAAAGAGATTTCACAAGTCTGCACACCTTCCTCTCCGTCTGCTTTGTGCCAAAACCAGGTGGGACCTCCATATACACCTTCTCCAACAAATCACCATGAAGGAAGGCATTCTTCACATCGAGCTGGTGCAACTTCCACCCCCCATTCGCTGCCAATGAAACAAGCGTTCTCACTGTGCTCATCTTCGCCACGGGTGCAAAGGTCTCATCATAGTCGATGCCATAAGTCTGACTGTACCCCTTCGCCACCAATCTGGCCTTGTAGCGCTCAACCCGACCCTCTGGGTTTTGCTTCACAGTAAAGACCCACTTGCACCCAACCGCCTTCTTGCCTGCTGGTAGTGACACAAGCTTCCAAGTTTTATTCTTCACCAAGGCCTCAAGTTCCTCAATCGTGGCAGCTTTCCATTTTGGGTCCTCCTTAGCAACCTGCCAAGACTTAGAAAAAGAGACAATGTCCAAAGATGCAATGAATGCTCCATGTGCAGGTGATATGTGAGAGTAAGAGACAAACTGAGCAATGTTATGTGGGAAACCATATCGATCAGGGGGAACTCCCGCATTGATGCGAGTGGTCCTCCTTACCGATAGGGGATCTGGAGGAGTAGAGAGAGGAATCATATCACCTGCGTATTCTGAGTCTGTGGTGGATGGTGTAGGTGTCTCAGGAGTCGGGGAAGGCAGGGACAAGGGACTTGGCACAAGCGGTGGCACTGTAGGCACGATTCCCTCATTCTGCTTCCCTCTCCTCGTGTACACTCTCAGCTCCCCCTGAGCCTGAGTTCCACCAATTCCAGAATCATTCCTCTCCTGTTCCTGTTCCGGCACAACGGCCGACTTCTCTCTCCTCGTGTACACTCTCAGCTCCCCCTGAGCCTGAGTTCCACCAATTCCAGAATCATTCCCCTCATGTTCCTGTTCCGGCACAACGGCCGACTTCTCCACATCCACAACCGGACATGGGACTGTCCCCACACTCACCATCTTCTCACTACCATTGCTACTCTCCCCCTCTCGCCTCATACCCCCTGTATCGAGCGAGTCTCCAAATGGTGATGTAACCTGAGAGGAGTAGTATGGTTCGTGCTCTCGAAATGTGACATCCATACTGGTGAACAACCTCTTCTCTACAGGGCTTCAACACACATAGCCCTTTTGGGTGGCCGAGTATCCCACAAAGATACATTTGACTGCCCTCGGATCCAGTTTGCCCACATTCGGTCTATAGTCCTGCACAAAGCACACACAACCAAATATCTTCAAAGGAAGAATATCACAATTCTCACCTTTTAATATCTCAAACGGGGATTTCCACTCTAGCACTCGTGAAGGACTCCTGTTTATCAACATCGCAGCTGTCAGGACCGCTTGCCCCCACAAGTACTTTGGCACATTCATCGAGATCATCATACTCCTTGTCACCTCAAGGAGATGTCTGTTCTTCCTTTCTGCAACCCCATTCTGCTCTGGTGTGTATGGACACGTGGTTTGATGCTGGATTCTCTGAGATGACAGGTACTCTCTAAACGCAGTATTCGTGTACTCAGTCCCATTATCAGACCTCAAAACCTTCACTACAGCCCCGTATTGAGTCTGAACCCCTTTGTGAAAATCTTTAAAACAAGCAAACACATCATTCTTGTTTTTCATCAAATAGATCCAAGTCACACGAGAGAAGCAATCAATGAAAGACACAAAATATCTAAACCCATTCACCGAAGTTGTGGAGCAAGGTCCCCATACATCAGTATGTACCAAATCAAAACGGCAGGAGCTCCTACTACCAGAACTAACATATGAACTCCTGGTATGCTTGCCAAACTCACAAGCATCACAAACAAGTCTTTCTTTATCGGTCTTTTCCACCAAAGAGGGATACAATCGACTCAAGAGACTAAAGGAAGGATGGCCCATACGCCTGTGGTGAAGCAGCAACAAGTCCTCCACATTACTCCCAACTCCTCTAGATCTCTCTACTACGGATGAAAGGGCCAAGTCCAACCCCTCTCTATCCAGGTACCATAAGCCGCTATGCCATGTGCCAGTCCCAAGTCTCCTGCCCGTCCCCTTCTCTTGAAAGATCACCTTGGGAATATCAAAGGAAACAACACATTTTAGTTGGAGAATGATAGCACTCATGGATAAGAGATTCACAGGAAAAGAAGGAGCATGCAAAACATTGGACAAAGTCAAAGAGTTGGTACATCGCACAGTACCCTTACCCACCACCGGCTGGGCCGTACCATCGGCTGTCTGAATACTCTCAGGGTTTGCCAGGTGAGTATAGGAAGAGAACTCCCCAGCAGTATCCGTCACATGTCTAGAAGCACCAGAATCAACGATCCATGGTGATCTAGTGGTGGGTATAGAGGCAAGAGCATGAGTGTCACCAATACCTGTGGCTGAATGAGCATAAGAAGCGATGTTACCCGAAGTGGACGCATCCCCTACTGCGCTTCTCTGCCTCCTCCTAAGCACCTGCGAGAAGGATCTCAGGAGCTCCTGATCCTCTGCAGAAAGGTCATCATCTCGCTCACCCTCTTCTTCTGCTACCATCAGGTTTGTCCGGTAGCCCCCTCTTTCACTCCCTCTACAACCGCGACTGCGACCATGATCTCCATACTGACCACGTCTTCCTGAATTCTTCACTTTCGGTGGCATAGTGCAAGCCGATTTCAGGTGCCCTATCTCTCCACAGTTGTAGCACTCCCGGGTCTTAACCCTAGACCTGGAGTTGCCTGAGTTGGTGAGAGCTAGAGCTGACTCCACCCCTGGAAGTCTCTCTGCTCCAGCCTGTAGTCTGATTCGGGTCTCCTCCTGTATCATGGCTGACACATCAAGTTTCACATCAATTTGTAGAAGCTCCAGCCTCGGTGTCGGTGCCAGTGCCGGTGCTGGCTTCGGCGCATTCACACTGGAGGCTGCGCTGAATGCACGCATAAAAGCTGCAATCTCATCACCACTCAGCTTCGCAAAAACCTCCTTCATGAGATCTGGATCCTTATCCTTACTCCCATCTCCTTCCATTTTTGACCCGACTCTGATCTACACAATCCCGAGTCAAATCCTCTTCAAGACCCAATCTTGCACCCTCAAGATGAAGCCCTCATCAAGATTCGAGCTCCGATCAACCCGATCAAGAATCCGATCAATCCATCCTAACCCCGCTTCTCGGGTATCGTGGGGTAACGGCCCCCCACGCCGGCCAAGTCAATCAATCACACAATCAAAGAGGTGTCGGCCTCTAACAAGAAGAGGGAAACCGACTAAATCAAGAAAAATCAGAACAAATGAAGCAGTGCTACAGTAACCTCGCTACAGTGTTTCGTGCTACAGTAACCGCGCGCTACAGTAACCTCGCTACAGTGTTTCGCAGATTACAGAAACAACGAAGAAGGAGCACCCGCTGCCTAGAACCGGGCCAGATCGGAGGCGGAGCTCTCCTGGCGGTGGCAGAACCACAAGACGGAGGCAGAAGAGGCGGAGCTCCCTCTGGCTGAGGCGGACAACTCCCTCTGGCTGAGGCGGAGCCCACTGGCGGAGCCCCTGCAGGGCTGGCGGCGCCCCTGGCGGAGTAGGCGGAGGTCAGGCAGAGGTCCGGCGGGGCTGTGGTGGAGCTGGCGGAGCTCTGGTGGCTGTGCACGATTCTCGATGCAAGAAACCCTAGATCTAGACGGCTCTGATACCAACTGGAGAATAGTTCTAAAAGTCTCAATTTTATTAATTGACCCCTTGGGGTATATATAGAGCATACATCATTCAATCTAGTCCCTATGATTACTCTATATTCTCATTTCACATATAAGTCCCTAAACTTATAACAAATACCAACAGAACCAACAATTATTGACCTGTTTCCGAAGCCACCCAACTAAACCCAAGGATAAGTCAAGAAAAAATTTATTATACCCTTGCTTTAAACATCTTAACAACATGGCTTCATGAACGGGTTATACAAACTCGACGCCAAATCTCAGTCCATTTTGGACTGCAATAGAAAAGGAACTGGATCTTAGTTGAGTACGGGCATCGCTGTACTACCACATCAATACAGGGTAGAAAGTTGGTTTAATCACAAATATAAGAAAAAAACGATAACAAGAGAGCAAATGGTATAAATACCTCCCACTAGCATGAATCTCAAGGGCATCAACATCATCCCTTTCCAAAAGATTGCGTGTGATTATTGGATCTCTCACATATGTCATTGGTCCTAAAATGTACGGTGAGAGGCAAAAGTGGTCAATATATAGTTGGTTATGGCCGGAATAGTTGAATAGATTCCATGATTGCTTTTCATAAAATCTAGAAAAATATGTACAGTATAGTCATGGCTAGCATGGTAAAGTACTCATGTTACTGCTGGCTTGGCAAAAGCTCCCCTAAATTTATTATCTAATTTTTTGGTTATATATTAGTCTTCAAATACAGAGGATAAATTCAGAATATCTGGAGGTAAATTGCATTTGTTGAATAAAACTGAGATTGCTGAACTTAGGTTTACTATGGCTTAACTGTGCACCCAAGAGCTCGCTTTAGTCAAATGGGGCCTTCATGCTGCACCCATATTTGCTGCTCCTGTGACTTCTATCTATTATATGTTACTGGTACTTAGTTACCGTGACTTGTTCAGTCTTGTTATGTATTAATGAAAAGATTTAGTTGTCTTGCTTTGCATTTAATTCCAACTGTTGCAGCATAGTACAATTAGGGAAATCCTTAATTATAGTAAATTAATTCAAATTTCACTTTTATTTGATGTACATACTCATTAACTTTCCTAGAGAGTTTAGTTTAACATTTTTAAAACAATCTAATGTAAAGAAATTATGCATAAATAAGAATTAAAACACACTTATTCTATCAAAAGGGCACACAGAGAAGCACCGACCACACCCATAGCATCTCTCTGTTATTACCCCTCCCTTCAAATGAGAAAAAATTGAAATGATAAAATATTAAGTCATTCTAATAGGTACTCAAATTATAGAGTACTAATCCATGGGCTTAGGTAACACCAAGAAAATGACTTGAAGAAAAATAACTAAAAAAAAGGGACTAATCCGTGGTCAATACCGTTTACCAGTCAGGACTCAGGAGTGGGACCAGCACATTAAGAAAGGACCGATCCTCATAAGACCACTTTCAGGACAAATATGAACGACACATGTGAGAGGTACCAATATGAACTATCTAGTAAAGCACACTTGTGAGAGGTGCCAATACGAACGATCTAGTAAAGCAATCGTCGAGAGGCTAATAGTACCTCAAGTTTACTACATGAAGTGCTGGCACCCGTATCCTTAATTTCTGGTATCAATTTGAGAGAGATTGCTTCAGCCGGGCATATCGCCTGACATGGTCTTGGGCAATCACTCGGGCATTCTTCAGGATCAAATTCTAGGAAAAAAAAACTAATATGATAAAATAACTTAATTTAAAAGTATATTTGAGGTAATCCTATTCTTGGAATCACAAAAATTAAATTTAAACCCAAAGCAAAATCAGTTCAAACTAGCATCATGAAGACCGGTATGATGCCGCCTCCCTAGTATAGTTATATGTACTGAGACCTAGCTTTTCTAAGGTATAACCTGGTCAAACCTGGTCAGTTGAGCAGTTAAGAACAAAAGAAGCAAGACAGGTACTGTTAGTAATGTACCAGCTTTGCGAAAATGGAGATCTTGTCGGTCATCATTTACACTGATCATGACCCATGGTCGATTTATGGTCGAGATCGACTGAGCTGCATTAATCCCTTCATTAACCGCATTCACAACCGATACATCAGCTGCACAGTCAATGCAATCCACTGCACACAAGACATTCTTTCACTCACCTACTTGTGCAATTATGTCTGAAAATCTATTGGTCGCATTAGCACATTTCTTCCTCAATTAATCCTTAATGCAGTGATCTGAATTCTATCTCGTTTAACCTCCGACTCTGTAATTAACCATCAATTCAACCTAACTGTACTGCTTTGATTTGAAATCTATTATTGCCAAAGTAAAAGATGAAGATATGCCATTCTTTAAATGTGCATATTTGCTCACCTCCAGCAAGAGTGTAAACAAGAGAGAGATTCCTTACATCAGCCACATCCTAAAGAAAAATGCCAAATTCAGTTCTTTGGAGTTTATATTTACATATATTCACATAGAGCTCCTATTTTGCAAGGTCGAATAGGAAAGATTAACTCTAAATTGAATATTTAAAATACTTTTTTGATGGTTTTTTTTTTCATGAAGTAAGTTTTGTTCATGAGACCTTTACTCAATAGACCCACTAAAATACAAAAAAAAAAATCTGTAATGTATGCATATCAAATGCAACAAAATGTTTACCTTCTTTAATTTCTACTAATAAGGGTCGGTGAAATAAATAAAGTGCGTTTAATACCTCTTTTATTCATTTCTACAAGGGGAACTAAATTCTTCATGGACTATAAAAGAGAAAACCAATATAATGACATGATTGAAACTTGAAAGGGCGATTGTGAAAATTGACGATTGATGTAATACCTCGAAGCTAGCACCACAGATGAGCTTTACCCAGTCGCCTCGACGGAGCGACTCGATCGGCGGGTGAAGAGATTTGGTGGACCTGGCGCTTCGGGACCGAGCTAAGGTTTGTATTGCACTTAGTAGCAAGGCTTTGTTTGAAGGAAGAGAATGGAGAGCAGGCATGCTATTGCTGGAAAGTATCAGAGAAGATATGTCCTATCTTTTGTCATGGATACAAGATAGGAAATAAATCTGCTGCGATTCTTCTTTGGAATGCACGAATCTCAAAGCATCCTCTGCGGAGTTTTGCGGTGCGGATCTGTGCGGAGCTGATCGGACGGTCCATATTTACTCTCAGCCAATGAGCGCTCGGGATGATGAAGGGGAGTATTAATTTTGTTTTGAGATTCGTGTCAAAATCTGATTTTATCCTTCCGATCAAAACAAACGGACCAGATTAGAAGCACCGCACAGTCCGCAGGTAAAAGCTCCGCAGAGGATGCCATTCCGATATAGAGTATGAAAATTGCAGAAGAACCCGCTAAAAGTTATGAATTCTGATGCTAGGCTGCAATTAAAGAAGCACGTAAACACTAAATATGAGCTCATTGCTGATAATACGCACTGACGATTGAATGGCTGACAGGCTGAGGATAGATGAACGGATAGAATTTACAGTGCTCTTGCTCCGATTTTTCAAGCTTTGCGGTGAAATTAATTCATACATCGTTATAAACTATATAAATGTGTAGATCGATTCAGGTTCGCTGAAAAGATGCTCTTTAGATTTTTTTTTTTTTTTTTTTTATGATACCTTAGATTTTAATTAAGGCATGATTATCCTACTAGAAATCGCATCCTCTACGGAGTTTTTACCAGCGGAGCTGTGCAGTTCTTTTAATTTGGTCCGTTCGTTTTTTATCGGACAGACGAAATAAGATTTTGGCACGAATTTTAAAGCAAAATTAATACTGCCTCTCCATCATCTGAGCACTCACCGGCTGAGATTAAATCTGAGCCATCCAATCAGCTCCACATGGGGAAAACTCCGCAAGGATACTGGTCCTATCCTACTAATGTCAGTAGCATCTGTACTCACAGTACACATTTTGCAGTTTTATGCGATTCCAGTTATTCCTTGTAATATGATCATTAAGATCAAGTAAAGTGATAAATGTCATACCTTTTTAGGAAAAAATTATGTTAATGACGGATGACAAGAATATAGTTGTTGAAGAAAACTAAAAGATATATATAAAGGGGGAGATAATTTTTAAATAAAGCTTGAATTTAAAATTACATAATTATTTTTTTATAACTTTTTATATTAATAAGTGAGAAATTTAAATAGAAATATTTATGTTTAAAATCAATCAATATCTCTCACAGTTAATCCCACAATAAAATCAAACATTCATTTCAGCACATTTCTATGATCATTCTTGTATGTACATGTTTCCACTTTTTCAAGAGTGGATTTCCATCCCTATCAAATCTCATCCCATATAATTATAATCATGTAACAAATGAACATGCCCAGTGACATAGCAAGTTGCTCATGTTTTAATTGCCAATATTTTTCTCTTCTTTGTCAGATTATCTTAGACAAAAACATAACGGAAGAACTAGCACTGCTAAATATTTGCTCTAAAAGCCTGATAAGAGCCTAACAAACAATTTTGATAGACAAACAACTTTAATAATTTGTTTTTTACAAAAAAATTATTGGTCAAAGTTAGAGTAATAATATTTTATCACAATGAATATTCTTGATTACAATAGTTTATTATAACAAATACATAAGAAAAATATTACATATTAATTATTTATCCATTCTGGGATTATTTATTCATAATAATTGCTTGTTGTTTGACGTTTGAATGGTTAAGGGAAGAGACTTGATATAGCTAATTTTGTATTTCCCTATAAATAAAAATAAAAATAACTTAATTTTCATTTTCAAAATAATTGTATTATTAAGAAGTGAAATCTGAACCGCACTAGTTCAAATGGATCAATTAATGCCTCCGTCTGTTTTGTTGCTTTTATCATATTATAAATTTTGGGAAACGTCGAATTTCATATTCCTTCGTCAAATCATATAAGCGGAAATATGATTAAAAAGGAGGGAGACAGTTTGGACATGGCACAACTGAAAACAAAGTGCCAAGAAAAACGAAATGTATATCATACGCTATTATAAAACCCGTAATGTATCTAGGATTATGTGCACTACAAACTGAAACCAATTACAAATTAAACTAATCTTAAGAATTCTTGTTCAAAAAAATTGACAGCTCAATACAAGAGCTGCGGGCTACTGTCATCCAATATTACAAAAACCAGTTAAAAGCGAAGTTTTCTCTATTTCGCATTTCTATAAAACTTTCAACTGAGCACCACTGAGTCTATGCTCTTTCCAACATTAAAATAGCACACAAATTTCAATTATTGTTCAAATCTATCAAAATCCTACAAACGTACCAATGAGATATCTTGTTAAGGACATGCTACAAATTAATTTCAACAAACAAGCGTATACTAAAGCATCTGATCAACTCAGAAAAAAAATGTTTCGGCTTGGGGAAGGGTACAGCTTTGAATGCGCCATTACCAAAGCCCTACTGCTACAGATCAAAATGCTAATAAAGGCTGCCAATCTTTTCAAACTCAGAAATATGGGATATACAGCCTCATAGTCCCCGAAAAAAGTACATTGAATAACCGACCGTTCACATTTTAAGTCGAAAGGGTGCTCAAATT
This sequence comes from Carex arenaria, assembly GCA_964058825.1. Classification (NCBI taxonomy): domain Eukaryota; kingdom Viridiplantae; phylum Streptophyta; class Magnoliopsida; order Poales; family Cyperaceae; genus Carex; species Carex arenaria. The sequence goes on along the minus strand of CAXKVW010000334.1, from coordinate 123,449 downwards.
GCTGCACCTTCCTCCACATTTGATGTATATCTCCTATAACAACCAAAAGAGGATCTGTTTTGTTATTATTTAATAAATAATGGCAATTCCAATTATGTTTAATTTTCTTTTGATGGGGCCTAAGAAGTTTTCAGTTTACAAAGTATAAATGATATTTGATATTTTATGGGTATACGAGAAATTATACCAAACAAGGAAATATTAGGTGAGCACATACTTCAAAAAGAAACAATAATCACATTCAAGAAAAGAGCGTACTTAATTGAAATCGTGTACATTTGTTTGATAAATTGCAATCATTTGACCTCTTCATCCTTTTTAGCTTTCAGTTGATCGAAAACTTCACTGACTTGTTCGCAAAAGCTACTCTCCAAAGCCAGCAAACCCACCAAATTTTCACCCTTTTTGATCTCCTCTCTAACATCTGGGTTTAAAACCCAATAAGAGAAATTGGCATCCAAAACAGCCCCAAAAGCTTTCAAAATAGACCCAACTGAAGGCACATTGGTGCACTCTTTCAAACCCAAAACCGACACATATTTCCCAAATTTTGGGATTCGAACTGCATCCGGGAAGTTCCAGTACTTCTCCATCCACTTGACCAGATACTTGACTAGACCTGTTAACTCTGACCCGTCGAGCCTGGAAATTGCTGAGCCAAGAACTAGCGAATCTGAAATGTCAGATCCAAAGAGATAATGCAAGCATATCTCATTAGAAGTGAACCCGTCAAGAGAAACCATAAGAAGAAGAGCAGCCTCCTTGGCCAAAAACTTGACCTTTTTGGGTATATCAATTTTTGTAGCCTTTTCCATGGCCAAGAGAGCCTCTTTCTCCCATTCCCTTCTCAAATCAACCATTCTCTCATAACAATGATCATCAACTGGGGTTAAAAAATATGTCAAAGCATTTAATAAATTGCTACAACGGAGCTCTGGCACATGCTTGACAAAAAGACAGAGCAGCCTGGATTGCTTCTTGTCTATCAGTTTTTCTACCAAATCGGATGAAATCGTGGATTTTAATAGCTTGTTAACAATCAAGGCCTCTAGAACATCCCACAATCCAAAGGAGATACAGGTTTCAGCAATGAGATTTGTGATTACCGGCCCAAGAAGAAACCCTCGCTGTCCGATCAACTCGACAGGGTCGAAACTTTCTGTCTTTATTTCAATTTGGTCCGACACCGAGGTGAGAAACGAAGTGAGAAGTTGTAAGAAATGGGTTTGGGTGAGGGGTTGGCGGAGCTTAGGGTTTTGGAGGTGGGAGGCTAGGGTTTGTGCGAAAGCACGTGTGGATTCGATGATTTTGGAATCGGTGGGGGAGAGATTCCAGTTGGAGACAGGGGTGATGAGTGGAGTGGAGTTCGAGGAAGCGAGAGTGGGTTTGGATAAAAGAGGGATGATAGCGTCGGAGTTGAGAATGATCGGTATTGCCCCGGAGGCAGAGATGGTGGTGGAGCCTCCAGACGAAGCGGCGGCGGTGATGGTGTCTAAGAGCGTCATGGCGGCGAGAGCGAGAACCGGAGGTTTAGGGTTTTGGGGTTTGTGGAAGCAACAAGCAAGAGAGAGGTAAAAGTGTAGAGACCAGATTCAGACTGAATTCTCATCCTCTGAGATATCTCAAACTTTGTGTGACTTTTTGGAATATCTCAATCGTTCAACTACCTTCTACACGAATCTCAAAGCTCAAATAATACTGCCCCCCGCGTTCCCCCGAATAGGCACCGGACACGTCTGTCACGCAAAATTGAGATATCTCAGAGGATACGCACCCATTCAGACTAGCTTCGGTTAATTCAGATCCAATGCAATACCTTGACTGACCGAGCAGAATGAGATCTGAATCGTCAATTTAACCTGACACGAATCTCAAAACAAATCCCCTATCTCTGTACAGGCAGTGCGCAGTAGGCTCCTAATTTCAATTACTCGGCTAGAAGCTCATTAAAGCTCATTTTAATTTATAATATTGATCACAAATATTTTTGCATGTGTCATGTATAATTCCAATAGTATTTATCAAAATGAAAAAGCAAAATTATAGCATTTTTATAATTTCAATAATTTTCATATTAAATTTTTATGTGATTTCAAAATTCATTGATAATCAATTACGTTGTTTGAAGAATTAATGAGTGAGTTTTATTAGTTTTTGGTCGGTGACTCGAAGATTTTCAAATTTCACAAATTTTGTACTCGATAGTTATTCTTTTTTTGGGGTCAAATTTCATCAAATAACTATTGAGTAAAAAAAAAAAGTAGATACGTGAATGATTTCTTTAAAAGTATATTACACAAATATCAGGCACACGATGCATAGAACGCAAAAGAATTGTATTATTGTAAGGGTTAACGTTGTACTTTAAGTACGTCACACGCATATTTTTTAAATAATGAGAGAGAGAAATGGTACATGAGCATAGATGAGAAAAAAAAAAAACTTGACGTACGATAGAAAATTGTATAGCAAGTGACATCGCTAGAAAGCTTGAAAATCTAACTCACTTGTTATATTATAAAATTAAACAAAACATATCAACAAACAACAGTATTATTATTTAAACTTTGATAGATTATTTGTCGGTTGTCATGATCGTTAAATACATGTAGTTAATTTATTAAAGGTACTTTATGTCACTGTGTTATGTGCATGTAAAAAGTACAATATTTGGTGTTTTCATTTTGATGGAAATTCAGAGTTCAAAATTGCAAATTTGCAATGCATAACAATATCTGCATCAATGGATATTTACAAACATCATGATGCATTAATATAAAATCTCATTGCCCCGATGTTTTTACGTGCACGTGAGAAAAAAAATATATTTAAGTGTCAGTTGAACTGATACAAGCATTAATATAAGCATTCATATTGTCAGTCCTTATTCAGTGTAACATAATATAATGTGAATCAGCACTTATACTTTACACAAGTTAATATAATGTGCATTAATATAATGTGAATCAGCATTAATATAAGCATTTATATTTTTGATGTATAAATCATCATCAACAAGAATTAATTAATTAATTGCAATAACAATTAAATTACAAAAATAAATTTAAGGCAATACAGCACCTATCTCTATTGGTTGACGAGCAACAGATATTTCATGGTTGAACGAGTTCAATCTCTCAATTTTTTTTTTTTTTGAAAGCCATGCAGAAGCTACACAGCATCAATCTCTCATTTTTATTATGTCAAATTGTCAATACTTGTTCGGCTATTTGACTTATATATATGGAACTGAAAGTTGCGAATATCTCAAATCGAATAAAGCAAATACAAGGTTTAAGGAAACAATAGTGAGAAACTAATTTTTCACACGAATTAATCTGACAAACTTTCACAACGGGATCGCCAAACTAAAAGGTTTGTATTGTTTGTTTCAAAAGCCCCAAAACACCAATTATTCTCCCAACTCTTCCGGTCCTGAAATTTCTCTAAGGTAACTATAGGCTGCAAAATATCAAACTTATCCCCGAAACCAGACTTTGAAAAACAAAATGCCAGGCCTTGTAATTATATGATTTTCATATAGACCATGGACACTAATTAATATCACAACACAAACACTAGAGCTACCACATTGCTTCGATCCATGTGGATCTACAGAATTTATTTCTACCAAGTTTTGCTTGATCCCCCACTCGAGGTGCCGTGAACATATACCTAATCCAGTATCCTAATAACTTAGGCAGTTATTGTTCCATCTTTCGTATAATAACTTATATTCTGTTCGATTAGTGTACCATCACAGGAAATATATGACATATTGTATTGAATTTCATTTTGAACTAAAGAGAAACTAGAAAATTACCTATTGTAGAACGCCTCAATGAGCCAGAAAACTCCAACAAGACACAAATCAATAAAAAAACAAAGAGTACAACTGGGTTCAACAACTGACTGGTATGGTATGGACAGAAAACATAATTACAAATTTACAAAGGAGTAACATAAACTCCGAAAAAAGAAGCACATGAACCAGTTGATAGGAGAGAGGAAGATGTACACATTGTATAATCCAACATCACTATTTACAAAACACTTCAGAAGTTACAAGGGAAGAGTGAGCTCTTTAAGGGGAAAGCTGAAAACCATAACGGGTACATGGAACCTGATCCGCATCTCGACCTGCTACCCGCCTCCTTCCAAACCCGGCTTCTCCTGTCATAAGCAAGCACATTCCGCTGTGCAGCGACAAACACGAAACAACTGTTCTGACCAACTGGTAATCCACTATTAGCAAACCCACCAATACACTTTAACCTGACTCGATCCAATAAATCCCATTTCTCCAAGTTGCGATCCTTCAGGATGAAAGTGCTCATAACACCCTGAGAAATCTCAATTACTGAAACAAGCCCCTCAAATTCCAGCAAGTAGACCCGGCTTCCATTTTGAGTCCCCAAAATCTCTGGAGGGAGGGAAATTTTGCCCCAAAGTTCAAGTTCAAAATCAAAATAGAGCAGATGCGTGCAACTTTGGGTCAGCCAATAAATCGAACAGATGTCGTGCACTGCTTGGTTGCGGTTCATGTGCGTGAACTCATCAATTAATGGGAACTCAAAACGTTTCCAGGAGTTAGTTTGAGAATAAAATACATTGGAAACAAATTGGTTTCCACGAAATTGGCCGAATGATCGGTAAAATCCTGCTAAAACCACAGTAAATTTGAAGGAAATGGGGTTGAAGCATAGACCCACCAGCGTCGCCTCGTAAAATGGCTGTGTACGGGTAAACGGTCTATCCCTGGTTCTTGGTAAAACCCTATATTCTCTAGTAATTGGATTGCAGACGTAGTATACACCTTTGTTTTTCACACTGGAACAACAAAGCATACCATTGGAAGAAGCACGAACCTTGATGCAATCGTCCATGAAATCCAGAGAGAGGTTGGAGGAAGGGTTGAATGGATCAATTAGTAGGAGTTTCTCCGAGTTGGGTTCGGTGGGGTCGGGAGGTTGGATTACGATTTGCAGGGTTTTGGAAGAAACTCGGAAGTGGAGTTTCATGAAGTAGGTGGAGGAGATTAGACGGCACCATGATTTGCACACGGATTTGAATCTGACCAGGGATTTGGAGGGTAATCGAGAGAGTATTTGGATTATCAGGTCGACTGGGAGAAACCCGATTTCGGGATTAATGGATAAATCATCCATTTTTTTCTTATTAATTACATTCTCCGTTAAGTAGTATATAGGGCTATGGAATCGGGATTAGATCATTAGAAAGAGGGACGCGCGAATTCCCCATCAATGGCGAGTTGAGAGAGAAGGGGCGGTGTGTGTCAACAAAGGTAATTAAATGGGCAAGTAGGGGTACATTGGGAATTTAGATTAGAAATGGTTGAATCGGGAAACTCCTGGCCCAGATTTTAATGGGCCTTTGTAAAAAAGGTTAAAGTAGAATTATTTGGGCCAGGCCATTATGCCAGGGTCAAAACTGAATAATTTAAATTCTTTAACATATAGATATGGATCAGTGACAAATGAATTATTCAAATTCAGTTCGGAGAGGTCAAAAATTTGTGATTCGAAAATAATTTGAGTATAATTTGGGAATGATTCGGAATAATCTGTACTAGAGATCTTAGTCTTACAAGGGAGGCAAAAAAAAAGGTTTTGAGAAAATTTTGGAAAAATTCGTGAATTTTTCTTAAAATTTTGAAAAAATTCGTAAAATTTGCGAATTACTCGCAAATAATTTAGTCAAAGTTAAGTTAACCGAATAATTCAATATTCGATTTGGCATCACACAAAAAAAAAATTATTCACGAATCTTGTGACTATGATATCGACACTGCCATAAGAACCTTAAATTTGTTGTTTGTTCAATGACCTCCAAAATTATCTGATTTAAGATATCTACGTACGAATATTAAAATGGAGAGTACATATCTTAAAGCACATCGGACGGTCTTGAATCCCATCGAACCTAAAGGGGCATCGGGCCTACTCCCCTCTAAAAAACAAGGGTACGTTTGGATGCACTCTAGAATAGCTAGAATAGCTACTGTTTAGAATAGTAAATAAGAATAGCTACTGTTTAAGAACAGTGCTATTCAGAACAGTGAAAAAGTTGTTTAGATTGCATATTTAGAATAGGATTTGAAGGGAATAGCTACTGTTTAATAATTTATGTGTAAGATTAAATATAATACAATATAATATTAATTCAAATATTAAATGTAATATAATATTATTTTAAATATTAGATTAGTATTAAATAAAATATTATATTAAATATAATATAATATTAGCTTAAATATTAAATATAATATAATATTAGTTTAAATATTAAATGTAATATAATATTATTTTAAAAATTAGATTAGTATTAAATAAAATATTAGATTAAATGTAATATAATATTATTTTAAATATTAGATTAGTATTAAATAAAATATTAGATTAATGTAAAGATAATATTATTTTAAATATTAGATTAGTATTACTAAAATATTTGATTAAATATAATATAATATTAGTTTAAATATTAAATGTAATATAATATTATTTTAAATATTAAATATAATATAATATTAGTTTAAATATTAATGTAATATAATATAAATTTAAAAATTAGATTAGTATTAAATAAAATATTAGATTAAATATAATATAATATTAGTTTAAATATTAAATGTAATATAATATTATTTTAAATATTAGATTAGTATGTAATATAATATTAGTTTAAATATTAATGTAATATAATATTAATTTAAAAATTAGATTAGTATTAAATAAAATATTAGATTAAATATAATATAATATTATTTTAAATATTAAATTAGTATTGAATAAAATATTAGTTTAAATATAATACAATGTAATATTAATTTAATTATTAAATGTAATATAATATTATTTTAAATATTAGATTAGTGTTAAATATAATATAATATAATATTAATTTAAATATTAAAATATAATATAATATTATTTTAAATATTATATTAGTATTAAATATAATATTAGATTAAATATAATATATTATTAGATTAAATATAATACAATATAATATTAATTTAAATATTAAATGTAAAATAATATTAGTTTAAATATTAGATTAGTATTAATATTGAAATTAACAAATGATATTCCATGTTTTTGTAGGAATAGCGAATAGCAGTGCTATTCTAAAAACAGTAGCTATTCCGAATAGCTCTAAAAGTCGTTTGGATGCACCTTGTTCCGAATAGCAATGCTATTCTAGAAACAGTAGCTATTCTTGTGCATCCAAACATACCCCAAGTGATTTGAACAAGTAAAATCTAATTGAAGAGGGGTAGATTGCTTATTCAATTAAGTTTCCTAACAATTATAATGTTTTTCTATTAATAATTAAAGCTTAAATTTTAAATGGAAGAGGTCCAAAGCCATTTTTTTTTAAGATATTAAGTCTACTCTGTACAAGATCAAAAGAGAGAAAAATCTAACACTTCAGTTTATTCACAACAAATAAAACATCCCAAATTTAGAAAATCCGCTTTGTACAAGATCAATAATGAGAAAAATCTAACACCCCAAATTAATCACACCAAGTCGTTTATTTTTGGACCTTTTATTGTGTACAAAATGAACTCTAAATTTTATGAATTTTGACATGCGTTGACTAATCTCAAGATAGAATAACATAAATATTATGCATTTCTCGGAGTAAGCTTCTCTTCTCAAAAGAAGAATATGTAGGCGATGGATGGATCACTTATTTGTGGGGAGGATTTTGTTAAGAAGAAAGGAGTTAATTAGCAGAAGCGCCTCTTGAGGTTTGTTAAGGGGCACCAAATGCCCTGCACCTCTTATCGTTACCAATGTTAGACCCTTTTCATACTCCACAACTCTTCCACCAACCTGTATCATTCATTGTATTTGTAAAAATAAAATCAAAGGAGAACTTTTCTTAATTGAAATTTTTAAAATGGATTTATAATTTTAACCTGCATATTTTGATACCAGGGCCTCCATTGTGTCTTAATCGGGAGGCCAATTGCCTCCATACAATACCTTGTTCCTATCACTGGAACCCTTCCATCTGCATCTCCACTGTATGATAATTAATATCACAAACAATTATAAGTAAATTTGTATTCCTTTTTTTTTCTTTTTTTTGTGAACAGAGCCTTTGATTACTTTTATCAGATGGGCTTCTTCTTTTTATATAACAAATTGAAAGAAAGTAGAGGCAAACCTGTAGACCCAAATCCTTAAACCAGCATTGATGAGCTTGGAGTATATGGGTAATACCGAAAACACAGAGAAGTTGTATGCATTCAGAATTGAATCACTGCACCATAAAAATAAAAAAAGGTCATGCATTCTAAATTAGTCTTTGGTCTAGTAATTTAAAGTAATGTTCTACGTGTGAAAGGTCGCCAGTTCGAGACATGTCTAATTTTTTTTTTTATGAATAAATCTTCATTTTCATTCATATAAAGAGAGAACTTTTTTATTTGTCATTAGTTAAAAAAATAGCCAAGTGGATTTTTATTTGTTGACAATATTAATTAAATATTTTGTTCATGTCTCCAAAAGAGAATAAAAACCACAACTCACTTGCAGACTCTCCACTTTCCATCACCTTCTCTTACAAATGCATGCAGTGATCTCTGTACATCAGCATTGTTAAAATAATCCTCCGCATAAACAGAGTAGCAGGGGTCATATCCCGCAAGCATCCTTATCCTCATAAACTTTTCCTGATAAATAAAAAAGTCACAGAATTTTTTGTTAATTTTGAAACTAATATCAGCAAGGTTAGCATACAATGCAACATCCAAAATGGCTTCCCAAATTGGGTAAGAATAAAAAAGGTTGAAGGTAATACTTATGAAGCATCTTCTTATCATCTCAGGACAAGCATTAATTAATTAACCTTTCATTTATATATATTATATTCGTGCATCAATTGGATTTCAACCTAGCAAATCTCTTTAAAAATGATCATGTGTGTCTTCCTAATGCAGAAGAGGGCAAAATTATAATGTATAAAGAAGAACAGATTAACCGATAAAATGCATACCTGAGCACTAAGCTTTTCAACACCGCCTCTGTTGTTGGTGACAAATGAGGCTTGAGGGAGATTGCACTTGGGTGCATAAATGTTGTATATATCTATATCCTTGTACTCATTATAAATCGTGTTTACCACAGCATTGCATGCATTAGACCAGTTGCTGAGTCTAAAGTTGCAAACCTGGTTTGCTTGTCTATATACCTGATCTGACACAACAGAGTGGCTCCAAGCATACTCAACCAATCCTTTGTTGTCGTAGTAATTATCTGTTAGAGCATTGCCAACCTACAATTGATAGGAAGATCTATTAGCTTGTAGCATGCTATGAAGTACAAAAGATCTCAGGATTTTAATTTATGCTTATCCCCTGTAAAACCATAAATGATATATAGTTTTATATACAGTGTTATAACATACTGGGTGACTACAAAAGATCCAGATATTTGAGATTTTTGTAGGACATCTCATTAATTTCATGCAAGTTAAGACAATTTAGGATAAAAAGGTGATGATTAAAAATAAATACTTCAAAATTATGGCAATTTAGGATAAAAAGGTGATTATATCTGACCAAATTAACAAAAAAAATTGGGAACAAGTACGGGATCAGTAATTCACCTTTAAGGAAAAATAAAAGGCAACAAAACCAAGTGCCTCAGTGCTCTGGATAATGTTTGGTCAGTGCAATTGAACGTTTCATAATTCATATATATGCATAAACTTTTTAAATGGAAGATCACAATAAATGGAACTCAGATCCTTCTATATTCAAACCATATATATGTATATGATTATGTTACCATAAATCCCTTCAAGTTGATGTACGCGTACGAACTCCTTTTTACGTTGTTTCTGTCATGGACAAGCTCAGCTAGTTGGGGCACATAATGACCTGCCACATGAAGGTTATAAAAATATTCTCTTGAATCTGCAACAATTAAGTTTAATCTTCTTGCATTTTCTGTTCATATTGTTTCAATTTGACTTCTTGCTAAGTTAACCATTTCAACTATTGAACTCACAATTACATATGTTGGCATATTAATTTGAACCATCTGTTTCTTCAGATCAAACACAAATCAGTTGACTGAACGACTTGGAATTTTGTCATATAGGTAGGTCACCCCAGATCAAACCTAGACCAAATATCTGTGGTACATGAAATTACTAATATAATGTCTGTTATTCATAGTCTGGAAGCATATATACCACCTCCACCACCACCCACCCCCCCCCCCCCCCCCCCCCCCCACAAACACACACACAAATTTAAATAATCCTGTGTGAGAAATGTCTATATATCAATCCATTTGAAAGGCATTGAAATGTTATGAAGCCCCCAAAAGTGTTGTCCTTTTCAACAGTTGATGCCAACAAAATAAGTCAGAATTTATCAACGAATAAGACTCCCATAATTCCATCAATATCAAATTGATTACTGATTGATAACGATCCCATCATTCCATCAATATCAAATTAATTTCAACAACTAAGGCTCCCATCTTTCTAATGTTGCAAATCAGTGGTTAGCCACACAAACTGTGTAGTGTGACCGGCACAGGAAATCTAAACTCACTTGTCCCAGTTCATGTTTCTCAATTCTCCTCCTCATTTTTACTAATAAAAATGTGTCAGTTTTTAATCCCAATTAATGTTTGTGCTGTAAATTACAGAAATACCTGCATAGCTCTCTCCTGATATGTAGAAATCCCGAGACTTGTATTGAGGAAATCTTTTTAGCCAATTCACAAGGAAATTGTAAGCATCCTCAGCTGAAATTAGATAAATATATATAGGTCAGGTTTTTAAGTATTAAAATTACATTCAAAATTTCTTCAAAAGAGAAAAAAGAAGTTATTACCTACAAAGGAGTCATCTATTTTGGTAAAATCGGAGGAGGTATTGGTATATGAGAATCCAACTCCAACTGGAGACTCCAAGAAGAGCAAATTTGCCTCTAATAATCCAAAAATTTATAACAAGGGAATTATTAGTAAAAATTTAAGCTATGCTGAACTGAACATCAAGTTCACCGGCTTATTATAGCACATTTCAATAGAAATTATTTAATTAATTGATACAATTTATACGCGCAATATTTTTTTTGTTGGGATCAACGAATACAATTTATGAAATATTTGGAGCTATCTAAGCTGACAACTCTGATGGAGAATATGTTCATATTTCTACAAAACTGATGATATATAAAAAAATGAATAATTTTTTTTGCCCCTTCTCAACTGGAAAATGTTGCTACATATACCTGCTTGAGTTATTAGTGTTTGGTTTTGTAGATTTTGTCTTTCAAAAAGAAATCACCACCTCACAAACATTGTTCTGTAAATTGTAGCAACATGGGTTCGTTTTATAGTCAGAAATTCGTTTAATGTAAAACAGATTAACAAACGAGCGATACCTAAGCTAAAAAAAACAAAGGAATAATACCTGCGGGTGCATCAAATTTATGTTAAAAAGAAAAGGTGTTGATAATAGTACCTTGATTCCAAGCATATCTATTAAATGCTAGACCGGTTCCATTTGTCTTAACCCTCAGAGGACCAAGCTCGGATGCTGCTCCGTAGCCAATGGATGAACATCCTGGCCCTACAAAGATTATAAAAAAAAAAAATGAAAATTATTTTCAATAATTTCAAATAAACATGAAAAGCAGAACGAAGTTCATACTGTATGTCAAATTGTAAACAATCAATAAAAGAAGTAAATAGTCATGATTTCTGAAGATACTAGCGAAGAAATGTCAAATTATGCAGGGGTTTATATGCAAAAAGAAAAGAAAAAATGTACACAGTAGTACTTTCTAGTTCATGCCAATTTAATGAGTGATCCTACTTTTTAAGTATTTAATGCATATAAAGAGAGAGAGACAGAACCTCCGTTGAGCCATAAAAGCAGAGGTTTTTCACTGGGGTTGGTCTGTGCCTCAAAGAACCAATAAAATAATGCCCTTCCTTTCTCTTCATTTACTGTTATATACCCTGAAAATTGTGATATTTCCGGGGTTTTGGGCTGACCAGGTAGGGAATTAACTCTATCAGAATCTTTTAGTTGGGTCAATTTGGCTTCTTTAAAGGGAATTACAGAGAGAAAACTGATTAGGGTTAGAAGAAAAAGTACATTGGGTGCCATTGCCTTTTATTTTTTATTTTTTGGAATAAGAGATAAGAGGAGAGTTGGGAATAGAGACAACAAGCATGTGATACTTGCATTACAGTGCTTTTAGCCTTTTACAAAGGAGGAATGCATAGTGGAACAGTGGCAAACATGTAAATATAACAAATAATGCACAGTTATTTGAGTCATTTGACGACTAAACAATTGATACAATGATTGTCTTAAATGGAAACAAAATTGTAAATATAAATTTTATATTGTAAACATGTTGCGCATAAAATTTGATTTAATATGAAATTTATTTGATCACCAAGTAAGTATCAATAAAAATTAATTGTTAGTTTTTTAAAATAGTTGCAGAGGGCCAATTATTTTTTCAAATACACTAAATTTAATGTAGTTAAAAATAAAGCTTTTAAAAACATTTTTTAAATTTCCGTTAAAGCGTTTATAAGTATTTTTGAAGTGGTGCGATTGAATTGGTGCATATGTTTTATAAATATGCAGTGATCTATTCATTTTCGCACACTATTTAATTTACACTATTTACAAAAAACGAAAGAAAGAAACAGAGAAAGAAAAACAACTGTCTTTTGTTACTAGTACACCAACTTACAGTAGTTTGTCAACATGTTCGTGTGGATACTAATAGAGACGCAACTACTGTCACTAGTGCATATATTTGACACGAAGAAGAAGCAAAAGAGGACAACTGCTGGAATGAAAAGGAACAGAAGATGATGACTGCTCGTACGGCTAGATGAAGATATCCGTTGTGCGTCTAGTAGTAAACTCTATATTAATCTTGAAATTAATTTTATACATTAATTATAATTTTCGAATAATAATCAAATCATGAACTGAATTGAATTGTTGCACATATAACCTACTCGAAACCCTACACAAAAAAACATTTAAACGAATTAAAACGTTAAATGAGACCCTGCCATTAAGCGTTTTAAAGTTTGCTAATACTTTAATCTTCTTTTTTGTTTAAACTTTTAGTGATTATTTCAGCTGATACAATTCTCTTTGTTGTCAATTTAACATATCTCATATTTGTATTCTAATTTCTAAACTTCTCTGAAGAATTGTTTTTTTTTTTTTAAATATACTCTGAAGAATTGTTTGTCGATATTTAAAATTGGAAGATTGACTCTGTCTTCTGTCTGTCTAAAGAAAATAATACTTATAAAAAAAGAAAGGAGTTGCGTATGTTCTTTTATTTTATTTAGATGGGCAAATTCTCTGATTTACTTTTATCGATATTTGATCCGATATTAATGACTTAAATTTCATAAAACATCTAAAAATCATAGCGTCCATTTTTCTAAAGCAAATTTTACGGCAATTATTCCGGTTTTAAAGAAATTTGATTTTCGATAAATATCTTCCTTTTTTTTATTTCGTAGAAAGTAATAAGAGTGAGCCTATGGTACTATGCATATCACGGATGGGTCCGTGATACAGTTCAATATCTTCGTTTTCAAAGTTCTAACGGTCGATCCGAACCGTTCAACATGTTTTTCATATGAATATGTACTTGCCGACCAAATTTTACATTTTTTAGAATTTTTTTACTATTTTTTTAGATAGGTATAAAATCACTTGATCCGAAAATTCTGGACCATCCAAAAACAGTGATTTTCTGCCTACCTAAAAAAATAGTAAAAAAATTCTAAAAAATGTAAAATTTGATCGGCAAGTACATATTCATATGGAAAACATATTGAACGGTTCGGATCGACCGTTAGAACTTTGAAAACGAAGATATTGAATCGTATCACGGACCCATCCGTGATATGCATATTACCATAGGCTCACTCAAGTAATAATATGGTTTTATATGTAATCTTTTGTGAGTGACAATTACACCGTATATGATGTGACATTGTGACACATCCAACCGTACATGATTGCATTTTTCATATGTTAACATGTGACCATCTTCTTCGTCAAACGGTGGATGATGAAAATAAGAAAATGCAAACACTTGATCTCGTGCGGCTGCAACATCGTCTTCAGCCATAATTTGTTTATACCAGCTGCAGGTCATTTGTTTGGTTTTCAATTCAACATAAATTTTTTGGTTTAAATGGATCAGTTCGGTTTAATTTTTAAATTATTTTGGTTTAAATGAATCGGTTTGGAATAGACTTTTCAGAACCAACTAAACAAATCAACTGAATAATAATAGTTTAAGTATGGTTTATATTTTGTTTGATTCAATCACTGCTTCCTTCTATTTTGGTTTGGATATATTAAAACATCTACCTATTTTATATGAAATTGAATAATTTGTATAATGTTATCTTGATGTTTATTTCTATGAAATTATTATATCAGTGTAAGTATTGAGTTTGATTTTTTTTTTTAATTTAATCTCGCTTATTTGGTTCAACCGAACATATCGAAATTTAATTCGGTTTAAACGGTTCGGTTCATATTCAGTTGGTCATTTTAGTTTGGTTGGTGGTTCCGTTTGACTTTTAAAAAAAAAAAATTTATCTATTTTATTTCGGTTTCAACTTTCAACTGAACCAACCATTTGAACACCCCTACAGCTGATTGATCACACACGACTTTCGGGTGTAGACAATCAGAATTTATTGCATAAGTTTGAAATTTCTATTGGATAATCAGAATGTCAGAAAATACTACTTGCACGTCTAGTGCTGATTGCTGAAATCCTCGGAGAATTTTGAGCCCTAATGAAGAGTTTCCGTGATTAGGGGTGTTTAATCAGTTTCGTTTAAAATTGAAATAAAATAATTAAATTAAAGTTTTATTCAATTTAAAAAAAAATATAGAACCAAACTAACTGAATTAAATTTGTCAATCAAATAACGACCAAATCTTTTTTTTTTTTGAAAACTTGATGCTACCAAGTGGTTTGCATTAAATAAAAAACAACACAATCTGTTTGAGTAATCCAAAATAAAATATATTGAAGTTTAAAATATCAAAACTCAACACATACACTAATACATTGAATAAGCATAGATATATAAGTTGTTGATATTACATTCATTGTTCAGTTTTCGTTCAAAATATACAAATGTTCTAAAATATTCAAATCAAAATATAAATTATTGATATTACATACATTATATATAAAACATGGATTTGAATCATATAGAGTATGTTCAGTTCGATCTTTTTAGTTTTAAAAAATCTAAACTGAGCCAAATATAAAAAAAAATCATAATAATTTAAAAATTCAATCAAATCGAACCATTTAAACCAAAAACTCAAAACCATTTAATTCAATATTTTTCAGTTCGATTAAAAATCGAATAAATCAGCGTATCCGTGATCATGTTTTATTTTTCTCGACCAATATTGTGTTCTTAGGCCCCCAAAACATTTACTCTTTTCCACAGTAAAATCTGTTGTGGCCCAATAAAGACCACCTTTCTGTAGGTAATGAATATGGCCCAATAAAGACCACCTTTCTGTAGGTACTGTCGAATATATTCATTAAATAGTAATCTCATGTGGTCTTTATTTAAGAACCGGGCTCTGCTCTACTATAATTACTTCAATATATTAAAAACTCAAAAACTGTATGTATACAGTATACGTCGATAATCATGTTGCCTTTAATTATTTATAGAGTTAAGCTCCCTGGCTTAATACTTAGTTCACATTTGGACAATTGTATATAAACTACAAAAAAAGATATATTCTTCGCTTAATCCATGCATATCTCCATTAAACGCTGCTTTTATCCAAATTCTTTCTTTCATCAACAAAGCGTCCACCGTTAGGGTGTTCAAATAGTCAGTTTGGTTAAAACTGAATTTAAAATAATCAAATCAAATTTGATTTGGATTTAAAAAATCAAACAAAACCAATCGACTTAAATTTGTCAACCAAACAACAACTGAATAAAAAAGACAATAAATTTCAATTTATTTAATTGAACTGAAATAAAAGAGATTAATTTCAAATGGTCAAAAGTCACTCAAAACTCAATATATACACAAATACATTTGATAATCATAGAATATCAAGATATATATTAGTCGAACTGATATAAGATATATTAAACTGAACCAAACATTAATTTTTTTTGAAGTAATTCAAGTAATATCAATTTAATTTTGATTTATTTGATTGAACCGAATTAAGAGGTATTAAACCAAACCAATATAAAAACCAAGATAATTAAAAAATGCAACCAAACCAAATCATCTAAACTGAATCACTTAATTCAAAATTTATCGGTTCAATTAACAACCAAATAAACGGATCCAACGAACACCCCTACCCACTATCACGCACTGTTGTCTTTGGAAGCCTGAGCATCTGCATTCCTGAAACTCTTGGAGTTTCAAAACTGACTTGGCAGTTTCTAAACCAGTTTCAGGAATGTAGATGGATTTCATATTTAGTAATTTTGTTCAATAGTTTCTAAATATGAAACTGTTTCAAAACTCCGACATGACAAAATAATCAATTCTTATTCGCTCAATTTTTAATACTGTTTTAATTAAATGCTAATGTGGCAATTAAGAAACTCTAATTTTAATTTAAGGAATGGAGAGATTTAGAAATTCAAAGAGTCTGAAATTTCTAAAATTCTGTTAACAGTTATTTAGAAACTCTGAGAGTTTCAGAGATACAAATGCTCTAACGAGTCAGATTAGGTTGTAATAGATTGGGTATTTTACTTTTGGTTGAAACCCTTTAGATAGCCTGAAGGCCCTGAACACAATCTTTAATTAACTAATGTTAAAAGAGGAGGGTTCAAATATCTCTATTTTTTGTCTTCATCATGTCTTCATATTCAGAAACTTTAATAACTGAAAATTTAAAACTTAAAAGTCAAAATAAAAGCGATGAATAATATCTATGCACATGTAAAAAAAATATGATATATCAACTTTGTTTTGGTTGTTGTTAAGAACTTGTAAAAGTGTACTAATGTAGACAATTTTTAGACGTTGATTTTTCAACTTATTAATTCACATAAAAACAAAATCGACACAAAAATAACATAAATCACATCTAATTGTTTTATTTTAACGTTTACGATTTAAATTTTGAGTTATTAATATTTTAAAAGTGGAAGCACACAAAATAAAAATATTTGAACCTTCCTCGTATAAAAAACACATCATCACTCCAATCGATACACATATTCCAGCCCATGCATGATGCATCCCACGCATAGAGGCGTCAATGATACCTATACAATAAGACATGTACAATACAGGTGAAGACTAATTTTTTTTTTGTTAACTCACCGAGCATGGATGACGGTAGATTTTCTTTTGTTATCGTAAAATGTAAGAATACAAATAAATACTATTTTGTATTCATTATTTTTATGCTAATTATTAAAAATATAAATTACAATAATATATATAAAGGGATGGCTTAACGTGCTTTATAAAGCATAGATCATTTGATATTTCATGCTCTTATTTTAATCTTCAAAGTCTAAAGAGCTGATCTGAATCGTTCAATGTGATATTCGTATTAAAATGTGTTAGGAGTAAATTTTATAATTTTAAAAACTTTTTACTATTTTTTCATAATTTTTTGAAAGTGTTGTTTTTTTACAAAATTCTGGATCGTAAGAAAAAAAAGCATGTTTGAAAAATTCTAAAGAAAATAATATTTTTTTCTTCTAAAAAAATGTAAAATTAGGTCTCCAAATGCATTTCAACATAGATATCGTGTTGAACAGTTCAAATCAGTTTTCTTATCCTTGAAAACAGTATAAAATAAGTTAAAGCATCAAATGACCTACTTTATGCATCTGAATCTGCTGCGATTCTTTACTCATGAACAATACCTTACAATTTATGTTTTTTCAAATCCAACTATTGAATTGTTTCAAAATTCGTGCATAAAAATCAGCTGTTTTGAGATACGTGTACAAAAATTATTAAACAGCTGGATTTGGAAAAACAAAAATTTTAGAATTACTTTTCATAACATTCGGATCGCAGCACACCCAATTCCATACTTTATAAAACACCTTAGCCTACCCACACACACTAGTAGAACTAGGGTGTTCTTAAGTTCATCAAGTCTCTCAACTCTCAAATCTATTGGATTGACTTCAAGCTACAAATTTAAACAATTGAAACCCATCATAAGGTGTCTACATTTGAAAATTTTATATTTTCGAACTAATTTTGTATGGAGTAAAGTGGTAAAAAAAACGTCCAAAAATGAATGCACAAAAAATAATTTATAAACGTTCTAATTTTGACTGCTTTACTTTATACTAAATTAATTCGACAGTTAAAATTTTTTCCATATAGAATTATAGTTGCTCACACGTAAGGTAGATGTATTTCAACGGTTTTGATTCATTGTTTGAAGCCAATACGATCAGTTTTAGAGTGGAGTTCACAATGAGACCCGAGTAAATATTTATCTGACTAGTACTATATTTGATAAGACAAGTATGGGACAATATTTAATTTTCATTAGCTTTTTGGGTACAAGTACAAAATCATTATTTTTAGAACATTCTGACCATCTAAAAAAAAGTGATTTTGTACATATCTAAAAAATAAAAATAAAATTCAAGAAAGAAAAATTTGGTCTCCAGACACATTTTAACATAAAGATCGCATTGAACGGTTCAAATCAATTGTTTAGACTTTGAAAATGAAAAAATAAATATGAAGCATGATTGAAATACAAAAGTACAAAACCAATGTTACATTTCAACTCCACATTTATCTAACTAGGAATGTTTTTTTTTTAGGTAAAACAAGGGATTGTCCTAGTTAGTTCCGTACATAATCAACACCGAAATATTAATCTAATAAGGATCTAACTGAACTACAAATTATATATTGAGATTACCAAAAGTATTAATTAAATAATGAAATGAAACTAGATAGATACCAAATAGGACCCTATAGCCACGTTCTGATGGCCTAATTTGTCAACACAAACCGAATTAATTTACTATTAACTCCTATTAAATACCAACTTCATTTCACGGGTGCAGATTACAGAATCTATTGCCGATTTTTCTCACCAAAATGTTCGTTTTTTCTGTTTTTCTTTTTCTCAGCCTCTCGGCTGATTCTTGTCTCCCATTTAAAGTGCTTCACGCATAATTTCCACCTTGGCGTATTAAGCTTTTATCTGGATTTTTTTTTACGAATTGGAAATAGGCTAAACTCCTTCATCCCAATAAAAAAAATTGAGGGTTCAAATATTTTTATTTTTGTACTTCCATTGTGCTTGCATTTTATAAACAATAATAATTTTAATTATAAAACTCATCTCAAAATAAAACTGTTAGATTTGATCTATATCATTTTATTTTAAGCACATATCAAAGATTGTGACATTTCGACTTTGTTTTCATAAGAGCTCACAAAAATACATAGATAAGGATAAATTCTAGACGTTGATTTTTTTAACTTATTGATTCATATAAAAAACAAAATAGAAAAGTGAAAATTTCTCATGTGCATGTAGAAAAATAATATAAATCACATCTAACAATTATATTTTGACATTTAAGTTTTAAAATTTTAAGTTCTTAAGGCATTAAAAATTGCATTGTAACTTTGATACTACTGGTGTCTGTCTGATTAATGAAATATGAGGGCTCGACCTTCAAATTTCTCTTCCAGAAAAAAAAGGCAATAAAAAGAACAAGCATGTTTCTCTTATATCAACCCAGATATATCTTGAATTCTCTTTTAAGCGTGCAATTATTGAAGTCAAATATCTTTTCCAATAATAACATTAGGTCAGGGTTTAATTCCATCTAAGTGGATAATTAGTGGGGCTTAATTCCATCTGATTTGATAATTAGTTTAGATGTGATTGTTCCATTACCAGAAGACGTCAACTATACGAGTCTTCCACATGGCAATTAATACATGTACAATTAACCCATTTTATATATAATTAAGGTCGGTAGAGATTCTATTTCTTCTTCAGTTCTTTGTGTACGAGCATAAATACTTTTTTTTATATAATTGTAATCGAAAATCTGTGGGCTTTGTAGGTCTACTTAAACATAATTATGTTATTAAATGAAAATAATGATTGGGTTGTTTCTTTCATAATCTTTAATTAAAACTGAATTGTACTGGTATATACTGATTTATAATGTTTCCATGTTGTAGTTAACGAATATAGAAAAATGTGATCATGATGTATTTATGAACAATCGTTGGTCTGATTTTGTTGAGTCGTCAAGCATACAATTTTTTTTCCGAGATATATAATTGTTGAGACTATAGAAGATTTTTGTAAAATAGCTGTTATTGCTATCTATGTTAAGAATCTTTAATCCGTTAGTCATTCTATAATTAGCATAAATTCGTATTTTTGCTTGTTATCAGTAACATGGAGTAGTCATCTATAAATTGAGGAAAATTGAGTCTAAAGGAATATAATAAATGCAATAAAGTAATTTTCCTTATTCTCTAAATTAAATATGGGGACGAATCAAGAAGAAAAGAAAAATTGTACTTTTTATATGGATCAAATATTATGGAGATGAACTTTCCCTGGCAACTTTACTATTAATTATCTTTATAAATTTTTAGATTATGTGGTGTCCTAGATAATTCTTATAGTATTTGGATGGCTAGAATGCCTTTAAAAGTTAAAAAATAATTTTGGTTAGTTAGGCAGAAAAGAGTGCTCACTAAAGATAGATTGAGTAAATGAGAGTGGACAAGTGATAACCAGTGTGTCTATTGTTCTCAAAAGAAAACAGTAGACCATTTATTTGTGACTTATCCTTTTGTTAAAACAATATAGAGTTGGATTGCTCAGTATAACTATTTTTATTTTCACTATGATAATATAGATTCTCTGTGGGAGATGGGTTGCTATATTCCTTTAAAAGATCCAACTCTTGTTCAAATTATTCGAGGTTCAGTATTATGGAACATATGACTTGATAGAAATATAATCATTTTTAACGGGGGACAGGTGCAAGATGTGCGAGTTTTAGGATCAAAATTTTTATCAGTTGCCAGATTCTGGGCTTTACATCAAATACAAAATCTTACTTCTCAATTGAATCTAATTTTTTCTTGTAATTTAAAGGACCTGATAGGGTCTACACTGGTCATTTCCATGAGGGTTACATAGGCTTCAACCCTTATGCTTGGTATAGGGATCAGTCCAAGTGGGGAGGAGAACATTTCAAGTGAAGATTATGATAGTGGCTGCAGTTCCTCACTACTGACCGTTGCACGAAAATTATAGGGTCTTTAATACTTATTTTCTTGTTTTGTTATATACTAGCATGGTATGCTAGGTCTGTTATGCTTTTGTTGTGTATTTACTTAATGAAAAATCGATTCCACTTCTTTCGAAAAAAAGAAAAAGAAAAAAGAAGAAGAGAGGTTATATTTAAAAAGAATAACAATTCAAGACATTTCTTTCTTCCTTAATACTCAATTTTAAATCTAACCGCTCGAGTAATAAACAAGTACAAAAGGATACATGCTATTTGGAAAAAAAAAAAAAAAGGGTCAAAGATGGCCACCTAGGTGGTTTAATACGAAAACGCTATTAAATTCGTATCTTTGTAATTTAGGCAACACAATGTTAGTAACAAGGAGTAGTAGTCTACAAATAGAGAATAATTGAGTCTGTAAAAATATAACAAATACAATAAAAAAAAATTCTTACTCTCTCAAAATTCAGTAATAAGTTTTAACCGTCGTGATTAAAATAGTCAAAAATATTTTCCGAAAATCAAAATAAGCCAATAGTTGAATATCTAAATTGATTCAAAATGAGGATTTTTAGCTCGAAAATAATCCTAAACCAAAGTTATGATTTCGAAAGAAATGAACTAATAAAACTCAATTTTTTTTTTTGAAAACCTGATAGAAGCTATCAGTATAACAGCAATCACAGTAATTACAAACGACAAAGAAACATCAAAATCAATTCCAAATCAACAGTGTCTCAACCACATAGTTGCCTCCCTCACAGCCTAATAAAACTCATTTTATTTATTAATCAACATCATCACTAATTTTGTTGTTAATTTTAGTTTTGTCATTACATTAATTAATCATTGTAATAATTACAAATACTGTTGTTATTATTGTTGTTTTTTCTAGAAACATTTAATTGGAAAGACGACAAGAAAAGATCTATGACCAACCTCCTCTATATAATCACTTGAATTTTGAGGATCGGCTCACCTTGTCATTGCTTATAAATTAAATAAGACCAAATTTGAATTGACTTCTAAACCAGATATTAGGTCCCAATTATATGAAATCCGAGTCCGTATTAAAATTCGTACACACTTGATTGGAATAAATTCTAAAGTATTAACATTCGCATATATCAGGCACACACAAATCTCGACCATTTTTTGAACCAGTAGCAGATGTATCTGTTAGTTCTATCACTAGTCTCCAAGCTCCCATCGAACTCAAGTTATATTCTGTAAACCTCCATATGCAAAATTGACCGATTTTGACCGGACATTTGGTTAAAGATTTTAAATAGATTTATTCTTTTGATAGGTCTAGATAAAGTTTTCATAAACTCAATTTCATTCAAATTAATTGATTGATCGATGTTAATTTATCTTCATAATTAAATAATAACTACTTAGTACTATATAATCACTTTTACTACATTCTATCAAATAAAACTGGGCCCTCATATGTTCGAAATTCAAATGAAATTTGAAAGCCAGACTTTCCATCTTTATCCAAAAAAAAAACTTTCAATACATAAACAAGATGATAACTGTTACGCCTACGACTTCTACTCAAAAAAAGAAAAAATAAATAAAGATGATAAGTTCTTGGTGGAATAATAATTTTTTCCGATGGTAGCAACCGAAATTGACCACCCAGGCCAAACGAATTTTTTTAAGAAACCATAAATAAATATTTTTTTACGAAAACAACTTAGTTATTTTGATTTTTTTTTTTAAATATCTTGGTAGCTGCTACCAAGCTTTCAAAAAAAAGAACCGAGATGTCATTTCAGTCTGAAGTGTTGTTTTTTTCTTGTACCGAATTGCTATTTTAGCCTGATTTATTGTCACAAGTTTTACGCCAACAACTATATCATTTTTTTTCGAAATCCATAAAAATTGCTTGGACCAAAATGACACTTCAGTTCCGAAAAGAAAAAATTCAGACCGAAATAATATCTCGATTCTATTATAATTTTTGTAAAAACCAAAATAATGAAGTTGGTTTGTTAAATTTTTTTTTTATTTATGATTTCTAAAAAAAAATCCAGGCCAAACCCAAAGCCAAAGCACGTAGGTAAAACGGAATCTATATTTCTCTGTTGAATCAGAAATGTGGCAGAGCAATATCTGAGATCTCTCTGCTCTCCTTCTCTGAACAAAATTAAATAAGAAAAAAGGTGTGCAATCGACAACATTTGGTGGCGCGCGGCACCGTGTTTCTGATCTGTCTCTCTGTCACGCACGGCAGATTCATACAAGCATCACCACGTCTGACTTTGACCCAAAGAGTCAAGACTCCTAAATCTAAATCAATTTAGCTTTATGTGTATATATATAAATATGCATGCATGTAAAATAAATGTATAATGTTCCTACATGTATACCACAATGCATGGTGTGTCCAGCACAGTGACAAACGAATGGTTCGGATTCTATTCGGCGGAATCAAAAATTCGTGATTCGGATGTAATTCAGATATATTTCAGAAATGATTCGGTACAATAACGAAGCCAACAAAAAAAAAACCCTAAACTTTTTTTGTATTTTTATCGCAAATAATTCGTGATTCGCGTTTTATTTGTGAAAAGTATTATAAGTTTTATGCGTGTTATTCAGAATTTGGTTCAAAAACAGTAAAAAATAAATAAATCGCGGATATTGTTACTATGGTGCCCAGTGCCCCTCGCAACCGAATTCAGATCTGTTGTTCTTCTTAAAAAAAAATAGCATTTTTTTTTCCTCATTATCGTTCTCTTTTTTTTTTCTCTCTCTCTCCTTCTATCTTTTTCTCTCTAAAAGCAGAGTGTTACTCCTCTCCAAAAAGAACAACAGAATTGAACTTGCAGCCTCGCTCAAAACTGTAATTCAATTGTTCGATTGTCACACACACAAAACTTGGAATCAATAAATACCATTTGCTAAATATCTACATAATAAAAAAAATAATACAATTAACTACACAAAAAGTCTTACAATAAAACACAAAATGTGATATTACTTTATAAATATTGTTAAAACTTAGATAAAGTATAAGAAAAAATATCAGAAAATTGAAACCTTCATATCAAAATAAAATATGAAAGAGAAATATGATCGAAAAGATATACGTACGTGTTAATATTGTGATGTCGATAATTTTTTTTTTCAAACATAACATTTTTTTCTAGTATGAATTTACAATTCAGAGTGAACATTTTGAGATCTATCTAAAGCAATTACATATACTTAAGAAATAGGAAATCCATATTATAAGGAAATCCAGAAGATGAAAGTATGGAAAACTGAATATTTTCTTAAACAAGTTTTGTGTCTTTCATAAATACACAATTCTAATAGTTTTCCGTCGGCTCTTAATGTGCTTTTTTAAATTATATTTTTATTGTGAATATGCATATGAGTACGGATATATTAAATGTATGCATTTTAAACTAAAATATGCACTAAACGAATATAGAGACATAACAATACTAATTAATGATAATTAATGATTAGGGATCATATTAGATTTGAAATGAATAATTAAAAGAAAAATACTACTACTATACTTTGTATAACAAAAAACAAGCATATAAAAAAATAAACAAAAAGATTAATAATACGAGTGTATAAATTATTTGATATCAATTATAAATGATAAGTATAAAACAATACGGTTATTTCAATAAAAAAAAAAGAAACAAAATTTTGGGATGCATAGACAAATCCGGGCAATCCATATATTGTAATGTTTCTAAAAAGAGTGAGGTTACGATACTCATACAAATGCGGATTGGTCCGTACTATCGAATAATGAAATGGACTATGATGAGTTGAGAAATAATAATTTTGTTTTACTTCATACTCATATTTCTGTTTTCAAAAGTCAAATAGTTGATCGGAACTGCTCAATAAGATACTCATATTAAAATGTGTTTAAAGACTAAATTTTACATTTTTTGAAATTTTTTTACTATTTTTTAAGATAGATAGAAAACCGCTGTTCTTGAATGGTTCAGAACCATACAAAACAATGATTTTGAAATATTTTTTAAAAAATAGTAAAAATTTAAAAAAAAAAATGTAAAATTTAGTCTCCAAACACATTTCAATATGAATATCTTGTTGAGCGGTTCAGATCGACTATTTGGCCTTTGAAAATGGAGATATAAGCGTGAATTAAAACAAGATCCTTACTTCGCAACTCACTATAGACCATCTCATCTAATAATATATATGTTTATAAATTTCAAACAATTATCTGAAACATTCAATTTGATCTTCATATAAAAATGTACTCGTAGATCAAATTTACAATTTTTATAATTCTTTACTTTTTACTATATTTTTCAAAAATAGTAATTTTCTATCTATTTAAAAAATAATATTTTTTTTAATATTGTATTGAATAGTTATGATCAACTATTTATACTTTAAAAATAAAAATATTAATTTATAATAGCAATCAATTCGCGGAGTAGAACTAGAGTGCTCCTAGGAGTACCAAGTCTCTTTGTACTCTTAACTCTAGAATCTATTGGATTAACTTTGAACGACGAATCCAAACCGTTAAATTCTTTCTACCTTACGAGTGATGCGTCTATATGTGAAAATTTTAAAGTTTCGAATTAATTTAGTATAAAGTCAAGCGGTCAAAATTAGAAAGTTTATAAATTAATTTTAATGTATTTATTTTTTGGAAGTCTTTTGACCACTTGACTTTATACTAAATTAATCTGAAACTTTAAAATTTTCACATGTAGATGTATCATTCATAAGGTAAAAGAATTTCAACAGTTTGAATTCGTCGTTTGAAGTTAATTTGATAGATTTTAGAGTTAAGAGTACAAAAGAATTTAGTACTCCTAGGAGCACCCTAGTTCTACTCCAATTCGCGTTATGCATATAAATTATTTGTATCAACGTTCGTCTCATCTTATCCCAACCCAAAATTAGTCAGCCCTATTTTGACCAATTTGGACACATTTTGTTCAAATAGTACGACATATCGTGCCGAAATCTAGTTGAGATCAAGATATGCCGACCATTATGCAATAATTTTAAACAAACATGTGGACTCCCACAAAGTGTATCCCCAATTCATCATGTCTGTTTTTTTTTTGTGTGCAGATTATTGTATCATCTTGTCGGTCAACATAGATATATACATATTCAAATCTAAATGACCGAAAGACGCACAAAAAGTTCCTTCAAGAAATTGTGACATATGATTTTCTATTCTACCAAACGCTGGAAACACGTGTGGTTATTCACTATAAAATTTCAGAGTGATATTAGTTTTTATTGATTAAGTGTTGATTAGAATGACCATTGTGTAATTTGACATAATATGTATAATTGGAAAAAGTTGACAGGGATGCTAAATCGATAATCTAAAAAGGGTGGAAAGTTAACTGGGAGCTGAAAAATATCCAGAACATACTGCAAATAAAAATATATTTAATTAACGAGTTTTTGTTGGAATTTTGTACTGATTTTCACACAATTTCCTCTTTTCATTGAAAGCGTATTCTCTGTATTAACTTAAAATATAATTTCTTGAGTTAATGAATCTCAACTGTCTAATTTTAAATAAAGCCAATCGAATTCTCAAAATATTAGTGTAGATTTAATTTGCATAAATTTTAAAATAAATTGGTATTAACTCAAAAGATTCTCAAATTAATGCAGAGGATCCAAATTCCTATTCATTCGCCTAACATTGTGAGAGATCTTAAACAAAGTTAAAGGACATATTTAACGGCGTGATATTATATATATATATAAGTATATATAATATTATATGTGATTGAGAATATAAAATGCTCACGACTCACGAGAAAGAAAAAAAAAAGATTAAAACATCTAGTAAAATAAATGCTTTTAATTTCCCAAGACTGTTTTTCATGAATAATTTTCTATCTATTAAAACATCTATCAAAATTCAAACACGTGACGATTTAAAGGGGTCCAACAGATTCCAGAAGTCTTCATGTTTGTAATTCATTCCAAATGAGTCATTTTGTAGTATTTTTTGTTTGTGATAATCAAATTGATGTGGATCTTAATGTTATTTATTTTAAAAGAGCATGTTGCAATTTTTTTTTTATAAAAAGATTTAGATTTCAAATATGTAATTTTCAACGTAAAAAAATATTGTCTTACCAAACTATATATACTAGCCGTGGTTTTCAAATTTCACGCGTTATGTAGACTTTTTAGACATTAAATATAAGATAACTGATATAAAAATATATTTGTTGTCATCATTATCGCTATCATTCTTAGTATTCAGTTTGATAATGTTATTATTAGTTTATAATCTTTATTTGAATATGATTTCATTAAGCTTTGAATCTAAAAAATTATAGTGAAGATATTAAAAAATTGAATATTTTACCATTATTTAATTTATTTAAATTTATGATGAACTAATTCGGTTCAATATTATTAATGATGATAGTAGTAATAAATATAATGCTGAATATTTTCCTTAATTAAAACATCTGTAAATCCAAAATGCAAACCTTTGAGAAGGTTTTTTTTTTTTTTGCAAATGTGAAATTAATTTTAAAAATTAGTAAATCAATAGTTAAAATGAATGGTAATATTTATTTATATAAATGAAAAGGATCCCTAACCCTAAGCAAAGATGTGAAGTCAAAAAGAGGCCGAATAAAGTCAGAGGTGAAACAGGAATCAATGCAACTGTACTTTCTTCATAACAAATAATTAAATTCATCTCCAATTAGGATCTTTGCATTGCAGCCCCCACACAAAAGAAAAGTTCATTTTCAAATTTCAATATTAATTTGCCTGATCAGAATATGTTTGGCTGCCACGCATTCATGTCACTATATGTTAAAAAGAAGTTCATTTTCAATATTTGATTTAATACTTGTTAATATATGATTGGTATTTTCAATCTCAGGGTTCAGACTATTATAGTATAATTATAGATCCACATTTAAATATTTTAAGTTCATTCCTGCTGTACTTTTAAGTCGCGGTAGATTTATTTATATTGAAGGGAAGTCAATTGACTCTCAATTTTTCTTTTTCTTTTATTTATATATAATTGCTAAATAATCTATTGTAAAATGTTATGATACTATAAAATTGATCTTTATTCTCAGCTAAATTTTTTAATATAATTAATCTTCTTATTTGAAAATGTGACTTTGCTTATGCTTTTAAGTGATATGGATAGTTGAAATGATAGTAAAAAAAGAAATGTTTTTTCATCCACTTATTTTGTTTGTTTTATTTTCTCTCATTACATCTCAATTAGACCGTAGCATATCCCCTGATATCGTTTAATATTTGACATCTATATATAGTAAAACTAACATCAATGGTTATCTTTTCTACGTACAAACAAATTCGGATCAAATTACTTCAAATTAATGGTCATTCAGAATACTTAAAGAACTGTCAAATTGCATAATAACTATATATAATATTTCTATTGTACAAATACTGAAATACAACAAGAATTAATCCACCAAATTATTATAATTATAACTTTACGATCTTATAAGGTATTCCGCTATAAATTAAAAAAAAAAAAAATACATCTTGAATGAGATTGAGATGCTGATTAAAATGATGCTAACAATCTGTTTGGGAATCGTCTCTAATGATAAGATATCTGAAAAAAAAAATTAGCTGCAGGAAGAAAGATGTGTTGTAAATAGTCAAAAGGAGGAAACAGGGGGGCCTTTTGTTATAGCGAAATCTTATCGGAACATTGTTATTATTATTTTTTTGTAATAGTCCTGCTAGCAACGCTACAATTCCTTAATTAGTAATGAAAATAGAGCTATGTAGTTAATTAGATGTGTGGAGTTGTGACACTTGGGGGATTTCTTCAACATGAAAAAAAGTAGCAATTGCGCTCATCGGTTATTTCATATCATGATATATTATAGGAAAAATTAGGTATTTGTCACTTCAAAATCTTCAAATTTGAAAAATATCATCACGAAACTATAAATTTGAAAAATACCACTCTAAACCTAGTTAATTCTTAAATTTGCTACAAATACACAATTTTATATATTTTTTTTAAAATTAACTGAAAAATACAGTTTCGAGATACGTATAATGAGGAGTTTGAAGGGTATATAGGGAAATATAAAAATTGTGTATCTATGACAAATTTAAGAATTAACTAAGTTTAGAGTGGCATTTTTCAAATTTATAGTTTTTGTGATGGTATTTTTCAGATTTAAAGATTTTGGAGTGGCAAATAACTAATTTTCCCATTATTATATTACAAAACCTGTTCAAACAACGTGTATAAACGTTGTAATATTTTAATTATCCCCACTTTTTTTAAATTTAAAAATTGTTATATTTTATCATTTAATTTATAATAGATTAGTCACACCTTGATCACGTTGGTTCATGTATAGTCATAATGGGTCACATTTAACTATCTGTTTCGAATTTTAGTTAAGTTTCGAATTTTAAGTTAGTTTAAATGAGAAAACTCAGAAAAAGTAAATAAAAAAATAAAGAAATAAAGAAATAATAGTGTAAAAATAAATAAATTTATTATTTGAAATTTGAATTGTTATCAAATCGTATCGTAATTGTTCATTCAATCTCACTTTGCGTGTCAGATAATGCAGTGTTTTTTTTTCAAAAAATAATCACAAGACACGATACACAAATCTCGTCACGTAATCGACATACGTATCGTATCATAAGTATCCGGTCAAGGTGAGATTTTTTTTCACATGATCAAAACTATATATACATGTTTTTATTTCATTTCACTCTTTTTTTTTATTTTTGTTTAAAACTTTCAATTCCTTAGGTATTGAACCCATCAACTTTAGGATTTAAACAAACAATAAACTGAATTTTCAAACCACCAATTCTGATTTTAATCATTAAAGCTTTAAACTAAATTCTACATTTCTCTCTGCGGTTCGACACTCTAAGTACTACTTTGATAGATCGTGCGTTTACAATCAACCTCTTCATTGAGTATAAAGGATTATAAATTTAAAAAATATAAGAGTAAAAGTTATAGCTAAAATCCTATACACAAATACTCGTCAAGCTTTATTAAACAGAACTATACATGCTATATAATATTAACTTTTTTGGGTGACTGGAGCAAATCATATCCTTGAATAAGCATATACAATATGGAGGGTTGCATGGTTACAAACATAAAAGCAACCAATTTAAAATTATATATACCACCAACCATTTAAACCTTCCCCTCCCTTCCCGGCCATATATACTCCTTCCATCTCAAACTGTCATCGTTCATCTTTCCTTCATATATAGCTCCACCATATTTTAAACAATTTAATCAAAATTGTGCATCGCCATGGTTGTTCCTTCAATCTCACCAGTCTGCAACCAGACTGCATGCCATCCTGTTGGCATACCAGTCGTTGATCTCTCGAAACCCCGAGCCGACATGTCGAGACTCATTGTGGAGGCTTGCGAGGAGATCGGGTTTTTCAAAGTGATAAATCACGGTGTATCTAAGATATTAATAGAGCGAATGGAAAGTATCGCCCTCGAGTTTTTCTCTTTGCCGGCACAAGAGAAGGAGAAGGCCGGCCCGCCGACACCATTGGGTTATGGTGTTAGAAATATCGGGTTTAATGGTGATATTGGTGAATTGGAGTATCTCCTCTTACATGCAAATCCAAGCTCCATATCTCACAAGGCCAAGGTGATAAGCAAGGAACCATCATTTTTCAGGTTTGAAATGCTCTCTCTCTCTCTGTCTGTTTCCTTCTTTGTATGTGTGTGTTGGGCGTGTCTCTGTGTGATATATTTTACAATTAATATACACATTAACCTAGTTTTACATGTGCAAGACAGCAAATACATGGAACTTAAATTTAATTTACAATGTTTGAGGTTTTACAATAGCAAGAATATTTGGTCTTTTGACTTTGTTTTCTGACCAAAATGGTATATTTTGACCATCGACTAGAATATTTAGTAGTTGTCATTTTAATTTATTGCATGTGTTGGTTCAGAATGGATCGGATCAACTGGTGAAAGTTATACTAAAAAAAAGTATTGTGTTCTAATCGTAAACGTGTGAAAGCCTATTTATAATTTCCTACATCTAGGTTGACCGTGTTCTTAAAAGTCAAAATAGAGTGTGCCTAGTTCTTATCTCTAAATAAATTAAATAATGGTCATTAATTAGACATTGGTGCGTGCTTAATTTTTAATATGTATAAGTACTCATGTATTCATGTAATCATGTTATGATTGAATGGGACTTAATCTTATGATTAAATAGAGTAATTTTAAATTTATAATTATGGAATTCATGTTCTCTATAATCATCAACTTCTCTGATTCATAAGGATATATAGTCAAAATTAATGTGCAGCATAAGTTTCATTATCATTATTAGTAATTAATCACTCACAATAATGTCAAAAGAGTCGTTAACTTCAGGGAATATATATGCTATTCATCATGTTATTCATTTTCCATATATACACACAAAACATATATAAGTTGTGTGGAGCAACTGACGATTGGTATAATTTAAACTGGGGTTAAACAAATTTCAGAGGTCCTCAAGAGACGATATTGAATTGTAGAGTCTGTGTGGCAATTAAAATAATACATAAAATAAGAACATTTATGCAATATTAATAATACATCACGCAATATTAATTGTATGTGATCAAAATGACTGTGAACAGTACTGTTACACTGAGAGAAATAATTAATAGTGTCTTGGAAAGTTGAGATATATAATAAGAAAGGGCAAAACATAAACATAGTAGATTAGTAGTGCACATGAAAATTAATAAACATTAATTTGTAGAGTGATGCTTCTATGGACGTAAGGACCTATTTGTAAAATAAACATATTTTTATTTTCAAAGTTCAAACAGTCGATCCGAACTGTTCATCTTGTTCTCCATATTAATATGTGCTTGGAGACCAAATTTTACATTTTTCTGAATTTTTTTACTATTTATTAAGATGGGTACAAAATTCAATGGTTTGAATTTGATATTTTTTGTACCCATATTAATAAATAGTAAAAAAATTCAGAAAAATGTAAAATTTGGTCTCCAAGCACATATTAATATGATGAACGGTTCGGATCGACTGTTTGAACTTTGAAAATAAAAATATGTTTATTTTACAAATAGGTCCTTATATCCATTGAAGCATTTGCGTAATTTGTATACTATGAATAACAAGGTCCGTGTTCCACAGAAGCACACACCAAACGGCAGTTTGGTGATAGTCATGTAAATGAGGAATTGACAGAGACAAGGCAACCAAGTTCTCCAATTAAACCCCTATTATCCGTAGCTAGGTTAGTTAGCACACAACTCTAGGTCCCCAACTTGGTCAAGTTCTACATGGTACCTTATAGCTATACCCTACCTACTGGCTACTACTACACTTGGTTTCCATGTCTCAACAGGACAATAGCTTTTCTTATGCATCCCAGATAAGGAAACCCCATTTGTGCTTTATGGGTATGTGCTATTTTACAGTACTTCATGATATCTAACATTTGTGCTTTATGGGTACGTATGTACTATATATGCAGAGTGGCAATAGATGGAGTCAGGGTAAAGTAGTTTTCAATTCAATAAAATACCATACATTAATTTTCACTTGATGATTTTTTTTCTTCTAAGCATTCCAAGAATAACATGAGTCATATAGGAGTCCGGATCCCCTAATGTAACCCAATCTTTGGGTTTTGGATTAAGACCGTCTGATTCGAATTTGTCGCTCAGAACTGTTTCGGGATTCGAATTCGTCCTCAGGATGGGTGCACTTCAGATCCGGATGAATTGTCTCGAATTCGAATCGGACGGTCCCGATTTAAAACCCAAAGATTGGGTTACTTCACTGGATCTGAATTCGTCATATAGGCAGTGGCATAGCCAGAATTTGAGTCAGGGGTAGGCAGAAATCGGATTAGGATTTTTTTTTTCTAAAAGGGTTCGGATTCGAATCACCTCTATAAGATCTCTTCCCGCCTCCGCCACCTCTATCAATACCAGCAATGGTACCAGTCCGCAGTTTTTAAATGAACAAACATTTAAAAATACCTTTCTTCCCTAATTTGATTAAACGACTCACACATCTATCTCTGACTAGCAATAGCTATGTCGAATTCAATCCAGAGATAGGCAGAATCAAATCTAAGGGTAGGCAAAACCTATTAAAGATCATAGTCCAAAATTATTATTTTTTTTCCAGGGGTAAGTAGTTGCCTACCCCTGGGGTACTGTAGCTCCGCCCCTGCATATAGGACTACAAACGAGTCGAGCTCGAGTGAGTGACCCCACTTATTCTGGCTTGATTTCTTGATATGTCAAGTTGAGTTTGTACTGAAAATTAATCAAGTTATCGACCTCAAATTAATAAATTTGAACTCTAATTGAGTTCAAGCTCTTCGTGAACTCTAATTGTGTATTTGTGTATGCTTAAAAATTAAAGCATAATATTACTAGCGGTGGTTGTTTCTAAATAAAATATCTTATTACATTATATTAGTGATAGATACTTCAAATTAAATCATAATTCGTACTTTGAGTTGAGTTTGAGCGAGTCAAGCTATAAATAAATTCGAACTCAAACTCGAGTTTTTTTGAACTAGCCAAAAGTCTAGTCGATGAGATCAACTTGAACTAAGATGATACTTATTTTATGTTGTATTGTGAAGGGAAATAGTTTCTTAAGAAAGCACATGAAAGAGATTATTCCTTTTGGAAAGTGTGCCTAGCTAATAAAGTCTAGCATGTAATAGTTCCGATTCATTTTAGTGAAGGAATCAAT
This sequence comes from Carex arenaria, assembly GCA_964058825.1. Classification (NCBI taxonomy): domain Eukaryota; kingdom Viridiplantae; phylum Streptophyta; class Magnoliopsida; order Poales; family Cyperaceae; genus Carex; species Carex arenaria. The sequence goes on along the minus strand of CAXKVW010000334.1, from coordinate 89,317 downwards.
CGATTCTAGTAGCCTAGTACGGTTCATCTTTGAGGAGACCATTCAGAGAAGACTATGAAAATAAGATAGCACGGATCGAATTAATGTATCTTGTTTTGGTCCCTACATACAGTTCTGTTTTTTTTTTTGACAATTGTCAGAATCTCATGTACAAAAAAGTTAAGTGCATGTATGTAAGGATGCCAATTCTTTTACTTAATTAATCACGGATCCTTTTGTTTCATAAAACCAAAAAAATAAATATCTGTATGAATTAGTGGAGATAGTAGTAAGAGAAAGAGTAGGACCCAAGAAAGTACTTAAAAGTGTGACATGAGATAAATAAAAAGCCTGCTTTTGCATGTCCATCTTTCATCTATCATCTCTGTTCTTCTCAAGTCTTGAGCCACGTGGAGATACTCAGAGAAAGGCATGATGAATCACAGAAGAAATGTACATTTGTAGTATCTAACTATCGAGCTATTTATGGTAAAATAAATGTTGGATTGAGGTACAGATACAGACTTGATTTCATGGCAGGTCAGTGAATGGTCTTTCAATTGATCAGTAAAAAGCCGATCTATCCAATCAAATCTTTCTTTTTTGATTTACATACATACAATACATACTAGTGCAAAATTTCCAGGTACCACTCCTTGTTGCTTTTTACATGTGAATGTTATCCAACATTTTATTTCTCATACTGCTGGTTATTACCTCTAAGTTAATTAAATATATTGCAACAAATTTTCGTCTCGGTTTTCTGGCCTGTTCTCTGATTCCCTCCGAAAGATAATATTTGTGTGATTAGGGATATAGTTATAATCATATCTGTTAACTTTCTCTTTCATGATCATTCCTTCATCCAGTATTTAACTAACTACTAATTTAAATCATCTGTTATGATAACTTGATATTAGAGAACTTAAGTAGAAAACAAAATTTTCTACTTATATATATATATGCTAGAAAGAATTTTCTAACAAAACTTATGTCTTGGAAATCACAGATCACAAAAAATTTCCTCTTACAAAAGCTCTAGGAGGTGCTCCTGCCATGTTATCATTATAATTGTTTTAATAAAAAAAGAGAGCTCCAATCAACAAAAAATTCAGTTAAATTTCGAACACGTGTCTTTCTTATATACAAATGTCAATATTTAACACTAACTAATTATGCTAGATGTGATTCTCACTTATCATTTATAATTGGCACTCAAATGTTTATGTTAATATCCAATGTTTCTGATCCTTCCTCTGCTTCTTTTTGATATTATTATTTTTTAATGGCAGTTATGTGGTGAATGAATATGTGGCAGCAGTGAGACATCTTTCCTGTGAGATACTTGACATGCTAGCTGAAGGGCTAAAGTTGAGAGACACTAACGCCTTTAGTACACTCCTAAGAGACCTTGAAAGTGACTCTCTTTTGAGAATAAACCACTATCCCCCTTGGAATAAGAATAACAATATTACTAAAAATGGCAACAAATGTGGCGGTGCGCGGATCGGGTTCGGAGAGCATTCTGACCCACAAATTATCAGTGTGCTCCGATCAAATGACGTCGAGGGTTTACAAGTTCTGACATCGGGTCCAACTGGTGACCACGTCTGGGCTCCAGTTGCACCTGATCCGGACGCATTTTTCATAAACATTGGGGATTTATTACAGGTATATATGATAATTAATTGATTTGGCTCATATTTAATTGTAGCAATGGATACTTATGATATTATAATGATAAACAACTACTGTGCAACACAATTGCAATCTTTCAAATATTAAGAAAATAAATGTAGGCGTAATGTACAGAAACCATTTATTTGTATCACCTCTTACCACAGAAAATATGTACACTGACCAGGTTGGGGTAGTTGGAGGCATAGTTGTGCTGGGACAAATGAAAAGTGATGGTGTCAGGTCAGTATCGCCAGATTTGGGTTGGATTGGGATGGTTTTTATTTGGGCTGGGTCCAGCTAGGTTTTTATCAAGGACCCAATAGGACAAAACAGTGATGTTCAGCTTGTACCTGCACGATTCTCTGGTTTTTTTTACTTCTTTTTGGGCGAAATAATTTTCCAAAATGGTTCTTCCTGTCCAGTAAACATGTTAGAAGCTGTCTGAAACATGTTTTCAAATAAGAAAAGATGATGGATTTCTAATACCAAATATACTGAAATTTGGTTGAACTTGTAAAACAGTATCACAGTTCTTAAAAAAGTTGCACAGTTTTAATTATTTCCAACACTTTGGCTGTACCAATATAATAATGCTTTGCTTCCAAATTTTTTTAGGCAATGACAAATGGAAGGTTATTGAGTGTGAGGCATAGAGCAATGGCAAATTCTTACAAGGAAAGGCAGTCAATAATCTTCTTTGGAGCACCACCATTGCACTCCTTAATATCTCCACTGCCTGATATGGTCTCTCTGGCAAATCCTCGCAAGTACAACCCGTTCACTTGGTCCGAATACAAGAAAACCATGTACCAGCTCAGGCTAAGTCATAATCGACTCGATCTGTTTCGAGCTGATGAGCCCCAGGAAATCAAGGCATTGGACTAAAAATACAAAGTTTGTTCCATTTACCCGACCTTAATTTGTATATTTTTTTTTCCTTTTTCATGTTATTTTTAGTTGGGCTAGATGTTGATCTGTTAGAAACTTAGGATGGTGTGGGGATTGGGCTTGCTTGCGCGGCCCCCCACAACTTTTGGGCTTTTGAGCGTTAGAGAACTAGTTTTAGAGGTTATGAAATTCTGTAGTACCATGATTGTCGCTCTCAGAATTATGTATATTTTGCTCTTAGAATTATGTATATTATTAGGATTCCCCATTAATACCACTCTCTATCTCTCTCAGAATTATGTATATTTTGCTCGTATGTCAAGAGTATTATCTGCATACTTGAAAGAAATAAGACCGAGCAAGCCTCAACATGTACATCACAGATCTACAAGTCATTAAAAAAGAAGTTAAATAGGTTTTCTTATTTTCTTAAGTGATTTGTTGAGTATTTTGGGTATAGGATTTTTGCTATAATATGATACTCGTTTTACTTTTAAATTTATAAACCTTGATACTCAATTAAAAAGGTTGATTGCAAACGCACAACCGATCAATGTAGTACTTAGGGTATCGATCCGCAGAGAGTAAGTTAAAACATCGTTTAAACTTTTACAAATAATTTCAGAAAAAGAAAAATAAAGTAAATGGGGGGGGTGGTTTGTTCTAACAATTCCTAAATTTTGGGTTCAATACCCGGAAGAGAGGAGTTTTAAACAATTAAAGTAAATAAAAGAAAGAAAGATGGTTTGCTTTCAAGTTAAGAAGATCTAGGGGCATTTGGTCTACAATCCCTTGCTAATTCTATCTAATCGGTATTTGTTTGAATTCATGTATGATTGACGAGGTTTCTAACCTAATATGTTAAAAAGGGTCACTTTCGTGAGTTAATAACGTGTCTAGACAATTCGGACTTCACCATTAAGTCCCTCACCCTAGCTATCTAGATTATGAAGCTCTTGTTAGTCTCTCCTCTCCTCAAATATTAGTACTTCACAATTAAGTTCATCATACCAATATCCGATTTGATTTGAGATGTCCTAATTAGGGTTTGACTTCACCGTTAAGTCCTTCATCAAGTTCCTAACTTTAATTTCTATAGTTCCGGCTTAGATTATAAATTTGTTGAATCCTAATCCAAACCTAAGATATTTGCATTCATAATTTGGTACTATCCTATTGATCCTAGTCAATTTTGGTTCTTTCAGATCCAAAACGGGATAACTACAATTCAAGTACTAATTATGTAATTAACACAAATGATAAATCACAGAAATTAACAATCAAATCAATAAACAATCATAATAAAAACAAATAACCGAATAAGATAAAATTAAACAAGTTCATGCATTGACCTAAGCCCCTAGAGAGAGATCTACTCCCTCTTGGAGAGATCCATTACAAGGTTTGGCAAAATAAGAAGAAATGGAATAAAGAAATGATTACACCCTTGACAAACCTCAAACTTGCCGTAATCTTGCTTAGATCTTCTTCTCCTTCCTTTGAAAGCTTCGGGAACTCTAGGAAATTCTGTGGGTTGATCTCCAAAGCTTATAAAAATGGGCATAAACCAGAGATGTAGAGAGAGAGTGTGATTGATTAAGAGATTGATGGCCTGGAGGGATGGAGAGAACCTCTCTTTTATAGCAAGAGATCATGGCTAATTGGGAGGCTTGAATGTAGGATTAGTGGGGTTAGTGGGTGCTATGCTTAGATTACTTTCCCAGGAAGTCATGCCCCATCTTAGCTGTAAAAAACGTGTCCATGACGTGCCAAAAATAGAATATGTGTCAAAAATGGGAAATTCTGGTTATCTGCGGGTCCAGTGCGTCCGCATTGGTTGGGAATGCGTCCGCACTGAAGCTTAACTTTCCTTATTTAGCTTCCTGCGAATCCTGCGAAAATCTCTGAGTGCGTCCGCACTGGAAATGGATGCGGATGGTGCATCCGCACTGATGAATTTCCTATGTTGTTCTGAAATTGGCAAGTTCCGAGTGCGGGTGACCGACCCGCACTGTAGTTCGAGTGCAGACGCATTACGCTCGGACTTTTTCCTTGGGATGCTTGCGTCGCTGAAAAATATTCTAAGTGTTGAATGCGGGTGGCCGATCCACACTGTCTGGGAATGCGGACGCATTACGCTCGGACTTTTCTTCTTGCTGAACAAAGGAGTTGAGTGCGTCCGCACTGTCTGAGAATGCGGGTGGATGATCCGCACTGGAGAGTTTTTTCTTCATTTTTCATCTTTTCCTGCAATTTAAAGTCCAACAACCGCAGTAACTGGATTCTATATATATTTTAATCACTTCTTATTCAAAATACATGACATTTGGTATCATTTCATGATAAAAACTAGATCAAATGTGTATATAATTTACACTTATCATTATTATGAGTTTAATCTCACCAAAGGTATTTGTCAGCTTAACCTACAAAAATTGACAGACTGGCTTTGAACAACAAACTTGTACCATTGATTCTATTTTACATCACGAGCCAAGCTGTTACATTCCAAATTTCGAATACCTTTTGAGTTTGTTTTGGGACATACATTGTCCAACAATATTATAAATATATTGATACAAATTCTATCCGAGATCAATATCCTCCCTGGTACCGTAGAAGATTCTCCTCACTTTACGGTTCAAGATTTACTCTCAGCCGGTTTGGGATTTGGGCTAACGCAGGGGGGCAGTATTATTGGGCTTTGAGATACGTGCCGAGTTAAAAAGAACGGTCCGGATCCACTAATTGTAAAATATTCTCTTGTCAGGTAACTGGCAGGATGTGAATTATCCGTCTCTTTGTTTCTTTTAGAAAAACATTATTTCAATCAAGGACATTGATGGTGCTTGAATATTTCAATTTCGTAGCATCAAGCACCCCGGTACCAAACAGAAACGTTTATACAAAAAACAAACACATCCAATATGTTATCAGCTGGGTTATCTCAGCAAGCTCTCATGCAACTTGGTGAGCTGCAGGCCGAGTTCAGTAACACGGGGTCCACACAAACAATGACTACACACAGGGATGGCACAACCTGGAAACTCACATTAACAGGAAACTTCACGGTAAAGTCAGAATATCAGACGATGGAGCTACAATCAAGAGAATCTGGAAGTTGAATGTTCCGCCACGAATGAAGATATTCATTTGGTTATTAATTCAAAATAAGATTTTAACAGCAAAGAATCTAGCAAAGCGGGGATGGCTATTGCCTAGCATATATGTGCTTTGTAGGAACAACAGCGAATCAGTCAGACATATATTCGAGGAGTGCCAGTACACCATCTCCATGCAAATCAGAGTATTACAAAGGTTCTCAATTCAGCCTGGAACTGAAGCAGACTTCATTCACAACTTAACTGGTAAAGGTGTAGCGAAAAGGGCCAGAGAAGTGACACTGATACTGAATTTTGTGATCTGGTGGGAACGCTGTGTAAGGATCTTTTCGGACAAATTGAAATCACAAGACACACTGCTGGAAGAAATTTCAAATCAGTGCAGATACTTAAATTAGTCTAATCATTTATTTGCAATCTCAAGTCTTTGTTTTTTTACTTCGTTTGTTTTGTCTTTCAACATCTGTTTCTATTGCTTAGCCTTGATTTTCTTTTTTAGTTAGGGCGCAGCATTGATGAGCACTACAATCTGTTTTATAACCCGGGTTTTATCTAAAAACCTGAACCTTGTTTTTCATTAATCTAATATATCAAATGAGAACTTAGATCCTCATTTTTCTTCAGAAAAAGAAAAAGAAAAACACACATCATACAGACTAAAATAAGACAGTCAAAACTATTAAAAGGAATCTCAATTCATAAATTTAGTAGCAGTTACATCAATCTTTTAAGTCTATTACACGACAATAAATCCCCAATGACCATAGTAGACCTATGGCTGAAGCTCGACAAAAAATAACGAGCTCAAGCCACTCAAATAGAAATTGTTGAAACAATGATATCAATTTTTCCTATACATGGTTCCATTTTTTCACTAATAAACCAAAAGGGAACCCTTCTGTTAGACCTATTCTATTAATATACAGGTATCAACAAATTTCATTCCAACCCTATTCTCTCCTGAACATTACAAAAAACCTCTTGCCAACAATTGCAGTGCTGAATTTGAAGTTCATGCTAATCATAGTCATTACCACTAAGCATCAGAATTATTGGTATTAGGGTTTTCTGATCAAGTTAGGGGAAACACATGAAGCATGTTCTGGTACATTCCAATTAGCATGGTATTGTGGCAAAGAGGGTCAAAGAATATCAAGAAAAAGGGTTGCAAATGCCAATTTGCATAAAAATTACTCTAGGCACTTTTTCCCAGAAGTTGCGATTTGGCAGTCCGGCGGGAGCACCGGGTACGGCCATTGTGGCTGAGACGACAAGCACAACCTTCAAGAAGCTCATTATCTTCTTCAAAGGTGAGAATTGATGCCAATTCAGGCTTTTCAAGTAATAATTTAGAGGTCAGGAAACCGGCAATAGTCCAAGTCTGGTATAGCCGAGACTGCTTACCAACAAACCGACCAGTAGGTGTGTCATAGTACTCAGGCCAGTTATCATCTAGTAGTCTCTTCTCGGCTATTGAGATGGCCCTTTGGGCCAGGTCGGGTCGGCCCATCTTGATGCATGCCAGTGTGAACTGAAATCAAAGAAAATTGCAAAATATTTCAATAAGGAATCCCTATTCAGCATCGGGTTATGGATGTCCAAAGTTTACAAATTTGAGAAAACCAAAAAGAATGCAGAATCATAAGAATTTTAGTGCATTTACAATATAAGCTAGATAAAGTTCACTTCGTGAAGATAGAGAGAGAGAGAAAGAGAGAGAGAGAGAGAGAGAGAGAGGGAGAGGGAGAGACTACCTGCCAAAGGAGAGTAGGCCATGAGCCTCCATTGTGATACGACCAAGGGCTGCGGAAAAAGAAAAGAACCTCAGTTTCAAAAGGGATACATCTGAATTATGAGATTTTCACCCCATATTTGAATAGAGAAAAAAAATAAGACAAAACTAGGACAGATATAGTGTAGTAAAAAGAACTTATGAGAGAGCTTACGTGTTTTTGGGGTCACTACCAGTAATGATGCGCCACTCATCAGACTCCAAGGCTGGGTATGAGATTTTCAAAGGCATCGTACCGATTAGGTCGTCCCATTTCTCTTCTATGAGAGAGAGAATACCCTCGGCTTGTTTTGGAGTCGTCAGAGAAGAAACTATGGCCCAAAGGTTGCCCAGAGAGAAGAACCTGAAGTCCATATGGGCCGGTTGCACATTCCCTGCAACAGTTTTAGCTCACATTAGATACAAGCAGAGATAGTACATATCATACAGCTATAACGGTAGTGGTGTTACAGTACAAGTGTTGGAATCATATGGTACTGATATCGAATAGTATTATACTTAATACCATGCTTCTAATAGCACTAGGTGACTTTAACCTGCTCATGACTCCACAGTCTGGTTCAGTATCAGGCCATGTCAGATATTAAAAAACAAAAGTACCAAATATATCCTTCAGAAAGTGTAATTACCTATGAGATAACCCCCTCTATCAGGGATCCAATCAACAAGCCAATCTGGTATCTGCTCTGGGTATATGTTGAACTTGTTTGTCGCATTTTGGGAGTATTCTTCGGTTTTATACCTGTAGATCTCGTTTAATTTTTGGAGATCAACCCAATAATATTCCCTGATGTGGAACGATAAAGAGCTTAATCGGTTTTTAATTGCACGAATTAGGTTCGCTGATCCTTCATTAAACGTCAGCATTTCTCTAGCACATCTCAGGGCAGAGTAGAACAATGACTGACGAAAAGTAAAAGAAACAACATATTAATTAATGATCAAACTAAAAAGAAAAATTTAAGAGTCATATCTCTTCTTCAATTGCTCGATTAAACACAAACAACTGCTCAACAAATTTTCGATTAAGAAGGTAACAGTATACCTGGATCTCAAGGGGATGGCCATGGATACCCATTCGGCGGTCAATCATGCACGAGCCATCAGTGACCAACAAAGTAGGAAACATGTCAAACCCATCAGAGAGACACAATTTTAGAATTAACTTAATTCCCGTCTGAACATCAACTCTCTCTAGCAGTGAAAAATCTCCTGTTATCTTTCCATATGCTCTCAGGAGAATTATCCACCATAAACCTGAAATGTTACAAATTATAAAATATAGTTAAATCAGTAACCCATATAGCCCTACAAAGGATGCACAACTGACCCCACAGTCTTCCTTTATCTAGAAATAGAGAAGGTCAGTTTGGCTTTTTAGTCTGAAAGCTGTTCAACTTTCTGTGTATAATTGGGGTACTTATTTAATCTTGCAGGATGCAAAGGCCAAAGGGTATATATACTTAAAATCTTTGCAAGATGAGACAATTGTTCGACAGGTGTTTCTGCAATTTTCTGGGTTTGGAAAAGAAACCTGACTATTTGGATGGTTTTATTTTGTTTTTGTTACTGCTTTGCTGGTTAATATTATACTGACGTATAGTACCCTTGAACCTCTGTTTTTGTATCTACACCCCCGAAAAGTTTTACTTAAACAGTTCTACAGAAAAAAAAAAAGAGGTGATTGCCGATGTATTGATCGAGGGCTTTAGATTTATTGACAAGATATGATGATGTGTTGACCAAAGCTTTTAGAGCCAAGTGTCTCGTACCTTATAAGTACCAGTACCACTCAAGTCTTTTACTGGTAAACACAAATTGGTAGCTAAAAGATTCAGATATGTTTATAATATAAGTACCAGAATCAACAGGTGCAACACGACCAATAGCTGACTCGCCGAAATCAGGGTCTAGAACCTCTTCTTCCCCATTAGCATTTCCATCAATTGGTGCAGCACGAACCTTAAAGCTGGCGGGCATGAGCCCTTGACCTGGGCTGTGGCAATCCACTGTCTTTTCCCAGCTCTGATTAAAAAAATTAACAATTATATACTTGTATTGCTAAAAGTAGAGTAGTTACATTTTATTAATAGTATAGTACCAATCGTCCCAAATGAAATAGGGCCCATAAATTGAGTCTTTACAACAATCACCTGCAATTGAAGGGTGTGGAGCAAGAAATTTCGTACAATCTCTGTATCCCCTTTTAACAAAAAGGCAAGAGCTGAAGGCATAAAATCCCTAATGAAAACCTGGTCATAATTCAATAGATCTCCCTTAAATGCACCTGCATCAGCTGCCGCAACTGTCCCCACTGGCTTCCCACAGTAGTTGACCACTGCTTGGTTCAGCAATTTCCAGGCTTCTCTCTCAGCCACTGTTTCGGTGCGCGGAGTTGGCTCATGGCGCACCGGATCCACAGTTCTGGATTTCTCAGGGAAAGGTAAAAGCGGTGAGATCTCTAGGGGCTTCAATTCATGTAAAAGTATTGGGGTTGGTATGCCGGTGCTGGGAACCGGACCTAAGGTCGGATGGAGTGGCTGGGCAGTGGATGCAGCCTGTGCTACCACCTCGTACCGGTTTGGGTATTTTCGGGATTTAGAGAAATGGTAGGGGTACTTTGGGAAAATTTGCGAGAGGAGCAGGTGGGAGCAACACGGACGGATAGTGGATGCAATCGCCATGGCTGAGTGCAGTTTGAGGAACTCGAGTACAGAAATGAAGCAAAAGGCAAGGATTTCTCTGTAATAATCCTAATTGGGAAAGTGTGAAAGAAGGAGAAAGTGAATTGGACAATGGTTGAAAATGTAAATTTAGGTAGGTGAGTTTCGAAGAAGGTTGCTTTGCAAATGGTATTTGTTAAAGATGGAGGAGATAACACGCTTGGAAGGCCGGGTTTGGTTATGATGTCTTTATAGAAAAAAAAATCGAATAAGGAAAGTACAACTTAGGTGAACATACTTTATAGAAACTGGTATAGCGAATTAGTATATTATTGTCAAATGACCCGAAGTATAATGTCATAACATGATAGGTTCAGACTTCAGAAACAATGAGATTCAGAAAAGAAGAGGAAAGTGACAGACGGCGGGTGGCCGCATAAATTAAAATTCCGTTGGTTTGAAAAAACTAACGGTTGAATAGTAAACACAGCTCTTTTTCTGACCAAAATGGGTCTGGCGATGGGCTTGAATTACATGCGAAGTTGTGCACTTAGCGAAGAATCCTCTTTGGAAAAACAATCCCGACGTTGGGGTAAATTAGTCAGTTTAAATATCTAGCTTTTGCCAATGATCACGTGAAAAGCACCGACCCTGTAAGAGAGCACGATGCTAGCTGTAAGCTGTCGCGTCGTGTCCCGATATTATCAGCCATATAATAATCGTATCCGATTATTTAATATCTGACGGCAGTCTGGTGTCTGATATGGATAAGATGTCGCGGTTTTCTTTTACCGAAAGTACCGCGATATTTTGAAGCTATGCGTTTTGTTCCGTCCAGATAGAATCTAACGGTTGAAACTAACCACAACAATGTGGATAAGGGTTTGTCTGGTGGTGACATGGCTAAGATTTTTATGACCTTTTCCAGTTTTTTTTAGGAAAAGCGTAAAGTCATGACTATTAGGTGCCCACCGCGTTCCCAGCATGCGAATTTTCTTATTGGACGATCTGTGTATTCAGCAACCAGCCTCTTCATGACACGTGTCCTGACGGCGACAAATTTAGAACTTGTGTAAAAATCTTTTTTGAAAGAAATAAAACCCGTTTAACATTTCTTCCATCTGTTTTTCAAAAAAAAAAAAAAACATTTCTCCCATCGGATGGCATAGGAATATAGCCTTATAACTATCTGTACCAAGGTTTTAAATAACGCACTATAAAGATGCTATAGTACTGCTAAAATATTTGTGGACTATAAAAACTATGACGATATCGAGACTATAGGCTCTAGCTATAACGCACTATAGCAGTGTTATTTGGACATAGCGTTGTTTTTTTAGCCATTCCGTTATAACGCGATAAACACTATTTAAATCTTTGATCTGTACGGTGGTTTGACACAAAATATATGAGAAAGGATCACTGATTTATTTTTGTTATATTTAGTAAAAAAACAAAAAGTTCTACAAATTAAAAATTAAAATAAATAAATCTATAAGCTTGTTACTGGAGTCAAGGTGAATATCATTAATTTCAAACTGTTGAAATTGGAAGTTATTTGATATACGGTAAAATATATATTAAATCTTGTCATATTTTACAGATGTAATTATAAATAATATAGATATGCATGTGTGATGATTAAAATTTGGCCTTTAATTTTTAAATTGTCAAAATAAATAACTTGGTATTGCAATATTAGTAAAAATATATATGAATTGCTATTTTAGTAAAAATATTTATGTACTGCAATATTAGTTATGTAAAAAGCTATGTATTGCAACATTAGTAAAAATAAGTTATCACACCTTATCCACGCCCTCATCTAGAGAAGGAAATATGTGACACGCCGTGACGTGACGTGGTAAACATGCCGTGATTTGGTCACGTGACGTGACGTAAATTAGTCACATCAATTTTTTTTATATTTTAATTTAAATTATTAAAATTTAGAGAAAAAAATATAAAATATATGAAAATTTATAAAATAAGTAAATAATGTTGCAAATTTTTTTTAGAAAAGACTGTTGGACATCTGACATTACTTTTAAATTTTTAATTACAAATTTTTATTAGTTTAAACTAGAGAAAATAAAAATCAGTACTATATAAGTACTAGTATCACTGAACCTATACTAAAAGAAAAATCTGAATACTCTATACATACAAAAAAAATTGGATATTCTATATTTTATACCGTAATGTGACGTGACATGACTAGCCGCGACAAATTCTTCTCTACCCTCATATCATCACACTTCTATAAAAAAAAAATATGTATACGTCATGGTAAAAGTGTTTATATCATCAGTTCCTGGAAATTAAAACTGGTCAAAGATTCAAAAGCTGAACTTGTACTTATTCAATAAAATTCTTAACTTGATTCTCATACCTTTTTTCTTTTTCTTTTTTTTTTTCTTTTTTTTACATTTTTCACGCCCGCATCCTTATTATTCTCTATTTCTTTTTTATAATGTAAAATTCTTAACTATATATCCGTCAACAAAGGCTCCTAATTGATTATGACTTATGAGGTTAACTTGTGCGATCAAAATATGTGATGGGTCATAGTATTACCTTTTAGATAGTGAAACAATTCGGTACGTAACCTTATACAGTCAGTTGTTTAGATTTAAATTGATTATTGTTCGTACTTAATATCATACGTACGTAAATATTCAACAAATCAGTTGCGAGTTTTGACATGAATATTTGAGGGGACCAGAGTCTGTCCGATGCCCATCAGACTAGAGTCTGTTCGATAGGTGGTTTCTACCGTCCGATTTACTTTAAGATTTGTGTGTATCACTTTAATATCTGTGTTTTTTTTGCTTTAATATCCGTGTATACAGATTTTAAAGTGGATCGGATGGCATAAATCACCCATCGAATAGACTCTGGTCCGATGGGCATCCGAAACCCCCCTCTCCCATATTTGAGACAGTATAAATACTGAGCTATACAAATATAACACATAAAGCAACTTCTTTAACACTAAACCGTGCAAATATATACAAGTTATATACAATGCACATGAACGATCAATATGACAATATATATACTAAGCAAGTATGAACACCAATATTTTTTTTTTCTAAACACCAAATATCTAAAGTTTACTAACAACTAACAAGAACAATGAACATAAAACTGATACCACATGAAAAAAATATCCGTTCTTAACACCACAATTAATACTCCGTTATTAAGTCCAAATAGTTTGACTTTTAATTATAATTAAGAACAATAAATTTGAAATTGACACTATCAATCCCAAATATTCGATTAGTAATACATGTAGTAATATTTGTTAACACCAAACGTTGAATTTAATTTTATTCAAAAAAATGATAAATAGACTTCTTAAAATTGTGCGTCTTAGGTATCTTACCGAACAACCTGTTTCTCAAATCATTGCATCAGTAGCTGTTTCTTGATCAACAAAACCAAATTCAAGAATATCGTCATCAATTATAGGATTATATATATAGCTTTCCTATAAAGCAAGATTTGCCTGAAAATGCGAATGCAACAAGCAACATATTTAGTAGAGGTATATATATATAGTTGTAAGAATAGTTAAGAGTGTGTATTAAAATTAATTTAAATATAATCTCTCTATACTCAACATGTTCAAACAAGTTTCACACACAAACTAATTAATTACCTCCCTTTAAACTGTATTGAGCGGACCTCCATTAAAAAACCCGTTTGTCTCCTTAAAAATTACTAGAAAGTAAAAACTTGTAATCTATATCATCATAAAAGCCAATTTGCTCTGCAAACTGACAGAACCGATTTATATCTACCTGACATTTGTCAAATACAGCATTGGTATAATTAAGTCATGTTTACCCAAAGGATAAGCAGTAATGTATATATAAAGTAAAGTATATCTATCAAGTTTATACATATAAGACTCTGGATGAATATATAACTAATATATAGTATAGGTACAAACACTTATCAGTGTATAAACTAATTATTAAACAATGATAAGTATTAACACCTTAACAGACGCCTATTTGCCAAAGACAGAGAGACAAATCATAATTTTCGCCTAGTCGCAGTCCAATTTCTCTTTTCGCTCCCTCTTACCCACCCTACGTGTTGATATTATCCACAACGCATTCCAACTTTCCAAGTCGCAATCCTCAGTCGTGTTGAACGCAAAACGCCATCTTTGGATTTGGATCCCACCTCTGTCTGGACCTACTCCCCACAAAATCGGATGGTGTGCAGAACCAAAACCCAAAGCCCACCACAAAACCTGAAACTAGAAATTAATTACGGGCTTTTCTCTTGACGTGGGCCCCGCTAACCATAGTCATGTGGTCTCTCCATGACGAATGATGTGGTCTGGGCCCCCACCTGTTGCTGGTCCCGCTTTTACCTTCGTGGAATTCTCCTCTCTCTACTTTTAGAGCGTGTCAAGCCGTGACTCACACGGGGCACCTCTCATGTGGCCAAGGTACAAGTTTAATACTCACCACATACATGTCCGCACGGCTAATTAATGAATTTTTCACATTTGTTTTTTTAGAAAGGAATTTTTCACATTTAATTTGTCACGTATAGAAATGGATACATCCACATTGGAGCCACAATTCTATGTTCAAATTTGGTGGTTGTGTTGCATATTGGACTATCTCGTCTTCTTACCAAAAGCGGAATTTGATTTATACTCCTAAAAAATTTTAAAATTATGTGTTTCCCACCTCTAAAATTTATAATACTATATTTACCCTTCTAAATCTCAAAAAGTTACAAATTTACTCATTTTATTGTCTTTTGTATTAAAACTCATTTTAAATTTAATAAGTATCCATTTTATTCCTTATTAAAAAGTATATGTTGTTTAAGAAAAAAATCAGTCTTCTAGTCAGTTTTGAGAAAAAATAAAGTCATTTTTGTTTTTACTTCTGACACGTACACAACGACATTATGATATACGCTTTTGTAAGTGTCAGACGTAGAGAAATGTACCATTTCTCTTGAAAACTTACCAATTAGAAGACTAATATTTTTCTTAAACATGCTATGTATTTTGAATAAAGAATAAAATGAGTACTTTATAAATTTTAAGTGAGTTTTAATGTAAAATGAGTAAATTTGTGAGCTTTTGAGATTTAGAACAGTAAATATGATATTATATATTTTAGAGAGTGGAAAAGTTTTAAGTTATTGAGAAGTATACATAAAATTGTCCCTGCCAAAAAAACAGTCACAAAAATATTATAGCAATATATGTGAAGCAATACAATTTTGATCCTACTTCTTATACTAAGTCAGACGAGTTTTTTTAGCAAGCATTTTGTAATTTTCTTTAACAAGAACCATTTACACGAGGGAAGACAACGTCTCTATTTTAAATTCACGATACTTTAACCGACTTCATATCTTTTGAGCTATCAATTTTTGAGTTTGCCGAGCATCTTCATTCTATAAATTATTGAGATTTTTAACCTGACATGGCGATATCTATTTACATCAGTTTTTTTTTTAGAAATTATTAGTCAAAATTTGTTATTGAGAAACCGTTTCTAATCACCATGCTAGCGAAATGATCCGCTCAAATTCTTTCTTCTTTGTTTCTGTGTTGCTCTCTTTCTTGTTGTTTCAAACAATTCTCTTTTTTTTGTCTATTTAATTAATTTGTAAAGCATAAAATTATTGAATTTTACGATTTTCTCTATTTTGAAAATTATGCAAATTCAAGACAATTGGAATTGCAATACACATTGGTTGAACTGAATAAATCATCAAGACATTTATCAATAATTTAAATTGTAAAATTATAAACTTGATAAAGTATTTTTGATGTTGTTTTTACAGGGACAAATGTTGGTAACGTTTGCAAAACGTTATAACGATTTCGGCTTGTAAGAATGCGCTAAGAAATCAATTGATCAAAGTCTGAAGGAACTACAAACAGTTGGAACGTTTATAAAAACATTGTAACGTTTTAATTAAATTCAACAATCCAAAATGGCTGTTTTGATCGGTTGATTTCTAGGGACAATCGTTGGTAACGATTGACAAACGTTGGTAACGATTGTGATGAAAGCTGCACAGAAAAAGAAACTCTAATTCAAATCGATGAAAACATTATCAATGTTTGTGGAAAACATTGTAATATTTTAAGGCAAAATGCTCTTTCTAGAACTGCCTCTATAAATAAAACTTTGAGCTCATTTCCAAAGTAACTTTTAGCCGCCTCTAACTTTCAAAAAACAATTTTCTGTGAG
Organism: Carex arenaria; assembly: GCA_964058825.1. Lineage (NCBI taxonomy): Eukaryota > Viridiplantae > Streptophyta > Magnoliopsida > Poales > Cyperaceae > Carex > Carex arenaria. The sequence goes on along the minus strand of CAXKVW010000334.1, from coordinate 72,945 downwards.
CTTTAGTTCCTTCATTATTGTGAGAGCTTAAACTTCAAATCTCTCAAACAACCTCAAATCCATTTCACTAATCTTGAGTTAGATTAGACTTGAGTGAGTTTTTGAGTGTTTATCTTGTAAACATTGATTTAGAGACTTCATTCTCTTCTTGAGTTGGCCGTGTGACTTCCATTAGTTGTAAGGGCTCATCGGTTCATAACTTGTAAACTTTTCTCGTTGGGTAATAGAAAGGCGCACCTAGAAGAGGTTGCGACGCTCCGGAGACGTAGGCCTTGTTTTGCCGAACTCCGTTAACATCCCGCGTGTCAAATTTCTCTAAACTCATCTATTTACTATTTAATTGGAATTATTTTTCAATTATAAGTAATTAGTGGTGGTTTTAGTATAACATTTCTCTCCTAACATAAACTTTAAAATTAATTTTATAATTTTGAAGGTTGAGAAAATTAAAAGAGGTTTTAATTTCTAAACAGTGGTTGATAGTAAAGAAATTTATTTTGGGATGTAGATGCTTTTAGCATCCATGTATTTAAAATTGGGAGGCTTAATACATATTTTTATCTAAAAAATATTTTTTTATAAAAAAATTCAGTCAAATATATGTAAATACAATAAAATAATAGTATTTTCTAAGTTTATTATTATTATTATTATAAATTTACCATTAATTATCATCGTACGTCGTCATCATGAGTTTTATTATTGTAATTATTGTTCCACCATTTCATAATGTCAACTAGTAGTTATAAACTATCTTTTTCAATCTTATAAATAGTGAAAAAATAACTGATCAATCTCCAGTCTCTATTTTCATCAAACAGATAATAATTGTTTGACTCTTAGTATTGCTGCCCATAATTAACTGATTCTTTCTTCTCTCTGTCATGGAACTGAATATCCTGTTCACAGGTGGGCATGAAGTTTTTGTCAATATGGTCCATCCGTCAATCCATCCATCATTTGAACGGTCGTAATTGGAGTATAGTTGGGTCTTTTCAAAATTTAATTACTCTTTGTATTTTAATTATGATTGGCCAGATTATGAATGGATGAATGTATGAACGAACATATGAATCATGTTGGCATGAATTTTCTGCCCATTTGTGGGTAGGAGGTTAGGTTCCCTCCGTCATACCTCTTCTCTGCTACACGGATTTGTTTCCTCCGTGTTCGTTGGTTCTCTCATCACAGTATGCGCTCGTCGTCTGTCTCACTTTCCTGTGTGCCACGCCACCTTGATCAGAGGATAGCTCTCTCCTGGAGTCGGAGCCTTGAGGTGGTAAACTGTGAATGATGTTATGAAAGAACAAAGCAATTACTATCCTTAAGATTATACAAACAACAGAGATTGATCGACTAAAAGTTTTAGCTATTGATAGGAACTCGCTTTTAACCAACTAAGCAAACAATAATGTATAATTCAATTCTTGTCGATTTTAATATGGTTCATATATGTATCATATCTAAAAGATGTTAATATTGTGAAAAGACTAATTTTTAGTGTTGCAATAAAAAGAAATTAACTTTATTCATCGCAATCCAAAATTAGCTTCTTCGTTCATTCACGGTTTCACCTCCTATGAAGAATGTTCTCTCTCCACTTCCCATGAAAAAACAAATTGCACATTTTCTTCTTTTTTTTTACTATTTTTTCGAATAGAGAAAAAAAAATCATCGGTTTTAAGGATCCTTAATCGTCTAATAAAAAATTAATTTTCCATATTAAAAATTTTGTGACAAAAAATCCTAAAAACATACAAAATTTAGTTTCCGATAAGATTTTGACATGTAGATCAAACTTATTGAATTGTCGAATGACTAGTTGAATCTCAAAAATTAAAATTCCAAGCCGAAGAGTCTGGTCAATCTATATTCACACATGACATCAAGAGTAAGATGGTCACTCTATGTCATTCCCTCCCTTTCAGTTTTATTTTCTGCAGCGAGTAATCTTCAGACTTTTTTAGTTTTTCCTCATCCTCCCTTTCCCTCCCCTCCATTCCACTCAATTAGAGGATTTTTTTTTTAAATAGAACTAAAAAATAAATTAATTAACCAAAGCAGTCAAGTCGTCGAAGAAGGTACAAAAATAGTCTCTACCGGTTTGGGGGACCGGTGGAGATTTTATGAGCCTTGCTACACTGGTTTTCCAAACCGGTGTAGGCACTTTCTCCCTTGCCGCAACGGGCACACGGTTTACTACACGAAATTTACCTACACTGGTTTCTCAATCCGGTGGAGCTCCAAAAAATACCTCCACCGGTTATGTGACAAGGCGGAAAAAAGCTAAATCCCATCTCCACAGGTTTCCCAAACCGATGGAGACTTGTTTGTGGATTTTCTGTGGCGGGACCATAGCCTGGGGGGAAAATGGGTCAGCCGGGTAAGAAAAATGCTCCACTGGTTTGGGAATCCGATGTAGAAAAGCCCTTTTATGTCACACTGGTTTGGGAGACTGGTGGAGGCTATTTTTATAACATCCCAATCTGCTGTGTTGCTTTGGTTAATTTATTTAGAATGAGTTCTATTTAAAAAAAAATCCAATTAGAGCACACCCAAGTGAAATGCATTTATGACATATTGTGTATATATTTTAATCTACATAAAAAAAGTCTAATTTATTTTAGGACCCTTCTAATTGTACCCAAGGATTTGTACCCACTTTTTACCCAAACCAACTGTCATTTGGCTGACAAAAATACTGTAACAATGATGTAATAATACAGTAACATACATTATCAAATACTGTAAAAAATGAGATAAATTTTGTAAAAAATAACAACTTCCAACTTCCAATATCTTTGTACTTGATGTACTTTGTACTTTCAAAACTGTTGTACTTTGACAGTTATTGACAGTTAACTGTACTTGTTTTACTTATGAATCTGCCAAATTGTGTACTTTCTGCCTTCTAGAAGGTTTTAAATTTTTTTTTCAAATTTTTTCTATCGTTCTAGAAGTTTTGATTATTAATTTTTTTTATTTTTTAAAATTTTTCATTATGTAAAATTACGAATTTAAGATAATGAAAATGAATGAATATGGTCAAAAATATATGTGTGAACTGGAAAAATAATGACAAATCTATATTATAAAAATACTATAATACAACATTATGAAAAGTGTAACAATGAATTATCCAAACTGTAATACCAAAATACTGCAGCAGTGAATTATTAAAACTGTAACAATAACGGTAACAACTACAAAACAAAAAATATATCACAAAAATTATATAAACAAACATAACTTTGTCAAAAGAAAAACTATCCAGCAAAATCTGTCGAGCAAACTTTACAAACTTTGTCAAAACAAACACTATTCAGCAAACTTTACAAACTTTGTCAAACATATAAAACTTTGTCGAGCAAACAACAAACACAAAAATTTAAACTATAGATATTTTGTGTTCATTATTTGGATGCGTCAAAAATTTCATTGCAAGGATCAAACGCTCTTTTGATATGTCCTCCTGTAAAAAAAAATACGACAAATCTTACAATTAAAACTGTGGTCAAATAATGTAACAAATCAACTAATTCTGAATATCAATCATTATAAAAATAATGTAACAAATTTAGACAAATAATGTAACAAATGTAGCAAAAATATTGTAACACATAATGAAACAGATCAACAGATACTAAGAATGAACTGTGGTCAAATATATTTTTCGACAACTAATGTAACAAATTTAGACATACTAAAACTGTAACAAATATATTTGTAAACTGAAACTGAAACAGATCAACACATACTAAGACTGAAGTGTCGTCAAATATATTTTTACACATACTAAAACTGTGGTCAAATAATGTAACAAATTAGACAGAATAATGTAACAAGTTTAGACAAATAATGTAACAAATGTATGAAAAATACTATAACATATAATGAAACAGATCAACACATACTAAGATCAACACATACTAAGACTGAACTTCAATCAGTTTCAAATACTGTAACAACTGAAGAAAAATCAATACTATAACAAATCTAAACCCAATACTATAACAAATCTAAACCCAATACTGTAACAAATGGAAACCAATACTATAACAAAGGTAAAACAAAACTGTAACAAGTGCAAACCAATACTGTAACAAATGTAAATGAATACTACAACAAATCTAAACTCAATACTATAACAAATAGAAACTAATATTGTAACAAAGGTAAAACAAAACTGTAACAAATGCAAAACAAATACTGTAACAAATGTAAATCAATACTAAAACAAATTTAAACCCAAAACTATAACATATGGAAACCAATACTCTAACAAAGATAAAACAAAACTGTAACAAATGCAAACCAATACTGTAATAAATCTAAACACAATACTACAACAAAACTAAATCAAATACTGGAACAAATGGAAATCAATACTGTAACAAAGGTAAAACAAAACTGTAACAAATGCAAAACAGTACTGTAACAAATCTAAAACCAGTACTATATCCTGCAAAATTAAATCAGTAAATAACTCACAAAATTTAGATCTCGGTGCTGATCTTCAATCTTAATCGAAAGTATTACCATATCGGATTAGGATCCGCCAGAAGCAACAATTCAGTAGCGATATAGAACGAAAACCTTGCGAATTATCACTCAGACAATTCATCAAACACCTTGTAAGCACTAGATAGAATACATTGAAAAAGCTTACCATCTAAAATGAAGTGTCACATCAGATTTGATAAATCAAGTAGATGAAGAGAAATAATTAATCAACTTCCAGTCCTAATCATGTAACAAATATAAACCAAATACTGTAACAAATGGAAACTAATACTGTAGAAAATAATAGATGAGCAAATATATTATATAATAGATGAGCAAAGACGACTATGCCATCCATCTTTTTTCGTTCACTAATCAATCTGTAACAGGTTGCAAGAATAATAGATGAGCAAATATATTATATAATTCTAATTCTAATTAAGATGACAATGGTCAATTTAAAAAATTGCTACTACCTTAAGAAATAATCATTATTTTTATAATAAAAAACTATAGAATTTCATATCCCTGCAATGATCAACATTAAGGGCAACAATTTTAATACAAAAATGCAATAATTAGAAAACATTTATGAAGCTTAGCCATCAAAATCTGTTGTTTGAAGCGAGAATATCTCTGAGGGACATTTTCACAAACACCTGATGTGCAAAAGAATATCTCTGAGATTGAGAAAGCTCCAATGTAAATGGGGATTTTAACCAATCATATATCTGAATTATTAGAAAGACTTGTTATAGCATAACTCGACATAAAATTGCTGCTAATTTAGACTTAATAACGAATTCTTCAATTCTCTTTCTCGTTTGAACTCAATCCTTGACGTTGTTTTGATTGATTGAAACATATAGTACAAGCTGTGGTTTGAATAAGAAAGCGTAAGAAAGTCAAACCAATTGGAAGCGAAGGGAGTGTACCTGAGAGCTCGGTCAAAGAAGACACATAATCTAGCTGCTTGTTAACCTCCTCGACGTCCTCGAGATCGGTGAGAAGCTGCCTGACGATAGCGCCATCAGAGAGACAAGGTTTTAGGAGTCGAGTAGGTGGCGTGGGAGATGAGGAGTCTGCCGGGACCTTGTTTGGCGCTGCAGCTCGTTGGCATACATCGTCGCTCCCGCTCGTTTGCTGCTGCTGGGACTTTGCTTGAACGGGATCGGTGCCATCTGTAGAGAGACAGACAAAGAAAGAGAGCTCCGATTGGTGCTATCTGCTAGGACCTTGCTTGAAGGGGATAGCAAGACAGATAGAGAGAGAGAGCTCCGATCAGTAGTGCCCGATCCGATCAGTGGTGCCACGCCCGATTGAGATTAGCGAAGTAGAGGGATTCCAATTGGAAATCTGTACGGGGAGAGATGTGGAAAGAAAAGAGGATGCAGATCGGAAATTTTAAAAACGATTAATCACCTTAATGAAGAAGGTAGGGATTTTCTGGGGATTAAATTGCCTTAATGGCGTGTCAGACCGTTAAAATCTGTTAGAAGTGCGTTAGAAGGCGGACTGGATAGCTTGGTTAAAAAATGAGTACAGAAGTATGGGTACTAAAACCTTTTCTCTTTATTTTAATATTATTTTTTGACGTCATAATAGCGAGAGTCGCCAGACAACTAGAGAGACAATGAAAAATTAAATACCCTTAATAAAGACTTGAAATATAGTTCTGCGTAGAAAATTTCTTAAGCAGATCCGGTTCATTAGTTTACTAAAATTCGTACAAACACAATTTTAAAAAACTTTTCGTACAAATTTCCAGCACTGGATGTAAAAAAAAAATCCATAACACGTGCGTCAGTCATATATGTTTCGTACCGTGATAGTTTGTGTGACGTAAGTCTTCTTCGAAAAATTAACACGACACAGACGAACTGATTTTGTAACGATACGGCATAAAGTGTGATCGCGCAAGTCACGCACGATCAAGATCTAATAATTTTGATCGAATAGTAAATTTTAAATAAATTAAATTAAATTATGAAAAAAAGAATTAAGTGTAACCAAACATAATTAAAGCAACCAGTTATATTCGAACATGTCACATGTGGTCTTAATATGAATAACATATTGTGACCATTCATATACAGTAAACAACTAAACATTCTTCCAAATTCAATCACAATATATAAAATCTATCTTAATCACAACACAACACATAAAAATCTGATTTAATTACAACACAACACAATTTTTTTTTTTTTTTTTTAAGGATGAACACAACACAAGTTTACATTTCCTAAGTTAGCACAGATATTACCTCGTCGGTACAATATGGACGGACAAACTAATGCAGGAATCTTTCGAACAAACCCATTTTGGGCTCTGAAATGATAGTAGGCCAGGTAGGGCCCATAATGCCTTCCCTCGTCTCTTTTCTAATCACAGGGTCCAGAGTCCAGAGTGCAGACCCAACCCAATGTCGGTGCACCGTGTACTAGAAAAAGTAGAGAACATATTTTAGTCTTTCATCTTCGTCCTGCCTCTCCTTTTCTCAATCTAGAAGTCACAGCACTGCTACAACCTCCTCATTTCGCCTTGATCAACCTACTGAACCTCTTTTGATCCGTCTCCTTGCTGTATCTCTTCCCTGTCCATATCCTCGATTTACGGTGATTGGTTTATTCGGACACGCCACGTGGCCTATTGTGAGCTACTTGCACGCGAATCCGTCTCGGACAATCACCGGATAGTCGTCCCGTATGTAAGATAACCCAACTCTGGCAGCATCACTTTTAACTTCTAGGTTTAAATTTTGTTAGAAATGGTTCCTAGTTGTTTTGATACGTGGTTATTTGGGAGTTTGGAATGTCAAATATTGAATTGAATTTAATTATGACTTAATGTTTAAGTCCCAATCTCTCAATTGTCCTCTTAACTGTTCTAAGACCTGAGGTCAGCTAGGTCAAGGAAGCTCTAATAGGAAGCTTAATTACATAATCTACAAATTGCATTGACCACAGCCTTAAAATTTGTTTAAAAGTTCAGCATATCAGTGAAGAAGGCAATTAATCATCTTTTGATTTTGTTGTACCAGAGGATCAACATACAATGTTCTTTTCGGGGGACTCATCGACAAGAAAACGTGTGGATTTAGGAGGGAGAAGCTCAAAGGAGAGAGACCGTCAGGTGTTATTAGAACAGACTCGGCTCGAGAGAAAGAAAAGACAAAAGTTGAGACAGCAAATCTCAGCTGCAACCAGAATTCAGGTATGTTTTGGTAGTACTGATGGTGAGCCTATTTGGGGTTATTTTGTCCATTCTTGACACTTTAATCATCAATTTAGCTTTCAGTTAACTTTGACTAAGTTTTGGGTTGGCACCGATGATTACAGTTGATTTTAGTGGTTTCTACTGTATCAGTACATATGTAACTAGTTTTCTGGCTTTTATTGATTTTTTTCTTTTTTGTAATTTTAATTTGGCAATTGGGGGCCAGGGTGCCAGTTTGTTGGTATAAGACCGTCATTGAAGCTGTTAGCTAGTTGAAATGTTTAAGATAAGATAATTTCAAGCACCAATGCTGTTTAAGATATTTGTTTGCATCTTGTTGTACTGAACAACTGATAAACTATGGTGTCAGTGCAACGTATGTTATTGACTAGACATAGTATGATATAAAATATGCCTGATAGTTAATAGTTTGGACTGACTAGTGTATTGTATTAGTATTAGTTTTTTCATTGAAAATTATAAGGGAAATTGACTATAATATGGGGTACAGAAATGCTTCAGAGGAAGAAAAGACACAGAGAAGGCACGCTTGAAGGTCAAGGAGCAATTTTTTGTCACATATGGGGCCCAGTGTCAGAAAGCAGATCAGTAATGCACTACCTCAACCTTTTTGCAATTTTTAATATTTATAGAGTTAGTATAAATTTAAATAAATGTGAGCCACTGTTTTGTGTTGAGCTTGTTTGGGGCTGAAAAAAAAATTACAAATAAAATCTTAAGCTTATGTTGTTTTGTTCCATATCTTTATACCAAATTTTATGCAGTCCTAACAGGAACCTATTAGTTGATATTGTTCTGACTGGGTGTAGCGAATGGCTGTGAATGTGAATGGTAGCATTGTATAGTACAATAAAATATTCCATTTTTGGGTCTTTAATTATGATTATTCCTCCATCATTTTTGGTTAGGACTTGGTACAACACCAGTAGAATGCCTGTCATGGCCTGTCCAATGACTCTGTTGGCTCTTCTGAGATGTCCATTCGCTCTTTAGCTTTGCAGTTACCCAAAATGCAATATTAAGAGTCCACCGAAATTTTATTGACTATTGGAAGCTACTCCCTAGTTTCTGAAATTTAATTTTAACTATTATATTTAGTAAAATATCTTTAATATCGAATCATTGCTTTTGTCTGTAACAATTCTATCTGTACTTGTTTTTGCGATCAACTTAGCTGATTAGGAGTTTGTATATACCAGGAGTTGCTTTGGTCCCGAGTCTTCATTTCTTCGCGATCTTCTCTTCTTTGTAAATGTCACTAATAATGAGGATATCACTGTTCTTCTAGAAGTATCCAATTTTATCCTCAATTATGGACGGAATGTTGGTAAGTCCGAAAAGCTCTTTTGTCAGTCAAGAACTTGATTGGATTTCTAATGGAAAGCATCGGCCTTCTTATTTAAGATAAGAACTTGCAGTGGACAATAATCGCGAACTTGTGTTGGGCTGTACAAAAGTTGCCTAGAGTACCCTTATAGACATGTATTGGTAAAGATCTTGAGACATGGCACATGCATTAGTTGTTAGGTCTTGCCTAGGAAATGTTCATTAGTTTTTTCTTATCCCTCGTGAATTACTTTTATCTAATCTGCATTTTTATTCTAACTTTTTATATGACATATCTTATAGAAAATAAAAAGCCCATCATCTTCTGATTAATTTTTTTTTTTGGTATGAACTGAATAAATAATAAAGAGTTACAGTGCAAAAAATGTTATATTTTAGTATTTTGGAAAGTTGTGGTATTGACGCTGAGTTGAGCAGTTAATGTTTTATTTTATTTTGGCAAATCTATTGTTGTTTAAGGTTTCTGTTTACTAATGGTTTGAGCAGTTAATGTTTTATTTTATTTTGGCAAATCTGTTGTTGTTTAAGGTTCTGTTTACTAATGGTTTGAGGGATATAGTCTTCATAGTCCATGGAACATTTCTATATTCATAAAACTGACAGAATATCATATTTCCTTTGGAGTGGGTATTACTTTGTAGAATATATATACAATTATCTTCCTTGATTTATTGTGTCAATTACTATTGTTTTAGATTTGTGTGTGTATGCACATTGTAGGAAATATTGCTAATCTGTTTAGTGGCAGCGACTACTTATCAAATCGAGCTATTGTTGAGCATAGGTTGAAGAAGCTCACTTTTGTTTGTCTGCAAGCTGTATGCCAAAATAGGTACGTGATGTCTCTCTACAATTTTCAATACGGTACAAATTATGCTCTGGATTGGTATTGTAGACCGGTCAAGTTCATTCACATGATCACATTAGTCTGATTTGGACGAGCTCTAGTTTCTTGATCGTGCTTCTTTTTCAAGTTCCAACTTCAAAAACATTTTGTTATACCGACCATTATGGAATTGGAACCCACACTGCTTTCAGTCACTAGTGTAAAAATTTTAATCTGCCTTTTTCATTTTGTACTTGGCCTAACAGGTAATAATCAAGTCTTATACATTAATGTTATGCTGTTCTGTGTGATTATTGAGATTTACATTAGGTATGTTTGATTGTACAGAGCAAGGTGGAAGGGCCAACTTTTGATGCAATCTAACTACTCTTCAATGCCTGCAATTGTTTTACTAGAGACAGTGCGCTGTTTGGTTAATAATGATCTTCCTTGGGCGTCTGAGGTGATGCGGTCTCTCCATACCAAGAAGGTCTTCTCTCTCTTACGTGGCATTCTCCTTGAAGGGTTGGTGAGTGACTAATTTAAATTCCAAATCTTGTGATTAATTTGCAACTGTATCTTAATTTTTGTACAATTTGATGCTGAACTCTGAGGTTCAATTTGTATTTCTTAAATCTTGAAATTGTAGGAAGATGTGATGCATCCTGCATCAAATGCAGGTGTGAATTCATCCTTGGAACTGGTTCTAATCCAAATTTCTTTGCACTTTACGGGGGACCCGTGCTGCTGCACAATTGTTGATACCAGCACAAGCTTCTACTCACAAATTTTGTCTGTACCTTTCCTCTGGCATCATTTCCCAAACCTAAAGGAGGTGGGTTTTTTCTTTATCTGCTTTCGCTTATTGAAATGTAATGGACTCCTGAAAAATTTCCCTTAGCTGTAAGCCCCGTCAACTGACCCTGGTGCAATTGAGCCTTATTATGATCTTAATTTAGTTGACACAATTTATACATATTATACCTCATTTAGGGCTCAACATTGGATCTGAAAGACCCATCTGAATATGAATAAATTTTTTGGCTGTATGAAGGAGGTTGAATCTCCTTAAATTTGATCTAAAGCTGAATATCAATCCTTTTGAGCCACAATTTATCATCAGTCGTGCATTTCAGCCTACTTTTCCCCATTTACACTAACATTAAATAATTTTCTTTATGTTAGTTAGTCCTCAGCCCAATTTAGCTTGAGTTATTCAGTTGTTGAATCAAAACACGCCAATATGAAGGAGGGCTGATTGCCACAATCTGGTTATTGTTATCCAGTTAAAGAAGTATCTGAACTATATTATGAAAAGATAACAGTGAATTAGTGTTAATGTGGATGTCATATTGGGATACACAATAACTAGAATATGGTTTGGAATTCTAATAAAAAAGTTGAGAGCAAAATAAATTTAAATTCTGTGTATTTATTACCATTTCTCCCTATTCACATTTGGCAGGTATTTTGTACAAGGGGGCTTGGCAAGCACTGTATCCATGAGATGATGCGGCATTTTCCGGGCCACATTGGTGTCATAGCGGACAATTTTGGGCCCTCTTATCCTGGGTATGCCTGTGTTCTTGGAAACTTGCTTGAGGCTGCCTCTCCTCTTTTATCTGCTTCGAACTCTTCTCATGAAATGGTATCCTCCTGCCTTTTCTTGTTATTTTGGTAACATGCAATTCTGATTATAGATAATCCTTAGCATTCATGAAATCACATACTGATGCCTGATTGTATCAGACTAAAAGAACACTAGTTAGTTTCTGTTGCAACCAATTGGCACTATAGAAGTTATTTACTATTTATTATGTATAGTTGATTTTATGAATATGGAGTTCAGTATATGTTTTGTCAATTTCTATACCCACTGTAGTCTGCAATCTGTACACTTTTGGTAGTATTAATTTTATATGCTATTTTTCTCCCTTATCAGGCATTGGATATGGTGAATCTCCTGACACTTTTGCTTGACATGTTGCCTTCACTTTGCCTTTCATCCCAACAAAGTAAGTCTATGTTATGGTTTCTTAATTATTTGATTTTTGTATATTTTTACCTTGTTTTAATATAGACGATTTATTACATGAGTCCGACGTACGACGGGCTTCCTAACCTGTCAATAAACTATGTTTGTATGTAGACCTACCATGACAACAACTATGAAAGATCAAATGTTGTTAAGTTGGTGATTATATTATTATAGTGGTATCTGTAGAGGAACTTGTAGGGCCGTAAGAGGTTGATTTTGGAAAATTTTAATTGTGTTTCTTTTGTTGTAATTGCTCCTGGAATAAATAGAGGTGGCAGAGGAAGACGAACCTATGGAAGAGGAGAACATTAAAGAAGAGAAGCCCTGTGGGCTCAGTTTGCAACGAGCTATCTCTACCTCCATGGATTCTCGTCTCTTTCACCACTTGGTCTCTCTCTCTCTCTCTACATGTCCCAACACACACAGACACAACATACAAGGACACGTAGGCCATTCAAATTTAGGAAAAGGGCAATTCTGGTTAAGATTGCTATAGTTAAGGTTAATTGAGGCATATAGTGTGCATAATTGCACAACTGCTGTTTAATTTGACCAAATTTTTCCTGCATATGTAACACTTGGCATGTACTTGCGGAACAATTTTTTTGATCAGGTTAATGTACTGCTCAAGGGGATTTCAAGCACAAATACTGAGGTGCCACCTGATGATCGAGAATTAGAAATTGTTGGGTCTACATGTGCCTTCCTTCATGTCACCTTCAGCACACTCCCAATGGAGCGAAGCATGACAGGTCTGGCATATCGAACTGAAATTGTACCGGCCCTGTGGAGTTTCATAAGGCGGTGTCATTCCAGTAATAGGTGGCCAGTTTTTGCAAAATTAGGGTTTTCAAGTGATGCGCCCGGTTGGCTCTTGCCTCTCACAGTCTTCTGTCCTGTTTACAAGTTCTCTCTCTCTCTCCCCCCCACCCCCCACCCATATGCCTTTGTGGATCGTGCTGATCATTTGTTCTTATTTGTATTTGCATGTGTATTTTGTGTGTGTCATGTTTTAAATTTACACAGAGAGAGAATCTTTAGCTTCTTGGTTGAGACAAGATTGGATACATATTAAACACTAAAGTTGCCAAGAAAAAAATGTAATGGAGAAAACTATGTCCCACTGGTACGAGTTTGTGACTGGTAGATAGAAAATCTAGAGTTATAATCCTTCGCCATATTCCTAGCGGTTAATATCATGCAAATTTTTAATGCATCGGGGAAAAGAAGGATTGGTGCAGTCCATACTAAGCAAGAGTTGAATTGTAAATTAATCTGATGTTCAAAATTTTGATGGGTTGTTGCTTCCTCATTATGCATCCTTTTAACATTTATATCGAAATATTTTTCAGGCATATGCTGACAATAATAGGTAACGAGGAATTCTATGAGCAGGAGAAGCCTCTTTCCTTGAAAGATATCAAATCGTTAATCCTCATCCTTAAACAGGTACCTGTTTTTTATTGTTTTTTATAGGAGTAAAATATCACATTTTCCCATGTAAAATAAGGTAATTTTATGCATAATCCTACAAAGTACCGGACATATGATGTTGGCCTCTGATAAACATGGACGTTATTGATTATATTCATAAGATGGACGTTATTGTTATTGTTTCATACAAGTGATGGAATAGGGAGGGTGAGTTTGGTTATTTAGTTATTTCCTGAAGAAATCAAAAGAGATGGGTCCTGATGATTCATCTGTTTTACAAGGAAGGATGTGATATTTGTCATTTTGCAGGAGCATGCAATTTTTTTACTTTTTATATGGGCACAGATGCATTTTTTTTTCCTGTTCCTATACTTCAGTGCCAATTCTATAATTAATATCAGTGGGTTACAATTGCAGCCGGTACATGCCTGGTATACGCCTGGTGTAGTGGCACTTATTGCACCTAGTAGTTACTTTCAGCAAACACTGTTGTTCAAATTGTTTATTGTCGATCCTAAGTCCTAACTCAATCCATCTATTTCATAGGAAAATTGTGCAGGCAAACCTTAATTAATCTGCTTTTACATTGATAGACAAATGGACCTCAAAGTAACCACTATCCAGAAATAGACTTGAGTTGTGGAATGAAGCAAATAATAAAACCCAAAATATCAAAACAAAAAAAATACTGGTATGTTACTGATCCAAATCTTGTAGTGGAATCTGGTGTGGTAGGCCCTAGTTTTATCAGTATTGTTTCCTAATCTGTATTCTGTACTGAAGAATCCTTTTTATTATAACTTTTTTTTTATCGTAATGCAAGGCCTTGTGGAATCTTCTATGGGTAATACCTTCTTCGCATAGCAAACCTCCAGAGACATCTTTAGGGTTCAAGAAACTCTCTGTTGAGAAGATCAAAACCAGGGCTAACATTGCTATTGCAGAGCTACTTGCTAAGGTATTCGGTGATCAACTATCTACTATGTTATTGTTTTTTTAGGGAGCAAGATCATGCATACCAGTAAGAAACCTTATCTGGGTAATTTAAGCCCTGCGGGTCTTTGCATGTTTGTATTTTTATGCAAGAATGATGCTGTTCTACAGGAGTGTATCGCTAATTGAGGTTCTGTAGAACCATTTAAAACTATTTATGTGTTACGTGTAAATTTAATAATACCAGTGCTTAAGTCAGTACACTAAGTTACAGATTTGTTGTTTGCACATGTTTTTGTTTCAGTTGGAAGATTGGAATAACAGAAGGCAGTTTACTTTGCCCACTGACTTCCATTACCATGAAGCAATGAATGAAAATTTTGTCTCTCAAGTATGCACTTTTGTCTATTTAATTTATAATTTAGATCTTATTTTTCTTGTTATTTTGTTTTTGGGTGGGGGTGGGGGTTGTGGAGTTATTGTCAGGCTTTTTCCATTTCTTACAGGCTTATTTGTTGGGTAAGGGATGACAATTACAGTTAGAATCTTGTTTTTGTGTACAAAATTGGTATGAGTTTGGCACCCTGAGTAAATTATTGTAGTGAACCAACTCGACTTGATTGAAGGCATTGTTATTATGTACTGTACTGCTTAAGTTCTCTGATTGGTTATATTCATTTTCTTTGTTTTGCATTTATTGCTTTTCAAATTGTGTTTAATTCACTTCTATTTAACTCTCGATAGGCGATGCTTGATAATACTCGAGCAAATGAGATATTGAAGCTGGCACCTTTTCTAGTGCCATTCAATGCACGAGTCAGAATATTCCAGGTATCCACTGGACCTCTAAACGTTTGTTTTTCTTTGTTTTTATTTCTTATAGCATATTTGTTCATTTTGTATATAAATGGTAATTGGGCCATGAACTAATACTGATGAGGGGGTCAGGACTAGAAAATTTTGATTGGGGGGGGAGGGGCTGAAACCTAAATTGCACAAAATGTGGTAGGTTGGATTTGAACCCCAAGTCTCCACAATCACAAAGCGGAATTCTAACCACTAGGCTACAAGTAAACATTTGACATTTTATGGTAGGGGGTAGACCATGTAATTTAAAAAAAAAAATTCGATTAAATTTCAATATACATAATTAAAATTTTAAAATCATAGGGGTGGCATCCCTATGAATGATTGTAGATCAGCCCCTGGAGGGGGTTAATTCACTCTTGGTTGTGACTAACCCCATAAAAGAAGGCGCCAAAGTTTAAATCTTTAAATATTCCTCCTGTTTCTCTTTTATATAGTTGTCGATATATATTATATATGTTTTTTTTTTCCTTTATTAGTCCTATCTAGATGCCTCTAAACAAAGAAGCGGATTTCATCAGCCTCTTACGAACCACCGTTTGAAGATAAGAAGAAGCCGAATTCTAGATGATGCTTTCAGCCAGCTGAGTGCATTTACTGAAGAGGATCTTAGAAATCCGGTATTCTCTCTAGACTACCTTTGCTATTTTATTGGAGGATTTTTCTAATACCAGTATGGTGTGAACACCGAGTGTCAAGACTACAGTATTTCATAATTGTATGCAAGGTTCTAAATAGTGATTATAGCGGCATAGCGGAGACAAAAAAAAAAGCTATAGCGAAAGCTTTCATACATAGCGTTTTTTAAATTTTCAAAATTTGTAGTCTATATTTCTACTAATTATCAACATGATCAATATTGAAAAATTGAGTTAATAACTAAATGATAACTAATCTAAGTCTATATTTTTTTTCAATCATGCAAATAAGAGGGAAAAAAAGGATATACAAGGTAATATTATTTAATAATTCATACTTCATAGTATTACAAATTATAATAGACAAAGAGTAATTAATTTTATAAGTGAAATAAAGTTAGTATACCTATTTGAATATTTTATATACTATAATAATAATAAAAATTTCATTGAAACGAACAACGATAATTTTACAGGTGAATATAAGATGAAGAGAAAACAAAAAGAATAATTAATATTTAAATATTTTCCGATATAGAATGAGAGACTAAATCACAAATAGGAACAAAAACATATAGTTCGGTATAATATACTTATTATAGCAGATCATGTAGTATCAAAAATATGAACAGAAGTACATAATTCCATATAAATTGCAAAAAAAATCAATGTAGCATAGCGGTCAGCTATTACAGCTATAGCAGTCGTAACTGTAATAGCGCACTTTTATCTCATAGCATAGCTTTCATGGTCTGAAAAAGCTATAGCAGAGCTCTAGCTAGCTATTATAGAACACTGATTGTATGTAATTCATTACTAGTATACTTGCTTTTGATTCTTGGTGTTTTTATTTAACTGTTTTATGTACCACAGATTATTGTTGAAAAAAAGAAATTGGAGCTTCAATTATGATATGCAATAATTTTATAAATTATAAAAGCCCAAAGAAAAATGAAACTGTGAAAAGAGTATTAAAATCAAACAGACAAGTACATCTCCTTCCTCTTTGCACACCAGAGACTGGTGTACCTATTTTCTAGTACAAAGCTCCATTGTATCATAACCCCTATAGTATGAGTTGCATAATCTTATTTCCAGAAAAGGATAACAAATACCATGTGAATCCCTACAGAGTACAAAATTTGCCTCCATACACCTATGTTATTTTGTTGAAAGCATACCCAGAGAATCCATTGTGTATTCTCTATTTATAAGCGAGGGAGTACCACTTTTGGTAGCTTTCTGAAGAAACCGGAAAGCATATAGGTGTAATTCATATGGTATTCTGCAGGTTATTGAGATTGTTTTGAGAAATTTGTGAGGGTAAAAGAAGAATATATATATATTTTTTTTGTAATTTGCTTTATACTTGCTGTTTGTGTAGATAAGAGTTGTCTATGTGAATGAGCTTGGCATAGAGGAGGCTGGTATAGATGGTGGTGGAATTTTTAAAGACTTCATGGAGAACATTGTCCAAGCCTCTTTTGATGTGCAGTACGGCCTTTTCAAGGTATTTTCCTTTGTTGTGCCAATTTTGGATAAGATCCCAACCAAGTTCTATTTGTTTTCTGCTTATTATATCTAACACTTTTCCCTTATAGGAAACTTCTGATCACCTTCTTTACCCCAACCCAGGATCAGGGTTGATACATGATCAGCACCTCCAATATTTCCATTTTCTTGGTAGCCTTCTTGGGAAGGTATTTTCTTTACTTATGGTTTTCGGTATTTCTTAATTCTGTACGATGCCATGTTAAAATAATTAGAGAAAGCTATACTGTACTTTTTAGTTTTGTTACTTTGTTGAGATACTCTGAAACTTGTAAGTTGTGTTGGTTAATTTGTAGATTGAGTTATTCTATGATGTGACAACATGATCAAAACATCTGATATCCTAAAGGAATATTTTCATGTAGTACTGTGCTGGTAAATTGCAGTGTTTAAAATCAGGATGGAGTTTAGGTTTTGTTTTCAAGAAATTGCGAACTAAAAATTAAGCTTTCCATAAAATTATGGAAATGCCTCTAGGATCTAATTTTGTAGTGTTTCTACTTTATAAAGATTGTGTCATTTCTACAGCATGTATTGTGGGCAAATGCTAATTCGTGGTCATGCTGATAACCTAACCCGCTTGCACAATGCATTCTCTTTCTTATTATAAAAGCAATTATCGTATTGTCAAGTGGCAATAGCGTATCCTGCCTTGTTTAGCTCTGTGCATCTCTTACTCCCTCTTTCTCTCTCAGGCTATGTATGAAGGTATCCTTGTCGACATACCACTTGCAACTTTCTTCCTCAGCAAACTAAAACAAAAGTACAGTTTTCGTTATTCTGAAACTCGTTTCTCTTTTTTCTTCTTGTTTATTTTTTACTGATATTCTGATGAGTACAGTGCAAAATTCCACTTATTATATTTAGATTTTTTTTTCTTATATGCATTAATAGGATGTAGATTGCACTTATATATGATTTAAATTTTTATGTTCCCTTACACAAATGTTAGATACAATTATTTGAATGATCTGCCTTCCCTGGATGCTGAGCTGTATCGCCACCTCCAATTTGTAAAGGTTGGTTACTTACTGTGGCACTATTTGTTCCTTTAATTTTTATTCCCAAGTAAGTCAGATAGTTTCAATCTAAGCACTTGACCGCATTTTTAGCATACTTATGCAAAGACAGATGAATGCATGTGAATGTGTGTTTGCCTAATTAACACATGAGTCCAACAGGCTTAATTTATACAAGTGACCCACTAGTTCTTAGGAAATTCCGAGGGATTCGAGAAGCATTGTCCACTGTCTGTACTAAAGCATGGACATATAATATGTAGCAAGCATACAGAGATACCATACATGTTACGTTTCTGATCAAAGCCTTACAAAAGTAATTTCATCTGATTGGTTTGCACAGCATTACGAAGGAGATGT
Source organism: Carex arenaria (assembly GCA_964058825.1). Taxonomy (NCBI): domain Eukaryota; kingdom Viridiplantae; phylum Streptophyta; class Magnoliopsida; order Poales; family Cyperaceae; genus Carex; species Carex arenaria. Next base: position 54,189 of record CAXKVW010000334.1, on the reverse strand, counting down.
CTCAGAGTTGGAGCTGTATTTTGTGATAGTGAACAATGAGTATGGGGAGCAGACAGAAGAGGAGCTGCTGCCTGGGGGCAGAGACATGCATGTCACCAATGATAATGTTATCACTTTCATCCACCTTGTATCCAACCACCGCCTCAACTACCAGGTTTGTCTTTTCATTTTTCTACTTACTGTATGAAAAGGCCACAGACATGAGTTAACAACTTAACACTTTTGCATAGTAGGAAATGATAATACATGGGAGGCTCACACAAAATGAAAAATTCACTCTACGAGTAATAGTAGTTCATAAATTGGTTGAAGGGCTCTAACAATGTTAATTTTTTTTTTTGCATGAGGTTTGTAAATTCGTGTTTAACAGCATAAACCACACGAAGGGTCATTAATTGTTTCAAAAATGATTTTAAAATTATTCTCACTGTAGTGATCTTGGGACTATTTTTGCTCATCTATCTGATTTGTTTATTTTTCCTTGGTAGATAAGGAATCAAAGTTCATATTTCTTGAAAGGTTTTCAACAACTCATACAAAAGGATTGGATCGACATGTTCAATGAGCATGAGCTTCAGGTACATGTTTTATGTTCCTTCTTCATTGGAATGTCTTCCAAATGGGACCCTGCTAATATCGTTAACTTCGCTTGGTTTTCTTTACTATTTTAATTTTTAATTTATTATCTTTATTGGTCTAATATGAAAAAAAGCTGCTTATATCGGGATCACTGGAGAGCATGGATGTTGATGATTTGCGCGACCATGCTACCTATAGTGGTGGCTATGAACCTGTTAGTTTCTCTTTCTCTCTTCTTTTTTAATATTCTTAACCTCTTTAGCACTATTTTGTAGTCTTACAAATTCATAGTACATAACTATAACCTTAAATTTAAGGTCATTGACTGAGAAAAGAAAGGAAAAAGTCACTGTACTTCTTTTATTGTAACTTTAATTCTTCATTGCATTCTAGGGTTATACTGATTGATAGAGTTTTATTATTTATGTGTTGGCTACTGCAGGGCCATGAAGTCATAGAGAGGTTTTGGGAGGTTCTGAAAAGCTTTTCTTTGGAAAACCAAAAGAAGTTTCTCAAGTAACTTGGTGTTCTTAAATTATTTATTTGTTTATCAATTTTTTTGCTTGTTTCCAAACAGTGAATGTTTTAGTCCTTTAGGTACATAATTGAAGAACAAATTCATTCAGACCTTCCTAATTACAAAACTGGAAATACTTTATTAATAAAAAGAAGTCATTACATAAATAAAAACTTATATTTTTGATACAAGGTGTAATTAATTAATTTTGACCTATCTGACCAGAAAATAGGCAATACTTATATTAATATAACAATTAATTAATTAGAAAGTTAAGTCTCAATTTGCCAGTTCCAAGAAGTACACTTTGTTTAAATGACAAATAAGTAATGTAAACTGAATAAATGTAGGTTTGTGACTGGATGCTCAAGAGGTCCCCTTCTAGGGTTCAAGTATCTTGAGCCCAAATTTTGCATTCAAAGGTTTGGAGTTTTATTTTTCAGTTTTTTAAAATTTCAATATCAACCTGTTATTTTACATTGGTACCCTATATTCTTCACCCTGTACTCTTATGAAAAAGTACTTGGTGCGCCTGAAAAGAGTTTCACTGTGTAGTTCAAAAATGGGAAGTATGAAAACGTACAAAAATTTCTATACCCATATCTTCCCGGTTGACTCTGAAATGGTACCTAATTGTGCTTCTCCATTAGTTCATGGAAAAGGTAGCGGTAATGTAATTCGGTCTTATAGTGAAGACATTGAGGTTAAGTGTACATATAATTTTACCGCATTTTATTTGGGTTATGTGAGATGCTCGTTGTTTTGAAGATCTGGCCCCTATGCATGGTAATTTGCAGCTGTAAACATCTTTCCTTTGATGTAATAAATGATACCAAAAAACTAACAGGGTAGGACAGGGCAATGTAAGCGAGGAAGTTCTCAACCGTTTACCAACCTCAGCAACATGCATGAACCTTCTCAAGTTACCTCCTTACACAAGGTTATTTTTTTTTTTCTGAAAATAAGTATTTCATATTAAGCATGTATTATGCTGTTGATAGTGAACTGCATATAGATGCATTGGTACTAGAGCATGTTTGACTTGGTATGTATCTTTTTGAACTTCGGTGCTTTTCTTAGATTCCTTGTTATGTACTGGGTGGGGTTGAATTGAATCAGCAGTGTCTGATGTTCAGATACACAAATTAGGGTAAATTGGATTGCAAGTACCCAAATCTATCAATTGGTGATAAACTATATTAGCACAATGGTAGTTCTGTCTGGGGCTGGTGTTGTGGTGCACTACTGCACTCCTCAAGTGTACTAATGGTCTTTATTTTTTTTTCCGGGGGTACAACAGTAAAGAGCAGATGCGCACCAAATTGATGTATGCAATAAATGCTGAGGCTGGTTTCGACCTAAGTTAACACTCTTGAACCTAGTTCATTAATTGAATTCATAACACTGAAGACCATAAAAAAAAAGTTGCCCACATAGTGAGGCTAGTTTGTAGTTTTCTAGGTACTTGTAAATAATTTTACTTCTTATATAGGTCTTTTTATGAAGTGTAAAGTGTCAGTCATGCCTGCTATATGGAAAAACTAGAAATTCTTGTTATATATTTGACAACTCTTATATTCTCTCTCTGTGATAGAGATTTACTGTGATTAATTATCCTTTTGGTTCTGTGCTGTTTAGATCCCTAATTATTTCTTAGCCTAAATTTCTTGGACTCTAGAGTTTTGTTTCTTTTTATAGCAAGGTTTATTGTTTAAAAGATTAGAAGAATATAACTACTTTTTTAGTGTTAAGTTTAAGAAATCTAGGTTCTTATTTGGATACAGTTTATTGTGCCCTTCATCTGCCAAACCGTGGTCTGATTGGCCAGATTATCAGAATCAATCATTCCCAGAAATTTAAACAAATTTCTCCACGTGGTACTTGTATGAAATAAGGATACTTTAGTTAATTATCCGGTCTTAAAATTTGTTTTATCAATTAATTTTATATTTTCATTACAAGTGTGGAACTGGAAGCTTCATGTAAACTTGATGACTTGGTTCAACAAACAACAATGCAAATAATAATTAAGCGGATATGAGGACAGCTTGGTTTTTTTTTTTAAAATTTTTTTGAAATATGGAATATAGTTTAGTGCCTTCGTGTGAAGAAAAAGCCCTTGAAAAACATTGTGTTGTATTACTTGACCTAGAAAATTTGCGTTCTCCGACAAGTTATTATTGATCTTTTAAGGAGTGAGGCCCGTGCTCTCCTGACCCAGTGGTCGAATTTGAATCATTCCAGATTTCGAGATACCTGACTCGAGCAAATTAGGTTCAGATTAGTTCTTCTAACTTGACACGAACCTCTAACCGGATCTCCTATACTTTGTATATGCAGTGGATTGACTTTGACTTAGCTGGGATTAATTTGGACCGTCTATTTGTAATTAGCTAATTAGTTTTAGATTTTGGTAACACAACCGGAATTGGATTGATCCGAATTTTGATAGGGCGGTTTGGATCCAAACTCAAATTTTGAGAGAAGACGGGTTTAAGAAATTAATTTAACTTGATTTTATTGGCTTCCAACGGTCTCCTTTCCCTCACTAAATTCTGACTAATAAGACCCTAGGTAGGGGTGTTTATCGGTTCGGTCCGATTAAAATCAAAATATTAAAAATTTTATTTGGTTTTAAAAAATACAATCAAACAAACCAAATTAAAATCGAACTGAACAAACCGAACTAAATTTCGATTTGTTCGGTTGAACCGAAATAAGAAGATTAATCATTAAAATAAATATTTTTATTTTTTTAAGAAGAATTTAAAAATTTTGCTTGATTCGGTCTGACTGGTTTTAAACCAAACCAAGCAAAATACACTATGTCATAATTTTGAATTTTTGCAAACGTTTGGTTAGGATGGAGAACGAGATTAAAAATTTTGGTCAATTCGATCTAACTAGTTTTAAAAATTTCTAAACTGAACTCTCTCGATTCGGTTTAAAACCGATTAAATCGGACCTCATGAACACCCTAACCGTAGGGGGAGGACGATAGAGAAAAGAAGAGGGTTAAGAACTTTTTTTTTTTTTTTTTTTTTTTTTTGAGATTGTTGGTAGGAGCTACCAACTACCAAGGGTTAAGATTTTAACAGAGCAATTTTAACCTCATACAACGTACAAAATATACGATTAAAACATCAATGCATATAGTTCGTGCACTGCAAGAACTCAAAATTGCTCTGTTAAAATCTTTATCCAAATATCCTCTTTAACTCACATTTTGAGCTGTAACTCACATTTGTATAGAATTGGTCTGAATCAAAGTTGTAAAAGTTCAGATTAATTTGAAATATTGAGTTATCCAGAGAATGATCCCATGAGATAGATCGGACTCCATATCCAAACTGCAAGCAAAATATATATATATATAGAGAGAGAGAGAGAGAGAGAATTTGATCTTCTAATTTTTGTGTACCTTAGATATATTTATATATTTTTTTTCCAATACATGTTTATACTTAGTGTTTGCATTTTTTCTTATTGAAATTACAAACTTTAAAGATATGTTTTACTTATTTATTTAATTTTAATTAACTTATGATCACATAAAAAAATAATATAAATCCTATCGGACTAAATAAGCATAAACAACTTGTATATTTATTAGGAACATGCATAACTAAGCATTTCAGGATTTGACGTGTACTATCTCATACTACACTACTGGCATCATATACTTGTATGATGAAACAAATAAAGCCCTTGTAGGTGTGTCCTGCTTAGATCTGTATCATGTCGGCAATGGAAACCTTTTCCAAAGGTCAATATCAACATCTAGCAATGCGTCAAGACAGTCCAAATGATACAGACGATATGTAACCAAATAATATCGCGATCCAATATAGATAATGTATAAACACTACCCATGTCGTATCCAATATCACATGATATCTCTAATGATAAGCACAAGATAGGATAGTGTCATTCATGTCAACTTATCGATTATGTTTCTTGGTCCGGGAATCAATTTATAATTGCGATCAACCGGGATCACAATGCATGATGTATAACTTGATTTCTACCAAGGAGCCCAAAAATATCATCACTCATACAACATATTGCTGGATGTGCCTGAGGGATATTAGTTTTCTTGCCTTCATGAACTTCACAACACTGGTCTATACATGCCAATAAGATACCCTTATAACTCCTTGTTATGGTGAGTATTATGTTAGTTTGTAATAATCTAGAAGTCAATAATACGATAAATTATCATAAAGCTTTGTTCATGAATTGAGTGATTAATAAACTGTCATTTTGTTCCTTGAGTATTATTGAATTTATGAATTATTTCGAGTTCATGACTTGAAATTGTAGAGCTTCATAATATAAATGATAAATACTCTTAAGAGTCTCTAACTGAGGTAATTAGCAGAAACACTAATTTACCGTTACAAGGTTAGTATGTGGATTAAAAGATGGTTAAGTTTTACAGACCATTGACATGAGATGTCATTTTAATCACATAGATACATGTTCTAGGAACATGGTATTAGACAGACCCCGAATGAAACATTAAATGGAATTGTGTACGTGTCATTAATGTTTTCATTCAGTGTTAAGTTCTAAAGTATGAGGTATTCATCTTTCCTACTAAGAGATGTGTATGTGTGATTGTTACCTAACGCTGTCGGTAAAACGCAGTCATAACGGTAGCTTTTCGGTATACATAGCTTAGCTGAGGTAGTGATGGTTTACCAAAAGTACTATTGTCCCTCGTATCTCTATACGAGTTACGGTATCACTGGGCCCCTTGATAGAGTAAGATTATCTGCTAGCAGTATAATTACAAGAGTAATTATATTTGATAATCTCCTCAAGATCAAGAAAAGATTAAGTTTGCAAGGATGACACACACCTACCTTGAAACTAATCTGATACTGTGAGACATAAGAATTAACACGAATAAAATAGTTTTACTGGATCGTGGTATTGTATAGTACAATATCATCTGTGTAATTGGATGGTCATAGTGTAGATGTCAGATGCCTCCTATGATTATAGAAGTTAAAATGGTTTTAATTCTATTTACCAACATAACACAGATCCTATTGGGTCACACCGTAAAGGAGACTTATCAGAGAATCTTATAATTAATTATAAATTGATTATAATTAATATTAAGATAGTTATAATTAATTATACATGATATAATTAAATTATAAATGTCATATAAGATGACAAGCTTAAACATATTCAATTTACAAGCGTGTACGACACGTTATGTAAAAGCTATCGCAACAACAGTCGCAAGAAGTTATAACTGATCAGATCGATTATAAAGTGGATTACAAATATTAATTATGAATTAATATTTTGGGCTCAAAGCCCATTTGAATTTTGGGCCTAAGTTAAAAATATATTTTAATTAGAAAGCCCAAAAGTCAAAGCCCAAACCCCAAAGTCAAAGCCCAAACTAATCAATTGATTAATGGGCTCGATGGCATTTTGGTAAATACCATGTTGCCCTAGGGGCATATTGGTCATTTAGACCATTTCAAAAGTCTATAAATAGAGGGGTAGGGGTAGAGAAAAATCCATTCCAAAAATCCGATCGAAGTCTGATCGATCTGAAAGTCAGTCTTTCAGAACTTTCGGTTTTTCTCTCCCAAATAGTGTTGGGCTAGAAAAGAAAGATATACGTAATCCACGTATAATCTTACGAGTTGTGAATAGTGTTTTTACGGGTGTCGTGAATAGTGTTTTCGCTAAGTTTCGTGAATCTGATTTTGCGCGAGACGCAGTCAGTTTTTACGATCTTCGTGAATAGTGTTTTCACGCCTCTTGTGAATAGTGCTTTTACGGTTGTCGTGAATAGTGTTTACGAGATTCGAAAATAATATATTTGCGAAAGTCGCGGTATTTTATTTTGTCTTTTTCTCGGTGAATAGTGTTTTCACGCCTTCCGTGAATAGTGTTTACGGGATTCGGAAATAATATATTTGCGAAAGTCGCGGTATTTTATTGTCCTTTTCTCGGTGAATAGTGTTTTTGCGAATCCCGCTGGTCAGTATTACTGGCAGTAGAAAGCCAGCGCTCTGGTGGTTCCTGGTGGACGACCGATAGAGGTATCAGACGTCTGATACTCCGAGGCAAGACGTTCCTCAGATTCGATCTTCTCGGTCTGCTGCAATCCAATTGGAATTTGGATCAAGGTATAAATATGTTATATTAATCTATTTAATTTGTAAGTAGATTAAAGTTTTAGAAATCAATTATGGAGTAGATCTGTAAAAGGATTAAATTGGGTTTTGATGCCAAGGAATACTGAAGGTGGATCGCCTTGGAAAGTATTCTGACATACCTCGTTTAATCATTGGCTTAAGCTAGAAGTAAAATTTTTGTTTTACGTTCTTTCCGCAGCTTAAGCTAATCAATGGGTTTGGACCGTCCGTAACCCAACATATTAGACATTAACCACAAATATATATTTCTCAAGCATGAAGCATTGAATATCTCAAACTTGAGATAACGACACCACATGACCCCAATGACACAATACACATAATCCATTTGATGTTCATGTATGGTCAATCCAATGCCATATAAACCCTTATATGCATCCACAAGACATCAGACCGAAACATTTCCGATTTGATCTTATCAAACATCTGATTATTGTACTAGTCAAATATGTAATCAGTGTTCCTTACCAGTTACTTCAATTAGTGACATTCAAAGTGAATTACTCAGAGTTCAATGAGTTATCCTATAATTCAATGTCCATGAACTTAGTAACATCGAACTCTAGGAACAAGTTGAACAAATCAACCATTATATAAACCCAAATCATAGAGTCAACATTTACTCTAGGACACTAATACTATCATAGTGTCCCATTTATACACAATCGTATATTGCACAATTCAAGAAGCATCCATATTCTGCTCGAAAAACTTTGTAGACTTTTGGTGTGAGGATGCTAGCAGCTTGCTTTAGCATATTTGAAAATTATACTCTGGAGTGCCTTGATTAGCATAAAAATTAGATATCAACTCAGCCTGGCGATGCTCTTCCAAAAGTCTTTCATAGTGATTAAAAAAAATCCAATAACGGTTGTTTACGGTCCAAGTACCGTTTAATTACACTGTTCATGCTCTCACTTTGTTGTGTGATATTCATATCAGCACATAAAACTTTACGTCCATACACTAAAGCCCATTTAGTACCGTTTTCAAATAACTCTTTCAACCAAGTATTTTCATAAAGCTTATGCTTTTTAAGCATATCATCCCAAGCTCCTAAAAATTATTTCTCATCCTCACAATCATAAACACAGTAACTAAAATCTTTTTCAAATAATTCTAAGCCACTGAATACCTGACTAAATGTTTTGCTGCATTTTGATACATATGCCAAATACACAACTGATGAGTAGTACTTGGCCATACAATTTCAATAACTTTACTCATGGCAACATCCTAATCCATTAATATTATTTTAGGAGTTTTCCCCTCGATAGCATGTGTAAAAGTTTAGAATACTCATTCAAAGGATTCCACCTTCTCATCATATAATAATGCTCCAGCAAATACTACTGTTTGTTTGTGGGGATTAACACCAAAAAAAAGGAGCAAACGGTCAACCATATCCATTAGTCTTATAAGTAGTATAAAAGCACACAACATCTCCAAAGCAATCGAAATCCAACAACGACCTTCTATCAGCCCAGAAAATATTTGTTATTTGATCATCTTCATCAAGTTGCACGGCATAATAAAATCAGGGTATTCCTTAACCCGCTTTTGAAGATATTGCATTAGTGCTCCAGCATCTCCAAATGCCATATCATGCATTCGCTTTGACCTTAAGTAGTTCTTATAGTCAGTTGGTAAAAAGCAAAAATGTTTTCTCCCCCAGCTTGCTTTGCCAAAAGATCATACGTTGCTTTGGTTTCAATCCTGCTGAATTAGCTACATCTGCGCCTTTTCTGCCTTGCTCATCTCTCTTTGTGATGTCAGAAGCTTTCTTTTTTAGGGAGTCGTTATACTATGGTTATGCTCAGGATCAAAAGATTTCACTTTATAAACACTGTTTTCAGCTAGATTTATTCTCATGTGTGCATTAGAACCCGTACGGGCATCTGAGTGCTATTTCTATAATAACTCTCTTTGCTATAAGTAAAAATTATCATGGTAAGTACACCTGATGAATTCTCGCGAATAAGGTTTCTTCGAATACTAAAATCAACATGATATACATAGACATTGTAAAACTTGTAAGCTGCATTCTCATTTGAAAATTCCATACCAATCTTTGGTTCTTCAAACTTCTGTTTTTGTGTGCTCTCTTGATTAACATCTTGGGTTGATTCATTTTCTAAACAAAAACCAACATTTTATGAATTAATATGCATAGTAGAGCAAAAGTGGTAATGAGACATTCACCTCTAAGATTATCATGATATCTTTTACTATATTTAGAGTTAATGTAAATAATTTATTATCAAAACATAATTGGTCCAATCCATACTAGATAAGAACTAATAGCAATTAATAAAAGTTGAATAATTCATCTTGTGGATGGAGAATGGAGATTTCATTTCCAATGTTAGAATTAAAGGGAGGTTCCAAGTGTAGTTGCTAAAATGTCATGGCAAACGTCAAGTTTGATAGTTGGTTAGTCAGAGCATGAGTTGTTGTTAGAGCTTGAATAGACACTCCTTCGTTAGTATCAATGCTAATAGCATATGTTTGAGGTTGGCTTTTCTCTATTACAGGAGAAGAAAGAAGTGCATGGCCGCGACTTGAGATGGTATGCCAAATTGTGTTTCGAGATTTGAGGAAGATTGGATTTAAAATATGAGACTCCATAAAATATTAGATGATATTTTGGCTCTTGTTGAGAATGATTGAGCAACACAAGATAAACGTTAGAGAAAGAAAGATGAAATTGGCATTGCAAATTAGAGAAAGGAGAGACTTCCTCCATTGTTGCTCTAGATTTGATTCCAAATCAGAATAGAGAGAAGAGGGAGGATTGGTTCCCCTTTTTTGCTTAACAGAGATAATTTGTTGGCCTTAACGGAGTAAAGTGAACGTTTGTTAGCCTGATCTTGATAAAATTTGATCCAGCGGTGAGGAAAGACTTTAAATAACACTTCTGTCCAAATGGCTTCGAATAGGTTCCAAGCAGAACGAGCAAAACTAAAGGTCTAAAATAGGTACATTGCCAAGAATAGAATTCGCATCCTCTGAGATATCTCAAACTTTGCGTGACTTTTTAGAATATCTCAATCGTTTAAATATGTTATGCATGAATCTCATAACACAAATAAATAAATAATACTACCCCTACATTCCCCCGAATAGACACCGGACACGTCGGTCTCGCAAAAATGGAGATATCTAAGAGGACGGGCACCCCCAAGAATACACTTACAATTTCCTCAAAAAAAAAAAGAATACACCTACTAGGTAAGCTCCTCTCCATCGTGGAAATTCATTGGAGCGTTTCAAATGTATATGAGCCGTCCATTTAATTCGGACGGTTAAAATAGAACATACATCTTGTACTAAATCCAGACAGTGCGACTTGGAATGAAGCAGCTGTTTATCAGATCTTATCAAGATCGTCAGATCTGAAATGAACGATTGAGATCTTCACGAGTCTCCACTGAATTCCGTCTAAAGGTCAGATCTTATTAGATTTTTTTAGTGGTATATAAATGAATGATAATATCCGAATATCCAACCTACTTGCTTGGGTCTTCTCGGCAAATACAAGCTATATACGGGGTCCAAATTGTGAAAAAGCCTCTGCTTCTCTCTCTTAGTATCGTCTCCCTTGTGTTGGGTCGCCAAGTCGGAAATCGAAGATCGAGTTGAAATAGAAGGAGATAAAAAAAGAGAAATGGGGCTCGGTTTCCTCGTAGGAATAGTTGGCGGATTTCTTCTCGCTCACGCTACCTTCTCTACTATTCAATGTACTTCTCTCTCTCCAAATCTGTTGTTCTTCGGGATAGTTTAATATTTTGATCGGTTTTAGTCTCAACAGACTTTTGTTATATCTCAAGAGAAATGCCGAAATCGCATCAAAATTTTGTATTTAATTGGTGTATTTCACCATTTTTTTTAATCTCTAAATCTTGATCGGTTACCTCTGCTAATGTCTTGGTGGATCTGTAATTATGCAGATAGAGGGGAGCTGCAGATAACGCAGGAGCAGTTCACTGGACCTCCCTTCAATGTATTTTATTGTCTATTTTTATATAACAAATATTGCTTCTCTTTTATTAGGTGTTCAAATTCATATGCCTTATGAGGCTTTTTACTGAAGGAAAATCGAGTTCCAATTGGGTTTAATTGTGTGTGATTTGACTTTCAATGTGGGATACTGGCACAGTTTATAAGTTTAGCTCCCACATTAAAATCGAATTTTTGGTTACTTGCTTATTTGAGGGTTAATTGAACCTAACCTTGACTTATTGAACTTGTTGAACTGTAGTTAAATTAGTTACACATACGTGGAGTTGAGATACATGAACTTAAAAGAGGAAAGTAAAATAACTGTCTTGATAGGGGAGAAAAAAAATATCAATCTGGAAAAGTTTTACATAAGCCAATCCTATCAGAGAGCTGCAATAGACACAAATCAAGCACAAGTGAAAACGAAAAGATCAGTAAACAACTAAACACCAATTCCCCAAGTTGCTTAGTTTATCAGAGTTTTTCTTGATAGGTAATTAAACCCAGAACAATGAATGGCATTCCTACAATTTTTGTGGTACCTTTGGGCAGTACTTATTTTGGTACTACTACAGTTTGTTATGAATATTTTGACCATGTTCCTCTATAAAGGATAGATATCTGATATGTGCCTTTCAAACAGTAAACTCATCTTTGTTGAAAAATTACTGAAATGCCCCTCCTTCCCCTCATTTTTGTAGAATAGTTAGAGCACCTTTTTTTTTGTAGAAGCAGAGTAAAGAAATGAAGGGTATTTTTCATATTATGGGCGTAGTGTGTTGCTATGTACCATGGTTATGCTGTGCAGGGTCATATATGTTACTAATGAAGTTAACTCTTCATAATCTTCTTTTCTTTCCCTGTTTGTTTTTGAAATTTTGATATCTAGGTAGTGATAGAGCTTCTTGTAGGATTGGGTCTTTGCCTGTGGGCCGGTGTAGCTGTACCCACAAAGTTTCTTTCTATTGTTCCCGACTCTGATGATAACAGGTAACCCCCCTTTCTCTCTCCGCACTACCAAGCTCCATTTGGTGCATGTACAGTATTTCTTTACTATATGTTTTAGCAAGAGCTTGATGTTCTTCCCTCTAAAGTAAACCCTGTATCATATTTCTAAGAAACTTGCACATTTCTTTTATGCAAAGAGAATCCCTGCTTCAGTATTTGCAGAACAATCTTGGCATTGATGAAGAAATTTAAAATGGCCCCTATTGTTAGTTTTCTTTAATACGTTTGGTCTTATTTGTTTGTAATGGGTTTGAAATTAAAACGTTTGGTCTTATTTGTTTCTTTACAATGACCTCTTAAAATCAAGCCTTCTTCACTTTCTCTTAGATCTTAAACTTTGTTGTTATCAGTAATTGTTTTGTTGAAACATCAACACTCAAGGCTGCCTTAGTAGGGGTTTTTTCAACAATATAAGAAACTCAAATTACCTTTTAATCGGTTTGGTATTAAGTGGTCTAAATTTACTACTAATTCCCAGTACCAACCTGTCTTGCTGGCTGGCCCATAATGATTTTGAATTCATATCTTGATATGGGAACTTCTATTTTCATATCGATGAGCCTTTTGCTTTTATGTAGTACTGAAATAAGAGACATCTCTTGTTCTTCTCTTAACATGCTTCCCTTCTATGAAATGCCAATACATGCTCATTACCTTGAACTTCTCACAGTGGATTATAACATTGAGACTTGAACTTCAAATATTTTCAGGGTTGTATCTCTCCCAGACAATTTGGACTTTATGATTTTCAACCACAGAGGGAAAGTGCTCCCATCCGATCCAGAATTGAAATTGAAGATATAAGTTCTAAGTTGCATATTTCCATCTGAAATCAGTTTAGAGGAGTTCCTTAATTATAAAATCTGTGTAATCAAATTTATGTAGTGTTATTTCAGAACTTTTTTTTTTTTCCTTTCTACAGAAACTAGATCTGATAGACTACACTATTAGATTTGCTATGTTTTGTTCTCTTCTGGTTTTCAGTTAAATTAATGTTTGTGTTCAGCATATACGTTTCTTAGGAAGAAGACAGCTAATAATTGAACATGCTTATTTCACCTTATCTTTTCAGGAAATATTTGCAGGCTTAGATGGTTCATGTAGGAATATATCAGGTAAGTCAAAATCCATAATGCAAACACCAGTAGATGTAATTCCAGCATCCTTGTTTAGATATCAGAAAAAGAGTTGCGGTAACTAAAAAATTGAGTCTAATTAAAGCATAAAAAGGACCGTGATCTCCTCCCACTCTCTATATAAAAAAGTACCAACTCCAACTGAGGTGTAGCAATGGCCATCCAAGCTTCAAATCCACCTTTAGGCCTCAAATTCTGACCAGGTTTATTCGCCATATACTTCCTACTGCTGCCTCCAATCTTAATTAGGAAGATTGAAATACTAGAGACATGCAGTTAGTTTTTCTTTCTTTCTTTTTTTTGCTGAAGTTCATGTGCCTTGTTGGTTTTGAAACCCTCAAGACACGTTCAAAGTTCAAACTAAACATGAAATCACTCACACACCTGAAATTTTTATTAATATAAAAAGAAAATATATCGACAACAGAGAAGTAATTTTTGGAAATTTGATATTTAAGAAAAAACGTGATGGTAGACCACAATGTCCCGTTAATTCTCACCCTCATTAGTAAAACAGTGTTAATTCTCACCCTCATTAGTAAAACAGTGTTTAAATAAATAATAAAAAAAAAGAGATAGGGACGTTATTGTTATCAACATCAAGGTTTCTCTAGATATTTGAGTCCAATAGTCCGAGTGATATTTGAGTGAAATTCTGGACGATGCTACCTATATCTGAGTTGAGCGATGCCTTGTTTTAAGGGTTTCAGAGGGTTCAAGTATTTTTGGTTAGTTCAACCAAGACATAAGCACGATGGCAGAAACGTTTGGTGAAGAGCAATGGACCAGTGCCACAAACTCTCTTTGGGGAATTTGGTGCAGTAGAAACGGTCTCGTATATGGGGGCACCTTGGCATCTCAACAACAGTGGGCCAAATACTACGAGGCCATTTCCTGGGAGTATCATTGAGAGCAACTGGGACGGTATGCCTCAACTCTGTGATTTTCTCCTACCCGCAATTTTCTCCTGAAAGGGCGTAAATGTAAATATCAAATGACCGCTAAGTCCAACTACCCTAGCAGGCTAGCACTTCCCGAAATTTTTAATAATCAAAATAAAATAAAAAAAATATCAAAAAATGAAAGAATCTGAAAATTTTCGAAATATAAGTAGAACGAGTTAAATTATCTCATCCCTATAAACGGGACAATTTATTTCGTCCTTCTTAATCACTCAGTCCAATAACTAAACTAACTAACAAAAAAAAAAAAAAAACAGAGACGGAAAGATCCCTTCCGTCCAATGAATAATCTCCCTTGTTGAATAAATTACCTTGAAGCTAGGCGTGCAACAGCAGGAAAAAGCATATCTTTTACTCTCCCCTACTTACAAACTAAATCCATGCTCTTGGTAGATTGTATTCTTCTCCCTTACTTGTGAGGCCCACAACTTCTGATAGGTGGGTGAATACTAGTTATGTATATGCACCAGGTTTATTTAAGAGAAACTTGCCACCTCATTCCCCACTTACAAAGTGAATCCGGCTTGGTAGATCGTATAATAAAGAAATTCATTCGTATTCTGAATCTGTTGGACGGGAGGGATCTTACCGTCCCTCTTTTTTTTTTCTTACTTAGTTCATGAGTTAATTATTAAGTAGGACTCAGATTATTAAGAGGGACGGAATAAAATGTCATGTCCGTAGGGACGGCATAATTTAATCCGTTCTATTTATATTTCGAAATTTTTCAGATTCATTCATTTTTTTCAATATTTTTTTTATTTAATTTCGATTAATAAAAATTTCGGTGGCACTTCGGCAGTAAAAATAATTGGATACTTCATTCGAATTTGTATCCTCCCAGGTACCTAACCTGACTCGAGCAAATTACAAACCGAGAAGAATTAAAAAGAAAAACAAGAAGAAGAAAAAAACACGATACGCTTAACACGGCACCCCTACAATTAGTTGATCGCTTATTTTGGCACTATGCCTTTTCATATCTTATTAGACTGCTTTTGTAGTATGTATAATATGAGGGTCCTTTAATTTTATATAACATGGTACGAGGAATGATTTCTGTTGTACAAAGCATTTTTACTCCGGATCACAGCACTTGGAGCGCGTTGTCAACAGATTCCAGTGTGGCAGTGTGAACAAGTATAATTTAAGTATGAATCATATATAAATTTACTCTTGTATATAATTAACATTTATAAGAGAAAATACAAGATAAAGTGAAAATGTCTTGAATGATCGACTGTTAGCACCCCAAAAAAGGTATTTGACTTGTTTAACAAAGTATTTAATATATATGACAATCAATTCCGATACTCTTGTAACTTGTAAATCACCCTTTCTAATAAGATAAGTCTTTAAAAAATATTATAATAGCAAATAGGAAAAGAAACACACCGTTAGTAACACAAGAAAGAGAGGGAGAAAAAAAGGGAGGAGACTATACAAATAAAACTGCTATTGGATATTAAAAATAATATAGGCCAAAATTCACAAACTATAATGACAAAAATACAGACTTCTGCGTGTGTTTGGAGAAAGAGGAGAGCTAAGAACATATCTTGAGAAAACCATCTTCGGTCCCAGCAATAAACAATCTAGAAAATGGGAGAACGGCAATTGCAGAGATAGGAGAGAGATTTCTGACCCCTTTACCTGAGTACAAATATTGCGGCACCAACTGCTGCCATAAGAAAAAGAATAATCAAAAAGAGAAAAGCAAAGTTGAAGAACCAAAAAAATCTAAAACATAAAGAATAATGAGCAAAATTTTCATGCATGTGCCAAAAGAATGCTAAATTTATCGCATCCCCCTCTTTAGAGCAAGAAGTATTCTTACAGATAACACAATTAACCATCAGCACCTGTGTAGTATTTTCTTATTATTATAACTAACTTCATTTCTATGTTTCCACACAGACCTAGCCTTAAATATTATGCAGGGACATACAAGAAATAAGCCCAAATATAAATAAGAATTACATACATGGATGTTTGAGAGTGCAGAAAGAGAAGCGAGCGATATCTTGTTTCTAGAAATAGATATTATGTCCTGACCCCACATCGTAAAGCTTGATATTCCATCTGTATGCCCCCGAATTATGCAGGACTGAGACCCCAAATTCCTTGACAATTGTATTCATTAAATCATACGAGATGAGCCTTTGGGAGAAAGCAGCTAAATAAAGTTAAAGACTGAAATTAATGAGACATTAAAAGGAAAAATAGAGGTGTACCTTCTAAGGTCCCACAATCGCAAAGTTTTGTCAAGAGAACTTGATACAAGCATGTTATCCTTTAATGCCGCTAACTGTAGAGAGGACGGGATTGAAAGGTTGATCAGGAAACTTCATTAGCAAAATATTTGGCTCAATACAACTAGCATATGCCTACCGAATTTTCAGAGGAAACAGCAACTTGCGGGTCCAAAATATATGGCTCAATACACAAAATTACTATACAAAAATAATACAAGCAAAAATGCAAAAAATTGAACAAAAAGAGACATAGAAACCTTTGTAATATATCCATCATGAGCTCTCCAAGCAGCAACAATAGTACCACTCCGAGAGTCCAACAACCGACAATTTCCTGAACTTAGGCCAACAGCTGTGCAACAGGAAGTTGATGCCTGGGGCCCAGAGCAGATGGCAGATACTACAGATGAGAGCGAATTCTCGACCGACTCACTCCTCCATAGATGTAGTTTCTGTTCCCTTTCTACATCTATATACCTTCATTTTTTGAAGATATATCATTTTATCTGCTCTTATTTATTTATTTATTTTGAAATAAGGGTTCTCATTAACACCGACATCTATTTCTTTTCAGATGCCTCTTGTGGGAATTATACCTGTCTATAGAGAGGTAAGGCCCATCACCACCTGTGATAGCCATCACCATCTGACCTTACTTATTTAGTTGTTTAATTCTAGTTTTGTTTATTTTTAGAATTTATCAGTACCTGAGAGAACCATTTCCCATGCCGGCAACAAGTCTATCCTCAACTTCTAAAAAATGAAGGCAAGTGTAGAGGGCGCCTCCAGTGAAAGAACTGGACAGGATGCCTCCAGTGAGGCCGTTAGGTGTAAGCACGCTTGGCTGCTCAGATTCCACCCTGCTTATGCCTCGGACAGAGGAACTTGCACCAGTAACAGTACCAGACTCAGCATATGCGGTTATCAGCTTTCCAGTGATGGCATTCCACACATGTATTGTCCCATCGCATGAGGCAACCCGGCTGGTATTTGATAGCGTACATATGGAATTCACAACCTAGGTTTAACATCCACAAGAAAAATGACTTGAGTGTTTGCTATTGTAGGGTTGCGTGTATTTTCTCATCTATTAGTGGAAATGGTGGTTTTATGGGGAGGGAGGGTGGTGTCAAGTGTGTGCGTGTTGGGGAAATGTCTTGTGTCTTTTGTTTGAATATCAAAACTAACCTCATCATGGCCATCATAGCCTGAGACACAACTGGCAGTTGCAAGGTCCCACCTCTGGACACTTCCTCTGAAACAAGGCCCCACGCCTGCTGTAAAAACCGTGCATTCATCTGAGCATGTGGCCACCGACCTGACCACGCCCGGGTGGGCCCTAACTGAGTGGAATGCCAGCCCTTTCACCTTGCATGCAGAAGAAGAAAAAGAGAAACTAAAAGAGCATGAACTAGAATTGTCAACTGCCGGACCAGGATACCAGAACCACGGTACATAATCTGATGTGGCAACAGCAGGCTCGCTTTCTCGGTCTGGGCCTGGTCTTGCTGGAGGAATGATGGATCTGGTGGCTTGGGATTGAGGCTTCGACCAACCAGCCCCATTTAGGAGAATTCTTGCAGGATCGGAGGAGGATTTTACAAAATTGCCCCTCTGAGATGTTGTTGCTGATTCCTCGCTGCTCCTATAAGCTTCTCCATATGAGTCCCACTGCAATTTTATGAAATTAGAAAATCTGCTTGTTCACCTGGCTACCCAGGCCCAATCATGATATACCACCTAGTATCTTGTGCCGCAAGGTGCCAAGAAAGTAGCAGTACAAAATATTTCTTTTACAGTTAACTTTCTGCTTGTGGAGGGGAAAAAAGTGATCACGTTTTTGTACCAAAGAGTGCCAAAGCCAAGATATTTTGGCAGTGGTGCCATTTAAAGAGGTATGTAAGTAATTACTGTTGTATAATAATTGAAATCAATATATTTATAAGGGGTGGTTTTGAAAATACAATGGGATGAATTGACCCACTGTCTCATGTAGCTTGCAATGGTAACACCACTAGTGCAGTGTATTACCTTCCAATTGTAAAGCTTAAGAAGTGATTGTTCCAAGAGAAACCATGTGCTGCAACACTGGCGGAGCTTCTCTATCCCCATAAAAGATGCCAAGAATGGGTACAATACCAACCTAATACATTAATTATTCGACAATATTAGAACACGAAATTGAGAGAGAGAGAGAGAGAGAGCATGTGTTTTATGGCTCCTACATGAGGTCTCTCCTTGATTCAAGCTTATAGTTGTGTAATTTTTGTTCTGATAACTTCAAGTCCTTATCAGAGGAGCTGGGCCCTATAGCCGATGAATTAAATGCTAGCTCTGCAAACAGCTCCTTCATTTGCGGTAAAATATGCACTACAGTCTGTTCTGGGCCAATCCTCTGGCAAAGCCTGGTAAGTGTAGTTGCTGCAACCTGGACCACAAAAAGGGCAAAAGAAAATTATCGATACATACTAAAAGTTTCAAAAAGAATGAGAAATCAATTTGAAACAGACACTAAAAAATGTGGGAGTAAGAACAAATTATTACAATCTATGGTAACATTTGGACATCGTACCTGTATGTCCTGCTTGGTACAAGACCTGTAGTGGTTTTTTTACCAGTCCGGCCTAAATTATATAAAATGAAATTTTGCTACACTTACTATTTATAAATGTCATTATTTTCTATTCTTTTAGATTGTATACCTGGGTCACATGGAGATCCAGCTGATTGTGAGTCAGAATCTTGACATGTAACAAGGTTTGATCCTAAAAATTAAAGAACAACCCAAGTATGTCCTCTTATAGTAATTTAAGCTGAAAATAAAGAAGGAAATGAAAACATAAACTAGGGATCGATGGTTCAATATACCAAAAAAGATACCAGAACTCTTTTTTCGTCCCATCTGATTTTTTATAAAGTAAAAGACACAAACCTGAACGAATTCTTTAAGGACTGATTGGACTGAGAGAACTGATATTAAACCATCTAAAGTAGACAGACAGTCAATTAATGCAAGAGAATTCCAACTTTGTTGTGGCTCGGGCTTGTTTATCTGAGATGGATCAGTACAGTAAACTATAGCCCCCTTCAATAGTGGTAAGAGGTGCTTCGCAATGAAATTCTCCCCAAAAGTGCCACCTAGCCAAACGACAATGTGCATTAATTCCTATTATGGAGCTCGCTCCTATAATTCTTGGTTTTTTTTATAGAATGTGTATGGATACCTATTCGAACTAAGGTATCAATACCATCATCACAAATCCCTTTACCAAAGTACTGGATCAGGGGCAAAATTGTCTGCAAAAAGATTAATCTATTATTTACTAATTTCAATAGTTATACCAAAAGAGTAATTTAAAAGAGAATAAATAAGTAATAAAAATGCATGCCTGATGGATAGTGACTGGAATGCCAAGATCTTCACACGAACCAATCAAAACAACTGATGCGGCCGAAGCACTCTTCTTGTTTGGTGTATTGAACAGGTTTGCAATTATTAGGGAGTGAACATTTTCCATGTAAGCTTCCTTTCCTATTTTCTTCCACAAATCATGAACAAATGAATCTTGGAGAATTGATATCTTCAGATGAGAATATTCTGATGCCTAGCAAAAGTTTACATAAAAAACATATAAATAATACAGTCACCATGTTACTGGGTGAACCAAGACCCCAACCAGTTTCACCACAGCTAAACCTCCTTTCTGTCCTTTTCTTTCTTGATTTTTCTTTGCATGAGGGAGAGGGGAGGCAGTTCTCGCTTTTGGGTTGGGTCTGGTATATGAAAGAAGTAATAAAGTATTAATTTAAAATTATTAACCAGCCTGAAGAATTTTTTGAATGAGAGGTAAGATTAAATCCCTTGTGGCCTGCCTCGTCAGACATCTCAGAAGCTCTCTTAGCAGAGAGACAGCTGTCTCAGCCTCTGCATCTGGCACAGCTGTCAGAATGAGTTGAACACAGAATGGCACGCATGCCTCAGCTGCCAGAGAACCCATTTCCTTAAGTGCACCCTTGGAAGCAAGCATGCATGCGTACTTAAGGCGTAGTGCAGGACTGCAGTTGAGCTGAAGCGGTGCAAGGAATGTGTAAGCTGATCGAAATGTCTGAGGGAAGTACTTTGAATCCAATAAGCCTTTTGCTGATGGTCTCCTAAAAAAACATATATAAAACAATAGAATTGTGAATTATACAATCCACTTGTAATTTGGTGCTGTAACTGGTCTCATTCTTGCCAAGTAGGACTCAGATCTATGTAGATTCTTGTCAATTATCAAAAGGTTTCTGCCAGCCCAACATTGCTTAAAGAATAGTTAGGGTCAATATGTCAATAAACTAAAAGGCACAAAAGGTTGGGTTTCACATGCTTTACTGGTGAGGGCCCTTCCTGTCATGGTACAATTATGACGAGAAAGAGAGAGAGAGAGAGAGATGATGATGACTGATGCGACTTTATATTTAAGTTTACTGCAAAACTTGGCAACGCTATAAAGAATTTAAAGAGAGAGAGAGAGAGTAACAATACCTCTTCCAATCTCTTTCAATACAAGATTGAACCAGGAGTGCAACATGAGGAGGCAGCTCTTGCATCAGTGCCGGCATCACCCCACATTCTCTATATGCTTGAAGAGATACTGGGTTGAAAAAAGGCTTATGCAAATACAGCTCAGCCAATATACAACCGACTGAAAATACATCATTAGCGCAATTTTGTGAAAATGCTGCTGAATTACAGGACTTCTGCTTCCAATTCAGCATCTCAGGGTACCCTACCGGCATTCTATCTTCGGTCTCCTCAAAACAGTCCATAAAGGTACCAGAATCAAACTCTAATATTGGTCCTGGCATTGGTACCTGTAACCCCATAATGGGCAGGCAGGATATTTCACGATCAAAACTTTCATGGTAGTCATACACCGAATCTAGACCCTGCTCGTGATCAGAAAACAAAATGGCCTCTTCCAAACTTTCCAAATAATATAGGGGATCGTTAGAAAAATTACGCATAGGATGTGGTTTCGTAAACAGCTGTCTCCGGCCAGTGGACCTTGGCCTTGCTACATTAGCATGAGGCAACATCACATTTTTAGCCTTGACAGCATGATCACCCGACATTTTATATCCAAATGTCAAGTCAATCCAATGGTGGAGATTTCTTGACACAACATCACTCTCCAGTGCCTCCCGATGTAGCTTTATAAATTCCTCCCTGGACTTAGCCCATGGGGGAACAGCCAGGTCGCTCATCTTAGAATGCAACGAAACAAAAACCCTAGGATCTGTATAAAATTCAGGTATGCACTCATCTGGAGTCCACTGGTACAGCCGAACCATGGTAGAGGGATACTCATTTGGTTCATAGACCTGGCGCACTGCGGATCTAAGGAGAGAAAGAGGCAGCCGCCTGGCCTTATAGCTACAAACTGCTAGTTCAGACAAGCACTCATCAGAGACGTGATGAGGTACTTCTGACGAGGCGTATGTAAAGTCAAGTTGTTCGTCTCCTTTTGCAAGTCTCCATTTTGATTTTGTCAAGTCTCGCCAGCCTGATTTTGAACTTTTGTCCGGCTTCTCTGTGAAATCTATGACCCACGGCATGACTATATGAAACGTAGGGTCACTCCACCTCCTCCCAGCAAGTTTATTTAAGAGGAGAAGGTAATCAAAATTACTCATTTGTCCCTTCCACCATTTCTCAAATCCGGCTTTCCATTCCAATGAGCTAACCTTCACAAACTCCAAGGAGCTCATCTTACATAGGCATTCGTTTCCTTGCAAAGGTTTTTCTGGAAAACCTGAGTTCTGTTTTACAAGTACTGTGTCAGTTATGCTAAGCCAAGCCCACAGGGAATCGATTAAGTGAATGGTAGAAGGTTTCACATTACCATGAGAAATCCCTAGTTCATGCATATGGGCAATGGCAGATACTATCTGATACACCAAGAATCTCACATACCAGTCTGACTGTAAAGCCGAAGGACTAAAATGAAAAATACTCTCTAGAGTGTATGAACCCCTAGGTTGCAATAGAAAGTGATAATTGGCTTTTTCTAGAAACCCTAGAGTTGGACAGATGTTGGGGTGTCTCACTGTACTAGCTGTACTTGCCACACTATCAAACAAGTGAAATCCAACTTGATTGAAGAAATTAAAACCATAACAACCAGCCTTTTGACCTTCCAAAAGTAGAATTAGGGATGACATCACGTGGTCTTCAGTCGATTCATGCAAATAGCTTGAAATGACTTCCTTGAGGGTAAGTGATGACCCTCTTCCAACATAGGGCATGGTCATCAATCTAGAAATAGTATCCATGAAAAATGGTTTTTCTGATGAAGTCTCTGATGTACTGTACCAATACCAGTTAAATAAGAAAAAGTTACCCTTTCAAATGTTAACTGAAAACGATTAAAAGATCATTCAAATTTAGGATCACATATTTCTAATTAGGATAATTAACATACAGATCAGAAGGTTAACAAAAATTATAAAAAAAACATACTCTTGCAGTTCTGAACTCGTCTCCATGCCTATGCATAGTGCCACAACAATGAACTGAGCAGAGATTAAGTCACTAAAAATTGTTACAAATAAAAATCTGAGTTAACTGGTAACAAATAACAAGATAAGCTTATCAAAGGACTAGCATAACTTCTATTAATGTTTAGCTTTCTAAAAATCAATCTATATGTGTGTGCACAAACAATTAAAAATTACCTTCCTGCGTTTCCTGATTTGCTATCAGCAGATATCTACAGCAAAAGGGAAATATTTTTTTTTACATAGAGATATGAGAAAATAGAAGTGTGCACTTGTGATTGTTGTAACAATACACACTAAAATGGTATATCACACTGAGGTTGGACGTTCTTATTTAATGACATTGTTGACTATTAATTCAGAGATATTTGCATGCGACTCAAATGGCATGCCAGAAAGGGTAAAGATTCTGGAATTAAATAGTAAAGAATTTAATCTTTCATATTGTGCTTGGTTACAGAATACTGTCATCAAGAAGAAAAAGAAAACTTGACAAAAGCATGCAATTGCCAATAGTTAGAATAGAATGATACAAATTGGGATCTCAAGTAAATTATGTAATATCTAACTAACCAATGGGGTTGACAACAAACCAGCTTTACCACCGTAAAGAATAAACTGAAACGCTAGAATCAAGAGTCAACTAAATATAATTTAAACCACAATTCAGAAATAAGCCATGTTTACCTCAAATATGGCACCAGCAATAGCCAGATCAGTTTTACAAAAGAAATAGCCACAAGAGAACAAATAGACACATAGTAAACAACTTGTACACACATTTCCTACAAATGTTTATCTACATATTGGACGACGAGGTACCTGGACAACGGCAGAAGAGGCGAACGGGAGAGCAGAATCAGAGAAGCCGTGGATAAACGACACGTCACTCTCGCTGGAGAAGTCCGCTAGGATTCGTTGCTCGAGGCACTCCACGCATGGTGGCAGAGGTCGTTGTATCTCCGCTTCCATCCGTTCTCCGGCGAGTGGCGGAGGGGGGAGGGATGAGAAGGAAGAGCTGTGGAGTGAATCAGAAAAAAACGCAGGCTGTTTCACTCGATTTTTATACACCCGTCTACTAAAGCTGACGTGTCAGTCTTTCAGTGGCTCCCTACCATCGGTAATTTGAAAATCAATAATGTTGTTTCATTTTCATTTTTTGGGAAAAATGAAATAACTGTGTTGCATCTTGCATGGCCTATTATTTATGTTAACATAATAAATACTATATTATTTATTAAAAACATATTCATTTGGCGTTCGCAAAATTGCGCCGACAAACCGAGTTCACAATTGGAAAAAACAAAACAATGTTTTTCACTTTATTTGCACAACCATTCTCCACAGATTTCATTTTATTAATCACCAAGTACCAACCGATCATATTTATCAATAACACCGTCTCAGAATTCAAAATGATTAAGAATTCGTGTGCTGCAATTTTCAACATTTCAGGTAATCAGAATCCCAAAGAATTAAAGTCGAGGTGAAGTAAATAGTAATGGTGATGATGATGATGATAGTAGTAAACAGGTAAGTAAATAATTACATAAACGAACAAGTGAAGAAATCGCGAATTTTACATATCATAAATAAAAGAAAGCCATTAACAGCGTAACAATACAACCGGTAGCTATAAATATTAGCATAATAGTAATACTAGCATATTTATAGAAGATTGAGATTAGATTTAACATACACAAATCAAAATTAACCTACAATACACCGTTCAAATTGGATCCAGGTTCAAAATCCAAGATCCAACAAACCATCAAACCCATTTTTTTCTGCTACCGATCGCGTTAGGTCATACACGTGCACAAATCAAGCTAGGCTAAATGCTCAACTTAAAATATCCTTAATAAAGTAAAAAAAAAAAGAACCCACATCATTCACTCACTCGGCCGACGTACAAAATGACCATTTCGCCCACGCCCACGATACCTCGACCCAGTCGCACCTCTATTACCCCCCTCCATCCCGTCCTCCCCATTTACTCTCTGGTATGATCCGGCAACTGGCTGGAGGTCCCTATCAATTTCTCTCTCTTCACTGGTGCCAGACTTGTATTGACGGGCATTACCACGCTGACGACGGGGACCAGCACTACCAGTATCCTCAATAGCATTAGATGTAACTGGCTTATCCTCATCTTGACCCCTATCAGAAATAGGCCCTGCCTTGTCAGATACAACCTTCTGCCAACCAACACTACCTCTTCCATGAGAATATCCATGAGATTGAGATTTTGGTTTCCACTGCGACCTTGTATTGGTGCTGTAATTCAAAACCTCACAACTGCCAGATTCCATGTTCTCTGACTTCCCCTCCATTCCAGTTATTGTACCATCAACAATTTCACCGATGTTTTCTATTTCCCTGCGGGTGGCACCATGACCTATATAGTTGCTACCTGTTGCCTTGTATAACTTATGGCCATTGTGGCGCCTTGGCCGGCCATCTGGGTTGCTATCTTCATAGTCCTTTGGGGCAGGGGATGGCATGACCAACTGTGTGTCAGATGCTGCCGGAGTTTTCTCACCATCAGTAGGATTATGAAACATTGCCTCGTTTTCAACTGGGCCCACCCTTTGACGCCATGAAGTATGAGGCTTGCCACCACGCCTTGTTGATTTGTTAAAATTATTTGTACTATTACCGCTATTAATTGTCCGGGCATCAACCTCACCAGCCTTAGCTTCAGGAGGCAATAAAATTTCTCCAGGTTTTATATCAGTAGACTCATCAGGCTTCTTCTCTAGTCGAGACAACTGGGGCTTTGGAACATACCTCTCTATTTCAGCTCTTTTTGTTTTAACACCTGTATGCACCTCACCATCATTCTTCACTGCAGCTACAGTTGCACCGGTATCTAAAGCATGGGTGTTTTCTTCTTTAGGGTGTTTAACTGGGGCCCACATGACAGTCTCATTACTGTGAGACTTGTCAGAAATTGTCCTGTTGTTTCTGACCGGCCGCCTCTGTTGTTGTGCTTTCCAATGTGGACCCATCCTATTACTACCGCCACCAGCACGCAACTCTACTTCAAGCAGTTTAGAAACTTCCTTGCCAGAATCTTCAGGTGGCACTGAGTTAGGGTTCTCAGATGTTGGTGCAGTGGAGGAAATGCTCTCTATCTTCTCATTTAATCCCTTCACTGACCTCTCTTCTCCTGGTGCAACAGATTGTACTGGTACTGATACTGGCATCATCACCTCCATCTTGTTTCTGCTTTTAAAGTTTCTATTTCCTCTCTTGCGATGGTGAGCAACTGTATCATCATTGTGCTGCATACTTTCACTAACCGAGACATCAGTTTGTCTCGGGGGATCAGTTGGATTCTCCGAGATGGCTCCCACATTTGTCATTTTATCAGCAGTTCTCAGCTCCGGTGAAGCATTCAAGTTACTATTATGCCTCTTCTTGTATCCTATTGGTTTTCCATGATGGTGTCTTGCATGAGAAGATGTACCAGTACCATCACTGACAGCGGCAACTGTACCAGTATTGACACCAGAACCAACACCAAGAACACCTGCATCTGAACTTGTCTTCTTGGAGGAGATCGGTACTTCTGAAATGTGGGTCACTTCTCCTGTTGTGATCTGCACTTCTGAAATTGTGCCGAAGGAAAGAGTCACAGTAGCGACACCACTAGTCTCAGCACTTTTCAGAGGTACTTCTTGGAGATGTGTATCGGTCATAATAACATCTGAGGGCTCTTGCTGGACATGGGAATCACTGATGGTCAGAGAGGGGTCAGACTCTCTGTGGACTGGTTCCTTTTGCGTGGTGGCGCGGCGGTTGAGTGCTTCAAGCTTTGCAAGAGCCTTGGCCCTCTGCTCACGAATTCTTTCTTCTTCTTCCCTTTGTAGCTCCTTTGCACGCTGTGCTGCTTTCTCCTTGAGCAGTGCACGCTTCATGATAATAAGAAGTAAAATAGAAATAAAAAAAATTAATCCACATACACAAGACAGGCTCCAACCAACAAAAAGACCAGTCTATAATAACCAAAAAGTCAGATGCCCAAGTAATGTTGTCCATACCTGGATTTCATATTCAGCTGGATCAGGAGGAGGCAGATTTGAATCAGAAACCATATCAGCATCTCCCTTTTGCAGACTAAGAACCTTGTCAGAGCCAGTAGTAGCAGTATTATCCAAAAGGGCCTCATTTTTTACTGGAACGGCTTGATGCGGTACTTGTACAGGCCTCTGTCTCATCCTTCTCTGTTCATTCGATCTTCTCTCTGCATGGTGCTGTCGTACAGAAGTAACCTCCTCTCCAGTTCTTGGGAGACTGGACATGCCTCCAGCTTCACTAACACCACTGGGGGTCCCCAAAATACTCTCCCCAGGTCTTGGCTTCTCCTCTTTAATCTCAGAATGAGATGACTCCAAGCTGCGGGCTTTGCTATTTAGCTCCTCAATTTTCTGGATTAGTGCAGTGTTTTTTCTGACAATAGGCTGTTGCTGGTTCTCAGAGAGCTCTGCTGAGTGGTCCTTGCCACGGTTCATGATACTTGGTTCTGGTTGTTTCTCATCTTTCTTCTCCTCTTCTCTGTGTTTGAGCAAAACATACTGCTTTGGAGCCGCATCAGATCCCGTCACAGAAGATCTTGGGGACTGATTCTGACCTTGGTTCAATATTGCTTGCTGATTATTATTACTATTATTATAATTACTTCTATTGTTGTTATGATTATGACCACGAATCCCATAAAACCCAGCGCGTGATGGACCATAATATCCACCTTCATATGAAACAGGAGGAACTGGTGCATATGGAGCATGTGGACCAGGTCTTCCCGGAATGCTAACAGGATGAGCAGGTAACATGTAAGGTGGGGGCATGTGGGGCCGTGGTGCTGATTCAGCATTTGGCGGTCGGAAATGGGGAGGTGGAGGATAGTAGACAAAAGGGTCAATTGGGTAATTGTTGGGCGGTCCCGATGGTCTATACGGACCTGGTCCATGTGGAGCAGCTGCATGGGGACCTGGTGGATACCACATGGCACCTTCAGGAGTTTGTTGCATTGGTTGAGGTGGTGGGGCCCGCCATGAAGCATCATATTGAGGTGGTGGTACAGGTAGGACGATGTTTGGTTGGTTCGGACGGGGTTGGCGATATTGATGGGTCGGGTACTGATATGGGGTCTCTGAGTACCAGTTGGCATTTGATGGGTCGTCAGTCATTAAAATGTTGACACTTTGGGTTTGGGGAGGGCCATCAGTTGTTTTTGCAAAATCACCTGAAATTAAAAAATGAAATTAATATGCAATATTAGTTGTATGTTGATGAAAGATTTTGACTTCCTAGCCAAAGCAACGTTCTTTTGGTACTTCGCTATTTTTAATGTTATTTTTCCATCCGGTCTTGAAATTAATATTGTACACTTTTTGGTACTACATGGACGAAACTGTCTGCTATAAAAGTTCACACTACCATAACTGTTGATATTCCCAGCCAAAGCAATGTTATTTTGGCACTTCGCAATTTTTTAACATTTTTGTCCAGTCTTGGTGTGTTACACCAAGTTTTTTGTTTGATCTTGTAATTAAAAATTGTACACTTTTGGTTTTGGCACTTTGTGATCAAAACTGTAAGCTATAAAAGCTTGAAACTAAAATAAATCAAACAGAAGGCAACTAAATTGACCAAAAACTGTTTGTATAAACTAAATTGAGAATAGGCTATTCTTGGGATTAGGCTATTCAGAATAGCTTATTCAGCGTTTGGTCGGGTTAGAATAGCTAGAATAGGGAATTCAAATTTTTTGTCTTATTAGAATAGGCTATTCCTAAGGGTTTTGAGATTTGGCCATTCTAATAAGACAAACAATAACTATGCTAGATTTCACTATTCTAGCTATTTTTGTTTTGCAACCAAACATGCCAAGAACTCCAAATCCAGCACTATATTGCCTGAATACTTTTTCTTGTGAATATCTTAAACTATGTTAGGAAATGTTTGCAGGTATTGTTAATGTCAAAAGTCATTGCTATTACAATAAACATTTGGAGTCGTTTTCTAGTTCCCATTAAGTAAATAAATAACATACCAGAATTAGGTGCGTTAGTCATGTTATCTTCACCAGACCCAGAAGTTGGCCTTACCTGCGAATCATGACCTGCATTTATACGACAAATATTAAAAAGTCAAATAATGTGAGACAAGTAATAAAATACATTGCAGAAAGTGGTATAAAAACATACCTGGTGACAGGGTATCAATTGCTTCTTTAGGTCTAGCATCTCTACCCATACCAGATGTGGGCCGACCATGCGAACTGTGACCTACTCATAGCAATTGATGAAATTTTCAAGTTCATTAAGCATCACGTGAAAACATAATAATTAAAAGTCACACACACACACACACATATTTCAAGAACATCAGAACTTGAAGAAAATGTTCAAATTCTAAACAAGCAAATTTGACAGACACCGGAGAAAGAAAAGCACCTCTACAGGCCTCGGCAGGCTTTTCAGACCCCAGTGTTGGGAAATCTCCAGAACTAAGCGTAAAACCCTACATGAGAAAGTATTAAATACATAAATGGATATGGTTCAAATGACTTGCTGGAGCAGATGACAGGAAAGAAATGTGACTGACACGCCCTTTTTGTTTTTACTTGGAATTCTGTTTCTATCTCTTAGCTTATATTTTGACTCAAACTCAAATTGTAAGAGTCTACAAGAAGCCAAATTTTAGATAAAGCACAAAACAAATCAATTGACAAAAACAATAAAAAATGATCACAACACCCATGCGGTTCCAAATACAACCCAACTGGTAAAATCCTCAACTGAATTGAAAAATCTGGGATGAAAAAATTATGCTACCAAGTTTTGTGCAAGTACCTAGATATCAAGATCTATGTCGCATTGATATAGCCACACGACGTAGACAGAGGTATGGAATGTACATGGCATGACCATTGGACATGGCTATATTAATTAAAATATTAATAAATTTATTATAACAATACTAAAATATATGTATAAAACTATGTTTAGAGAATCAAACAGTCAACAAGAGACTTGTATCAAAGAACAAGTGTCATTGTTATCAAGCAAAAACTGTATATTTATTTTTATGTATATATAAATATAAAAATAATTAATACACTTTGGTTCATGATATCGCAAAAGGGTTGCTATCTTGGCGGTTGAATGTGTTGCCTATTAAGTCAATTACTAAACTATCATGGGTACAAATCAAGTACCCATGTACATCGGATTATTTGTGCCATCTCCCATGCATATCTGCAGATCCAATGCTCACCTAGCCTTCAACTGCAGACCAAACCAAGTGTTTACCATGTCCAACACATCTCTTGACACATCAAGCACTTGTCATCAGTAGTCACAATTTAAGAAGTGTTGTGATACATGGCTCCGGACTCTTAGCATATTATATTCATACTCTATAATTCTGGTACAGGATCGAAAGTAGAAATAGGCATATACCACAATACGAGTGCATACCTTACTTTCCCCTGAGCTCTCGGCAAAACGCGACAAGTGTGAACTTCCAGGCCGAGTATCTGCACTTCTAGGGCGATTCGGCGATGAAAGGTGCCCTGAAGCAAAGGACCCAGAAGCTGAGGAGGGGCGCGAGTTTGAGCCCCACACATGAGATGGATCAGGACCTAGCATTCTATCTGTGTTACCAGTCGACGGGCGGGTACTAGACCCAGATGAACCAGGCCGACCCATAAGGTCAGGAGGAGAGCTGGCAGTACCATCAGTTTTAGGAGAGAGAATGGAAGATGAGTTCCATGCATTTGATGAAGAAGTTGGTCTACTTCCCCATGTAATTGTGCCCCTAAGAAGGATATTTGCATACTTACCTGGTTAGACTCGTCTGTTTGGAATTATGACCTTGTAAGTCAAATCGTAAATTGAGTTGCTATTTTCCTATAATGCTCCAAGGAGGAATTACTAATCTAGTTGCAATAAACTACCTTTTGTTGGTACCAGGGGAAGTGTGGATATAAAAAGTGCACTAGTTAAACAGTTAACCATCCTTAAAAATGAAACGGAAACCTGTTTATCTGTATTTCAAACTTCTATTTGCTCAATAAAAAGGGTACCTACTCATCAGCCCTAAAAGTTTCTACAGGTACAAGTACACCATCGCACAACTTTCATACAAGTCACTTCTGAATGGCAATGAAAAATAAGTAATTTCACCAATGTCATCAGAGATTGTGTTACTTGTATAAACAATCTAAATTTTTGCAGGCATACAAGTTTCAAAAGCCCATTTTGAAGAACAATTAATTACATCATTATTTGATGAAAAAAACTAAATTTATAGTATGCAGGAGCAATAACAAGAAACATGTTGCAAAATTGACAAGTAAAATAGAGGGGGCTCACTTTGGGACAATTTCAACATTGGGGTCCAGGCCATGGTTCTCCAACCTTCAAATGTGATCCAAGAGGTCAAAAACAATTCTTCAGAAAGAAAAAGAAAAATGTATGTATGTCGAGAGTATGGATACAAATGATACCTTTGACTAGGCAGGTTGATCGGTTTAGGTACTTTTCCCAAGACTGTCATGCCAGACTTTCGGGAAGAACCCCATCTATATTAATTGAAAAAAAATATAGTTAATAAGCAAAATTGTGTAAATTCTAGTTACAATGAGGTACACAGCAATGCAAGAATTACAATGCAGCCCATTGCTAGCCTATACCACCAGTACAGCGTCCAGCTTGTATAGTATGGTAGTAACTACTATTGTTTATTCTTTTTCTGGCTGTGCAACTTCTACTTTTTACTTCTTACATTTTTTCATTTACTATCTTGTGGGGGTGGTTGGTCTCAACTCTCAAGGTTGAGCTCCAATCCATAAACAAAAGAAAGGTATCTTTCTCTCTCTTTTTTTTTGGTTTCTGAACTTGAATCAAAGTAGTATCCAGTGACATCCTAGTACCCTACTACACATCTGCAGATTCAGAATTGAGCAAACAAATATTATACGTACCGCCGATCCGCTGTCAATGTACCGGAAGCCATGTTTCAATCTCTCAACAATCATCAATCATATATGTACCTTAATTTGCATAAATAGAAAGGAAACATAAATAACATTCATAAGAAATCAGATATATAGCTCGAGATAAAAGTTATGAAGATTTAAACCAGAACATAATTTAAAATAAAAGAACCATCAAGTTGCAGTAGTTTATTTTTGTTATTCTTTTTGGTCAATGAGGAATAAATTGTTCCACTGGTATCATAATTAATATAATTCTAATGATACTGCAAAAGTTAGTATGATTGTAAGCAGAGCTGGAGCCAGGTGTTAGCCAGAGGGGGGCCAGCGCCAGCCCCACCACCCCCACCCCCGTATTGTATTGTTGGTGAAGTACCTTACTTAAACCTAGGATAGCATGCAATAGCCGCTCCATTGTTGCGTTCCTACCATGGTTTGGAATATCTATCTATCGGGAGCCTACGATCCAATTCGATAATTTGGAGATTTTCCAAAACCCTTGAATCGGAAGAAACTCACCTTATTTCCGAGTTACACGGATTATTCTTCCTTGTAGATTATTTGTGACTGACTGATTCTACAGATTTGATTTTACCGATTCCTGAAAGCAAAGGCAGAGGTGGATCTAATCGATCGATGATCGGAAGAGATATTTGGGGATAGCGTGAAGTGTTTTTCGTTAATTAAGGAGAAAGAAGATGAGTCCGTCGGCTAGGGCTGTTAATGGATACTATGATAATCCGGTCTCCGATAGGTTATTGGATATCAATCCGAGTCCATTCGTACCGCGGATCCAATATTGAAATTTTTGGGAACCCATTTTTACAGAGTAGTTTTTAGTGCGTACAGAGTTCGAATTTTTGATGGACCAAAATATCCCTGATCATCAGCGTTCGAATTTTACAGAGTAAATCTTCTGCCTTTGATGTAGGGGTATTTTGGTCCATCAAAAATTCGAACTCTGTACGCACTAAAAACTGCTCTGTAAAAATGGGTTCCCAAATTTTTGAATGGCTCATGAAATACTGTGCGTGTGTGCGTGTGGGCTGATTTTCACACGCATAATAAACAGCCAAACAGGCCATTAGAATTCGTCTGATTTTGTACGGTTCAGATTCAAAATTTGTAAAATTCAACAAATAATATTGTTCTTGTTATAAAATAAAGATAAACAAACATAAATAAGATGAAGAGAGTTTAAAAGATGATAATCTCTTTATTCATATATTTCTCATATATATAATACAATATTACAATGTCAAAAAATGACAATCTATTTATTCATATATTTCTCATGTATATAATATAATATTACAATGCCATATATTTATAGGTTACAAATTGTACATGAAAAACTATTACAATAATAAATAAGAGAATAGATTCCAAATAATAGTGGATATGAATTTCAATGGTAGTGGAATAGTGGAGAAGTGAATAAGAATTAATACTGGAAGTTACAAAATAAATGACAACCACATATTTATAATATATTCATAACAGTTCTAACATTAAGTCTATTTTTATTTACTTTATAATTATATCTACCACGTGAAAATTAGGTAAATGAGTCATGTAAATGAGTTTAGTTAAAGTTGTTATTTTTAATATGTTTGTCTATGAGTGAGGCTGTGGTAGTATGGTATTGTGCATAAGCAAAATCTTTACTTTTAAAGTTTGGACTATCGATCTAAACCGATCAATCCACAGAGACAGAACAATAAGCTTTATTCTTCTGCATTGACAGGAGAGGTGTATCTCATACGCTTTGTTCTTCTGCATTGACTCGAACTACCATTTCCTAAAGAAAGCTTATTGTTCTGTCTCCGTGAATTCTTCTGCATCAACATGCTTTTCATATAAAAATGTACTTGTAGATAAAAAAAATCATTTTTATAAAAAAATACTATTTTCTAAGATTTTTTTTTACTATTTATTTAGATAGAAAAAAAATCACTTTATCTAAAAATTCTATATCATTGAAGACTGGTAATTTTCTACATATCTAAAAAAATAATAAACAAATTCTAAAAAAAAAAAGGGTTAAAATGCATCATTGGTTTGTGCTCGAATCATATTTCACATCCTTATCTCTATTTTTAAAGTCCGAATAGTCAATCCAAATAACTCAGCATTATCTTCATATTAAAATGTACTTGGAGACCAAATTTTATATTTTTTTTGAATTTTTTATTATTTTTTAGATAAGTATGATCATCTGAAAACAGTGATGTTGTAGTCTGCTTCTGTTCCTTTTGCAAGATCATGGAATTAAAGGAAGAGGTGTAGTTTTTCCCAGCCAATAAAAGAAAGATAAAAGAGAGTTGTACCTATCAAAGTCTCAAAAATATAAATTTTGGTCTTTTAAGCACATTTTAAGAACAAGGCTATGGTACTATATATAGTGCGTATTGATTTGCACTATGAACTTGAATTCAAATCCGTTGCTTGCTAAATTGGCAAGCAGGACTCTACTTTTTCAAATTTAATCATTGAATTTTTTTCATGCATGAATCTCAACATAGATGAATGATTTGATTTGGAAAAGCAAGGTCATGCTTGCCCATTTGGCAGGCAACGAGTCGGTTCTCTATAAACTCGAATTTTTAATTTGAAAATCTTAACGATCGATCTGAACCATTTAACATAGTCTCCATATAAATATGTACCTGTAAACAAAAATTTACATTTTTAGAATATTTTTTTAGATAAGTAGAAAATCACTTGATCTAAAAATTATGGACCATCCAAAAACAACGGTAATTTTCTACCCATCTAAACAAATAGTACAAACTAAAAAAATATATAAAATTTAGTTAACAAGTACACATTTATATGGAGACCATGTTCAATGGTTCGAATCGATTGTTAGGGTTTTGAAAATAAAAATATTGATCCGCAGCGTGGACCAACCCGCATGCATAGTTACATAGTATCACTCGCATTTTAATATAAAAATCATGTTGAGCGGTTCGGATAGACTATTCATACTTTGATAATGGAGATAAAAATGTAGAGCATTATTGAAATACAAAATCAATGGTGTATTTTAACCACACTCTTTAAGCAATAGTAATTGTAAAATTATCAAATACCGAAAAAGTAATTTCTTTTTTACCATGTTAGCAAAAAGAAAACTGCAGGGATCAAAATATTAAGAGCCTGTTCATTTGTCACGGGATTACACGGGATGGGATTTGACGGGGATGGGAACCCACTTTTGAAAATGTGGGAACCCATGAATAGGGTTACGCACGGGATTGATTATGGGAATGTGGTGAAATGAGTGTTCGGTTGTACTGTGGGATTAGTTGTGGGAAATCTTATTTTTTCATCTAAAATGTTTGATATTAATAAAATTACAATAATACAATTAAATAATAATATTATATATAGAAAACCTTTCTTCTTCTTTTTTTACTAAAATGGATACAGATAATATAAGAAAAATATTTATAAATAAATGAAAAACAATAAGGAAACAACAATTTAATTTTACAAAAAATGAATATTTAAAATATGTGAAATGTATGCATTCAAATTTTTTGATACTAACGTTTATATTTTTGTAATTCTTAAATCCAATTGATGAATATATACATTTATTTAACATTTTTGAATACATACATCCATGTTTTCAACATAATTTTGTTATTGTTTGAAATTAAGAAATTTCTTATAAAAATTAGAAGGTTTGATTTTATTTTTATTTAGAAAAAATAAAATTTGCATAAAAAATAAGAGAGGATCATTGAATTATTTCCATTTAGATGTCAAGGCTCACCAACAGCCACATGCTTTAATTATTAAAAAAAAAAATCAAGTCCGGATATGGACCAATTCATTAGTCCCACATTTAAAAAGAGCAAGTTTTTTTGCCTCTTTATATATAGGAGGAGGAGAGTGCATGATGAGACAAAAAAGTTAGAGATGAGTACACAGTTGGAGGTCACGTGGAAGAGAGGCACTAATTTCGAAATGGGCCAAAAAGGGAGAGAGATATTGGGAAAAGAAAAATTCAATCTGAGCTCGTGTTTTTGAACCCAGAAAATTGCACTGAAATAGGAACATATGGGATGAAATTGCACTGAAATAGGAACAACTGGGATGAAAACGTAGGTTTAATTCAGGGTAGGAAAAAATGTTGGGAAATCCAATCAAATCCCACCAAATCCCATAAAATACAAGACAGCCGAACAGGTCCTAAATATAAAAAAGTTAGTAAATTATTAATGCGATAAATGAATTAAAAAATTCACAATTAATAATGTAAGTATATCTATTTTAAATTGGATGGTCCGGCCTAAGAAGTAGGGTCGTAAGTGGACTAGTAGCAACTAGCAAGTAGCAAGTAGCCTCGTCAGTTCCTACTACCCACTGCAGTCTGGAGTCCGTATTCTCTGAGATATCTCAATTTTTGCGTGACCGACATGTCCGGTGCCTATTCGGGCGGACGTAGGGGGCCAGTTTTATTTGAGCTTTGAGATTCGTACAGATCGTATTTGAACGATTGAGATATTCAAAAAAGTCACGCAAAGTTTGAGATATCTGAGAGGATGCGAATTCGTGCAGTCTGTACACTCATGGATAGGGATGGCAAAAAAGTCCGGTCGGCCCGGAGGCCCGGTCATCCCCGCCCGGCCTGCCCGGAGGTCCGGTCGGCCCGGCGATGTGATGGGCAGGCCAGGACGGGCCTAAAGCCGGGCCAGGCCGGGCCTGGGCTTAAGTCGAAGCCCACAGGCAGCCCGTTGGGCTTATCTGATTTTCTGATTTCTGATTTTCTGTTTTCTGATTTTCTGGTTTTCTGGTTTCTGGTTTTCTGGTTTCTGTTTTTCTGGTTTTCTGGTTTTCTGGTTTTCTGATTTTCTGATTTCTGATTTTCTGTTTTCTGTTTTCTGGTTTTCTGGTTTTCTGGTTTCTGGTTTTCTGGTTTCTGGTTTTCTGATTTCTGATTTTCTGTTTTCTGGTTTTTTGGTTTCTGGTTTTCTGGTTTCTGTTTTTCTGGTTTTCTGGTTTTCTGGTTTTCTGATTTTCTGATTTCTGATTTTCTGTTTTCTGGTTTTCTGGTTTTCTGGTTTCTGGTTTTCTGATTTTCTAATTTTCTGATTTCTAATTTTCTGTTTTCTGATTTTCTGATTTTTTGTAGGCAAAATAGCGGGCAGGCCGGGCCGGGCCTGGGCCTAGAGGAACAGCCCGTTGGGCAGGCCGGGCCTAGATTTTCAGGCCCGTCAGACTGGGCCGGGCAGGCGGGCCATTAATTTTTTACGGGCAGGCCAGGCCTGGGCTTGACAAAATACCCGTGGGCTAGGCCCATTGCCATCCCTACTCATGGAGGAAACCGGATACAAATTCCCTATAGTAATTCAAAGTTTGATTTTGTATTCTGACCGTTTGATCAGACTCTGCACGAATACTAAGAGACCTCGTAAATTCTACCTCGGATTTGGTTGGCCCAGATTCTGATCGGACGGTTTGAATTCAATCTCAAAATTTGAGTTACTCGAGGGCCGGACCCCCAGATTCCCACCCTTCGCCGATCGGAGTTCGTATCCTCTGCATTAACTCAAAAGATCATCTTTATAGTTAATGCAGCTCGACCATCCGATAAGATTTAAGATCCGTGCGGATTAGATCCGCACTAATATTAAAGGCCCTGTGTTAAAATCA
This sequence comes from Carex arenaria, assembly GCA_964058825.1. NCBI lineage: Eukaryota > Viridiplantae > Streptophyta > Magnoliopsida > Poales > Cyperaceae > Carex > Carex arenaria. The sequence goes on along the minus strand of CAXKVW010000334.1, from coordinate 16,322 downwards.
GACGGACAGATTGGCTCCGTTTAAAATTAGACGGCTTAGATTAATTACTCAAAAGATTCCCTTTTGAGTTAATGCAGAGGATACGGGTTCCGCTGATCCCCTTGGATGATTGAATGGAAGAAAATAGCTCGTTGTCTCATGTTCCGTCGCAAAACCACAAATTATCCCCTTCTTAGTTCTTGCACGCATAGAGAGCAAGTGGGATCCCTCATGGCTACTACATGCTTCTCTCGACCAAGTTCGATTATTTACAGGAGAGAATCAAAGAAAGTTGCCTTTGTTCTCAGGAACACCCACATTTGCAATTACGCCCCTGCAAATTCTCTATATTTCCTTGCACTGACAACGGTCAATCCACGGAGACAGAGCAGTAAGCTTTCTTTAGGAAATGGTAGTTCGAGTCAATGCAGAAGAATAAAGCGTATGAGATACACCTCTCCTGTCATGCAGTGGCAAGATTGTAGGTAGAAATTTTACTCTTATGCATCATGTTTGTTCTTTTGGTAAGTTGTATTGTCTGAGATTCGAATTGGCCGATATAATTAGCTACATTTTAAATAATAACTAAGCTTTTCCAATTTTGTGACTTTTTTAGTATATACACATTTTAACCAAATTCATTTCTTTAAATTCTAGTAAACATCACGAATTTTGCAAGGGAAGAGCTCTCCTTCTAAATTGAAGGCGTTTCTATCAACTTCATGTTCTAAGCTGTGATCATTTTAATACGTCAAAATCTGATTGAATGGTTCCAAAAACACCTTTTAATTCAAATCTGGTTACTTTATACTTCCTCAAAATCTGAGTTAGTTGATCCACTGCATACCTTTTAGATTATATTCTACTTCTGCATTTTGGCCAGGACAACAATATCTTGGTTTAGTACTATTTACTTATGGGGAATTTGGACTATTGGATTTTTAGACTAGGGAAATTTGTAAATTAGTGAATGTCTATGCATGAACTTGAAGGTTTCCTTGGTAATTGGGGGGGGGGGGTTGGTGTTCAAGCACCACTAAGTTTCCAAAAAGAAAAAATTGTAGCAGTTGGTTCATGTTTTATTTCCCGTAGCTGGGGACATGAATTTTATCAGTAACGTACCTTTTCATATAATTATAGTTTCCCACTGAAGATAACATTTTTTTTATTAAATTTCACGAAACCAATATACCCAATTTGTTTAAGGGATTTACAACATTTGTCTTTTGGAAAGGGTATACTTCTAATAAGCAAAGAAAATTTTGGCAACTAGGATTCTTGTTGAAACTAAAAAGAAATCAGGGTAAATTTTGTATATTTTCGGAACTAACAAAACATTGAAATTATGATGCAGGTCAGAGCTAGAGGTGGATATACCATGCTCAGTGGCGTACCAGTGTTATTCAGATCGCGAGCTCATCCCACAATGGATGCCTTTCATTTCCTCTGTTACCGTACCATGCTCTTATCTCACCTGTTATATTTTGCATTTCATCCTATAATTAATTCAGGGTAGTAATGGTAGCATCCTTAATACCAGATGATGTTGAACTTCTTTGTTTATCACTTTCCTGGCTGGTTACGTAGATTAGCAGCCAGTTGTTGGTACAGTACTATGTTGATACAAGCCTCCCAAAATATGGTTGAGCCAAGATGCAAGCTTACAATAACATAGCATGTCACTTTTTGGGTCCAAAATTACAAAAACACTCGATAGAATTTAACCTGCTCTGGATCTAATGCCACTGCATTTTATAAATTCCTTATTATATTTGAATTGCAATTACGGTTCTTTCAGGAATTGTTAAACTTCATACATATGCACTAATGCATATGGGACATAAGTATGCACTAATACATATTTAGATAACATACCAAAAATGTACTATAAATGCCAAATACAATTTCGTCCTTTATAATTTGTGTAATGCTTTATTTGAATCTGGCTATTAGGTACCTAAAGATAAGCCTGATTTGTCAAGATGGTCGTTAAAATATACTGTGTTTGACCAAGATGTGGAATTTTCATGGCTTGCTAGAAACTTACAGGTAGGAAAAAGTCATTTTATTTATTTTTTATTTGTTTACTTATTTATAATATCTCCTTTTCGGTGTTTTTGTTTTTAAGTTTTAGACTTCTAATTACAGCCGATCCCAAATCAAAAGATTCACTGGCGGTCACTAGAAGGCCTACCAAATAGGTACTTCCATTTTATGGTTTTACCATGCAAATTTAGTGTGAATACCGTACCATACCATGCAATTCAGTTGCATTGTGGGGTTAACAGCCTTGGCCACTTGTGTAAAACTGGTACTAAGGAAAACGAAATAATATGCAAGTTAGAGAAGACCTCTTGAAAGATTTGGCCATTACCATTTTGGGTATCTTTATTCGTATAAGAAGGACGTCGGCACTGTAGCAAGAAATTTTATTGGTATCCTCTTTACGAGATATGTTTGCTTCAAGTTTTCAATACACGATAAATTAATGCAAATGACCTCACTTTACTTTTTTGTAGAGGTGCTGTTCGATTTTTCCCAAAAGGCCCTTCCTCTTGCAGAGTAGAAGTGAGTCCCTCTCTCCTGCTCCTTCCCACCTATCCCCTCCTCTCTCTCTCTCTCTCTCTCTCTCTCTCTCTCTCTTGCTATCTCTCTTCCTATTTTTGGTTGCAACATGTCCCTCAGTTATGCCAAATTGCACCAAAGCCCCTCAAATGTGCTAACATTGTGTGGTATAATTATGAAAGATTTTTTGTACCCTGAAAAACACAGATTTGACGAAAAGTCTAATAACTGGGTCTTTTTGCAATTTGTGCATAGTATAGGGAAAACTGGCATTTCAATTGATTATTTTAATTCATATATAAGTTCAAAGATACTTTTGTACTTAAATTTTGCTATTTTCTTGTTCTTTTAATCACTCAGCTGACAGTCTCTTATGAAGTCCCTCAAATTTTAGCTCCAGTGGCATCAGTAAGTTGAATTTTTTATTTGTAAATATAGAAAATATAACAGTTTGGGGCTTGATTGACAAAAGAGGTATTGATTAGGTGAACCTTTAGTAATGTTTAAGAGTTCAGGCATAAATAGATAAAAAGTTAGTTCATGGAACAAACCAGAACATCGGGGTGTATTTCTAAAATATCCGTTTTAAATTTAGAAACATGGTGCATTTATTTTTTGCAGGCCTTGAAACCGTTTCTTGAGGGATTGCTTTTGAATGGCTTGAAACGGTTTTCAGCTGTTGCTAAGGAGTACCAGGAAAAAAGTTAAGCATTAAACTAATTTAAAACTATTTCGTTCTTGCTTCATTTTCTAATAAATGGACAATTCTTGTATAGCAAGCAAAATAAGTAATTTTGCAAGTTTGATCCTTCCAATTTTCAAATTCTATACACTATACTTCGTGACAAAATTGTATTATTGGATATTTTGTTTTTGGACAAATAAAACTATCTGGTCTTTTTATCTAATTCAAAATATGTACCCTATGAACTCAAAAATTGATATTGGATGATTTTGCTGCTCGATTTAATTAGATTATATTAAGCAGCTACAGTAGCGTCTTTTGCCTTGATTAATTTATCCTTCTGTTAACGAAAAATGAGCAATTTCCAGAACAATGTCGGGGATTCATGTCAATTGTGTTGCAATAATTCAAAAGTTTTGCCTACACAACTTGTTTAGGACTAAAGGCTTTGGTTTTGGTTGTTGTTGTAGTTGTAACGTTCATTTTCTAGATAGAAAATTGTGATATATACTAGAGTCAACAATGAACATGAAAAAATATGAGGACTTGACGTTCACTATATAAACAAAAAAGTAATACATCTTAAAAGAGATTCTTTAACAATGATTTGTTGATAGGGGTGTAAACGGATACGGATTATCCGCGGATAATTCGCTCCGAATCCGCGTATTATCCGTATCCGGATTAAACGGATACGGATACTTGCGGATATGGATACGGATAATTTTAGCATATGAAAAAATAATGCGGATACGGATACGGATAATTTCGAGAGGATATAAACGGAGCGGATATCCGTATATATCCGGATCCGAAATTTAATCTTTAAACAGCTTTCAATTCATTTTATCCTTGCAAAATTATCAAAAAACATACATATTCGTTTAAGTCCAAGAATCTTGGTAGTAAAATCATATAATCTATTAGGATAATGGATTGGTTCTCTGAACCAATAGGTAATTAGTCATGCATAATCATCACTGTGCAAACTTAAAAAGTCTGTTAAATTTTTGTCAATTTAGGTAATTTAAAATTATAAAATTTAGTAGAATTACTCGATATCCGACAATTATCCACTCCATATTCGTATTCGAATCTGTGGATTATCCGTTCCGTATCCGTATCTGTTTAAGACGGATATGGTTTTCAATTTTGATATCCGTTTACTATCCGTATCCGTATCCGCTTGTTGAAAAACAGATGCGGATATGGTATTAGCATTATCCGCTCCGTTTACATCCCTATTTGTTGACAATGTTTTTTAAATTAATTTAAGGTTTAATTTAAAAAGTAAATTCATGTGTATATTGATGGATCTATAGATAGTTTATCAATCCTGTTTCATGCTATTATACGCATTAAAGTACGTTAAACCGTTGATTATAAACTGATGAAAATTTAAATTATTTGACAAACGGTAAAAATAAAGCATTCAATCTCACGTTTTTTGACGATTGTCAAAGTTGTTAATACATAAGCATGCTGGATCTTTCTGTTCAGCTTTATTTATTAACTACAATATAAGATTTCAAATGTAAATTTAGTTCTTGACAATTGTTAAAAATTATCTATACAAGTCAATTGTCATTTATCAATGTCAAGTGATCTCTCGCCAATTAATATTACATTGCGCTGCATCTTGGAAGACTTTCGCCAATTAATAGTGTACATCTGACATACTACAGTAGCAACCATACTTTTGACGACTTTCTTTATTTTGCTCGGGTATTTGATTCACAATTCTAGTACAAATGACAAATGTAGCCAATCTAAACAAAATAGAACTGGAAAACGAAATATTCGCATATACTTCATCTCTTATCTCAAAAGACGCTCAATCATAATGCCAAAGCAACAACATATGAGCTCAACATAAACAGAAGGTAAAAGAAATAATGCTCTGCCTATTGCTACAGTAATATTCAGTATATTTGACAAAAGGAACATTTGAAAAATGTGACGGGAAACTATATATGTCTATGGTTGGGAGAGACTGGGAATTAAACGACACTGAATGCTGTCCGAAGAGAGGAGGTAAATTGGTTTGTTAGGGTTTGTGTGGCAAATTGCTGTAGCTGTTTCTTCGCATCTGTTACAAAATTCAAAAACAAATTAGTACATTAACCAGGAAAGCTATGCTTTTGATGTGCTTATCCTAAATAAGAAATATCACTTGTATCTTCACAACTATTACACGTCCAGTTTTGCAATTTTATCTTTTGGGAAAGATAACCAAACTGTTCCTACCTTATCATTTACTTTGACGCAATAAAATTCCTTAAACATTTGGTAGGGAGGGATGTGGCATATTTCACATTTTGCAAGGGTATTTTATGGGCAACATTGTGTGCTTTACTGTTGCATATCTTGGTAATGTACAAAAAATCACAAGTTGGCGATACCATCCAAATCTCATTTCTCCCCAGTTACACTTTTGTTTCCTGTCGCCTTTATATTGGGTTTCATTGAGGTTTCTAGCAGGAAACTACCACACTCAAAAGAATTACCAAAAACTATTACTTCAAAACGATACCCCTCGGGTCTAGCATAAATACTGGTAAAGTACCTTTACGGCATTTGGTGAAGCCTATGATATTAGCAACACTGAGTGTCAAACATACACCGATCACCAATACATAATCTGCTTGAAACCTTATCAGAGAGAATATTCCCAATACTACCCATGCCCCTGCCTGAAAAAAAACATACAGATGGTGTAATTATCAAAAACAAGGCACAAGTCATTATTTGGAGTTTGTTTATAGCCTACTGAAATATCTCATAAAACCCTGCAACAAGTGCAAATTATTTAAATGTGAGCCTCCCCTTCTCCATCCTACTCAGGTTGTTTTCCTCTGAACAAACAAGTGACGAGGGAGGAGTTACATAATTTGGTAGTGAATTACTTAGGGTTACTCAGGGTGTATAAAGCTATATATTCTCATTTTGCAGAAGGAGATGATTTTCTAATCCCCTGTGGTGAGAATCTACCACTTAAATACCAGAACTAAGTATTCATACATATATAACTTTAACATATCAACATTTCAAAGATGAACATTTGTTTTGTCTTTGCCTCCTTTTTCTTTTTCTTTTTTCTTTTGCTAAACTAGCAAAATAGACATCCAACTAAACACCCCCAGGCCCTCTCATTCCTGGTGTAATGGTTTATGTAATCATTAAGGAACTGACTCTAAGCTATAAACTTGAAGTCAGACTCCACCATGCAACTTTCAAAATGTTCAATTATACCATACTTATCACCAACTGTGGTTTATTTAACGCGGGCAGACTTGTAAACTAAACAAGTATATATAATCCAAAATAGGTGAGAAAATAGGCAACAACATGCAACTAGAATTGCAGTGAAAGCACTTACTGTAAGATAGAGAGTCCACCAGAAAAGCCATGAGTCCTTCTTGTTCATCCGTGCGAGAGACTGCATTTCCAAAGGGCATGTCAAAACATAGCAAAACATGGCGGGGGTAACAACAATTTGCGGAACAAAGAGTGCATTTTATAAATGCAAAGAAATGTGTTAGTCTCTGTTGATTTACTCGAGCAATAAAATATTGTTGGCACACAGCTATGCATGAAACGGATTTAATTCAGACTTAAGATTCAGCTGATTCATACCACCACAATTTACTAATACAACAGTAACTGCAACTGAGTTTGCAGTTCACAACTTCAAGAAAAGTTTCAAAAGGGCATCTACTAATACATGTAATTGTCAGACTGAACCAATTATACTACACTGCACACACACACACAAGCACAGTGTATTTTATGAACAAATATATACAGAAATGCAAAAATTCTCCCAGAAGACCATAATGGTTTATAAAGAAACAACAAAAGCTTAGAGGGGGTTAAAAAAAGAACATGCCTCTTGGTCAAGGGATTCAAATTTCCAGACACTCTCGCCGAGATCATTGATCTCATTCCACCAGCGCAAGCCAACCAGGATACGACCGCTCACATTCTTTACGACCCAGAAATCAAGTGCTGAGAGAAATACCGTCACCACAAATATTATGACAAAGTTGTTCACAAACAGTGCCGACAGTATGTAAAACGCCACAGCAGCTCCCTATGTAATGAAAGTGTAATGTGAAGAATTCATTCAAATAAAGTTACAGCCTCCATTAAAGTCCTTGACAACCAATAAATGAACCAAACTTTTCTAAGTACCAATTAACACCATTAACACAGTAAGACGGCTAATCGTCCTCAAAGCTCCCAATTCTTACAGTATATAGTGAAAACGCCAACAACAGAAGTGACCTATCTTTAAATCATGCCCACTTTTTCCTTTTTTTCTGTTGTCCTTAGTTTTGCTTTGTTAGCGGCAAGTCAAAATTTAAGCAAAGTGTTTCCCAGAAATAGAGTAATGGAGTCAAATCATTTATAGCAGAAAATACATTTAGGGGAGTTTGTGTGAAAACTTAAAGAGTTTGCAGCTGACACATAAATTCTGGAGAATAATTGTTAAATATATATTCCTATTTTCTAAGTTATGTAGAAAAAGCTAGATATGTTTGTGTACTTTACAGTTTGTTTGCATGCATTTGTGATTGTGGTACAACACCAGACTAGTTCACTACCTAACGATCTGGTCCAGTACTAAGCAGTACTCAAGGTCGTTTAGAAGACCAATATAAATAAATAAACTACCTTAATAATAGTTAAAAAAATATATATGAACCCCCAAAAACTATCATCTTTTACGCAGCCATCCTTGCAATAATACCAGTAAGGTGCTGATACCAGTGACACTTACAATTATTTACAAACATATATCTACTAATCTCTAGATTACATAGCAGAAGACCAAGTAACACTTTCATGTTCGTATATAGCCCAAGAATATTTAGCATCTATGTCAATGCTAGAAACTATTAATAATGTAGTGAGACTAGAAATTTGTTGTGAAAATAAGCATTACCTTGAAGAGCACATGGAAGAAGCACGTCTTTGGGTTTGCATAATTTTCCTCAACAGCCTACCAAACATTTATAAGTACAATTTCGTAGCAAAATGAGGGTTAATTTGGAATTCTGTCATATAAATCAAGGATGTAAGATGTAAAGGTAATTTGGATCTGAGCTGGAGACATCAATTCATATCAGGATAGTTGCTAAATCAAAAATATAAATAAGAACAAAGAAGGAGATCTAGATAAGTAAAAAATCGGGAAAAATGCAGTCAAATCCAAATCGAAACAACTATTAAGAGATCTGAAGTCTTTTGGATCTGCGCAAGCAACTGAGCGTGCGAAAGATATAAATGGAGAGAGGGAGGAAAAAAGAGAGAACCTGAGTTCGATCCATGTCGAAGGAGGGAGATCTCTCTTTGCTCCAAGCTGGTTTTCGATTGAAAGAACGAGCAACAGAACCCAAATCAAAACAAAAGAAATATTGTTATTTGTTAGGCAAGAATTTCATTTGTACCCTTAAGGAAACCATAATAGAAAATTTACCCTTTCAGAACTGTGCTATGATATATCTTTATTTTTTTTATTTTTTTATTGTCATATATCTTTTTAATTTTAAGATAGTCATTCTATTTTGGTTTCGCACGTTTCCGTTTCTGAAAGAGAGTTCATACAATAAATTTTTAGTATTTTTAATAGACATTTTTCATTCAGATGCATGGAAATAATACTTAATCGAAAATAGTGTTATTATTTGTATTTAAATACAATTCAAATATTTTTTTTGGGAATATTTTTCAATCATGAGATCACAAAAAGAGACTTGGAGTTACTTTCAAATTTATAGTAAGATACTGTATTCGACTTGTTTCTTAAAAGTTACTAATGATAACATGATTAATTAGCAGAATAAAAAGTCATAAGGAAATTATATCCAGTTACAATTTGCTTGTAAGAATAACTATTATCTATGATCAATATTCTTCGACATTAAGCAACCAACTAATTTAGATTGAGAAGCAGTTTTCGTCCTTAATGCAGGAAATATACTACATTCTTTGATGATTTGTTGTACAATTAACTAGTATTTTATCCGTGCTTTGTTACGGATTTAAAATTCATCTTTAACAATATCTATCATTCATTAACATAAAAATGAACTATTTTGTCTTTACCTCTAGTTAAATAGGAAGGATAATCAATAGTGAACAAACATGTTAATTACTTTTTACTTTTTTTCCTATGACGTTGTAATCAATAACATAAAAAAAGAAATAAATAAATATTATCAATTAATTATTTTTATGGAAATATTCATATGAAGAAATTATAAGAAGAAAATCAATGTAGCGAGTGTTCAGAAAACTAAATATAGATTTCAACACAATAAATATCAATTGTTACATAAAATCACAACAGCTAATGTTTATATTTTAACCGTTTAAAGTCTAGCAAATTAAATTACAGTCATTGGCGAATCAAATATTTACATGCTTAATATAAATCGTCTCCATAGTATATACAAATAATTAAAATTTCATGTAACGCTAGGATGATTTTTCACTCATAAAATTATTCCTGCCCAGTCATACACATGATTCTTATTTAAATACTAATATTTGTAAGGCCTGATAAGAAAACATGTTTTATAAATAAATTAAAAGTCGCAATGAGGGGTTGCTATTATTTATTTATGGGCCAAACCTAATCGTGGCAGGGTAGATGAGACACCATTGTTTCTACGGGCCGTCGAACAAAAGCCCAACTGGAGTAGTTGCAGTGGCCATTCTTTTCCCGCAGTCCCTTTCTTTTCAATTAGTATAATTGCGAGAGATTAAAATTTTCGAGCAGCAGTATCACTTTAAATTTCAATTGCAACTTTTAGCATCAAACGTTCTAATTGTTTTTGATCCCATACCTTTGTTTAAACCAATTAATATAGCTTGGAAAAAAGTTTGTTTAAAATTTTATAGTATCACAGTTCCGACCTATATAAATTCTTCAATTATATCATGTGCAAAATGTATAAAATATTGTGGAAGTATTTGTGCTTCATCGAATTTCATTTATTAATTATATTTTACATTAAATGATCATTTTTTTTTTAAAAACCGAGTAAAATAGCATGGATAATTTTTGGTCAAACCCAAGTAGAGATGTTTGATCAGTAGCGGAGTCAAACCTTCTAACTATAGAAGTCAAACACACAATGAGAATCAATCATGTAACATTTTTCTATGAATAATGTAGATAAATATAACAATATCATAATTTTTTACTCTAAATTATATAAAAAATCATACATAAATATAAAAAAATAAAGATCAGTTAACTCCATTCCTTTCACTTAGCTCCATGCGTCTGACCGAAATAAACAATTGGATCTAGTCTTGAATCATTATCATTTGCTAAAATGCTATGCAATGGGGTACAGTAATTAATTGTATTATTGTAATTACTTTGTTCCAACTTGTTCCGGATAAGATTAATACTTTACTTTTAAGTGAAAAATAGAACTAAGTTTGAGCATTAGTTATGGTTGCATTATAGCAATGCTCCAAGAGGGGCCTAACCTAACCAGGGCAACTATAGTTAAAAGCTTATATAGGTCTTAATTAGGAGAAGCATAATTGGAAACTAAATCTGTGTAGAACAGTAGATGCCCCAAAATCAATGGGGCCCATAATGTGGTCCGGTAACATACACAGGAGAAAAAATATAAAAAAAAAATGAAAAGGCATGATTCTCCGTAAAAGTTGCATGAACTATATATGAGAAAAACAGAGGATAAGTTGCAACAAAGAGCCGGTAGTTGACACTGATTAATTGCCGTCCACCTTTTATGTTGTATTTTATTTCCCTTACTAAACCTTTCGAAACTAGTGAACCGGTGCAATGCACACGTATGCTTAGGGATTTGGCAAAAAGAGGCAATTATTATTTCTTGATTGCAAAATTAAGAAAAAAAATTGGTTGGATTTAAGAGGAGCAACACCAACAATCAAACTTTTAGTCTCAAACAAGTAGGAGTAAGCTAGAAATAAAATCCAATATTTGATATACTTTTTCGTGCAATTTTTTTTTATAATTCACACTTGCTCGTTCCACGTAACATATTTATGGTTTAGTTACGGTTTGTTAGCATGTACAACGCTTACTAATTCATTAAGAATCAGTGGTTAAGCTTGCGCAAGTTCTTTAGCCAAGTCATGTCATGTCTAATAAGTGGTGTGTTCCGATCAGACTCTTATTCATTCCATTTTTATAATTTTGATTATTTATCTTGATTAAATGCTCATGCGCGCGTTCCTTCTACCCCTCACTCATAATAAAATTGTGTTATCACCGCTACGTCACGGCATATGGTATAGGCATCGTGTTCTCCAACAGAGGAATATGCATTCGACTCTTGCAGGAACTAGGAGTGTGTTGTGTGTGAGCGCCTACGGACTATAATAATAAAAAATGTGTGTTTGGTGTGCTAAAGTAAATAAAATACTAAGTTATATAATTTCCTATTTTTTGTGTTTCTCTGTAAAAATTTCATGCCATAAATCATGTTATTTTCGGTATTTCGGAAAGATATTTATTTATTCTCCGGATTTGTTGAATTAATGTAATTTTGTTTTTATTTAAAATATCTGATTTATTTTTTCAATAAATATTTTTAGGGATGATTTTCGAAAACCAATCCTAATTAAACATAAATTTGATAAAGCTGTACATATGGTTGTTGAATTTGATGGACTAGGTCAGAAAGCAATTGTCGGAGGTTATATCATTTAGTAACTAATTAAATATTAAACAGATAAGATAAGATAATAAAGTTATATTGATCGATATTATTGCGCATGGGAAAGATTGAGGTAGGTGCATAACATAATGCGCCAAATCAATAAGATCACTAAAGCTAGAAGTCTTTTATTAATACCTTGCATGCAATCGAGTTAAAAATTTAGATAGGACATTTTTTTATAGTTCATAAAAGAATTAATTCATCGCGTTTGAGTGTCGGATGATGTAACATAGCAACATATTATATACCAGTGTCGTAAATAATTGTCAAGCGATTAATCGAAAATAATAGATAATTAGTTGAAAAATCTGTAACAGTTTGATCATCGCTAACAACTAATTGACCGATTAATAATTCTAAATGGACGTTTTTTCAACACTGTTATATACAAATATAGCTTAAAATGTAAAAATAAAAATTATTTATTATAAAATCAAACATTAAAAAAAAACATTAAAATTAACTTGTAAATCAAAATTTACTACTTGAATTTATACTAGATTAATTAGAAAAATAACATGTAAACATATTACTTGTGAAGTGGTTCCAATAATTTGAATTCTTCATTGGAAGTCAATTCTATATATTTTAGAATTAAGTTCACCAAAGAGCTTGATAAGCTTAAGAACATCATAGTTCTACTCTGATAGAGCAACATATTATATATTGATACAACTTAAAATGTAAAAGATGTTTAAATTAATTTAATATAAAGTGAAGTAGTAAAAAAATAATAAAAAAATTAAAGTATTAAAATTAACATATAAATCATATTTTTTTTACAGATTGGCTATATACTAAACTAATTAAAAAAAATAAAATTTGACATGTAAATGTATTACTTGTAAAGTAGATCGGTTTCAACAACTTGAATTCTTTATTTAAAACAAATTCAATAAATTTTGAAATTAAACTCACTAAAGAGCTTGGTGAGCTTAAGAACACCCTAGTCCTACTCCTATAACATATTATTATATAGATACATAATAAAACTAGGGTGGTCTAATTAAGCTCATCAAAATTTCGGTGAACTTAACTCCAAAACTTATCTAATTGACTTCAAACAAGAAATTCAAATCGTTGAAGCTCAATACTTCACAAGTGATGCATTTACACGAAACAAATTTTGAATTTCAAATTAATATAGAATAAAATAAAGTGCTAAAAAAATGATGAAAAATCAACGCATTAAAATTATATAAACCTTATTGTTTTGAGTTTTGACCACTTGACTTTATACTAAATTAATTTCAAATTTTATAAATTTGACATATAAACACATCAATCGTGAAATAGATCAGTTTTAATAGTTTGAATTCATCATTGAAGTCAGTCTAATAAATTTTGGAGTTAAAGTTCACCAAAGTACATGGTGAGCTTAAAAACACTCTAATCTACACTATAGATACAGCTTAAAATGTAAAAAAAAAAAGGTTCTGTATGTTTTCCAGTGTGAGTAGTGAGGCTAAAACCAACGAGCGTCAAAAGGTGGTTTTAGCTTGTTTAAGGCCGGATTAATTATACGTAAATAAACCTTGTATTACCAAGAACCCGTGACAGACCCCAACAAATTAATCCCAACTGCGCTTAGTTAAACTAATTAACATCTTAATTAACTGTATGCGTAGTTTAATCAACAAAACAGGGTGGTTAAAAGTGGTCAGATTATGTTAGCTTAATTTTTGGAGAGAGGGATCCAGAAAATTATCCTTGCCGCGACAACTTGCTTACAGTTCATAGTTAACCTATGGTACTGTTTGTCTAATCAACAAATCGACACAAGAAAATTTGAAAGTGTGATAAAGAAATTATTTCCTTCATCGAGTAATCTAACCACGGCCTGTTAAGTAATCTATGGGCACTATTTGAATTTCCTCTTTCAGTACAAGCACAAGCATGGCCTGTTCTAGGAAGTACTGACAAAGACTTGACTAAAAGTTGACTGAAAAATGACAGCCAGAACAATTTGGTAAATTTGGAAAGTTCAAAGTTTTTTTTTGGTAAAACTAGTTCAAAGTTTAAAACAAGAATTTTGGAGGTTCTACACTATTATCTGCATTTTAAAAATATTTGTAAATGTCACGCGGATACTTATATCTTAATTTTTCTAGCGTTTATATTTAAGAGCGTTCACCACCTTTTTTTTTATTTTTCTTATGAATGATAATAAGGAAGTTCAAGTTAAATATTTTATTGAATAAGTAAACATATAACTTCTTTGCATTTTTATTTGTAAGTAACGTATGGTATAAACAGTTTTATTAAGTATAAACACTTTTTTTTGTAAGGGTGAAGTCTAATCCGATTAACCTAACTAAATTAACCGGCCCGACTAACCCGATCCGAAAAATTGCAGATTTAATATTTCATTAATTAGGTATGGATTGAATTTTGATTAACAGGACAAGTAAATTTTGGATACGGATTTTATACAAAAGGCCGAGTAAAATCTGACAAGAATATTGTATAATATTTTTCTTAAAAATTGTTTGTTTATAAGTATAATTAATTTCATTATATAAACAATTTGATATTTTATAAATTTCTCTATGTTAGTCTATATGATATATTTATTTTTTTGTATAATATATATATCAAAACGTTTGTTCCTAGCCTTAGGAACAAATGATTTGGTTTTCTGATTTTCAAATTAAGTCCAAACGGTCGATCCAAGCCGATAGGTGTTCAATTTATATTAAAATGTGGTTGGAGACCAAATTTTATATTTTTTTTGAATTTTTTTACTATTTATTAAGATGATTTGAAAATTGTTGTTTTTCAATGGTGCAGAATTTTAATAAAAACAACGATTTTCAAACCACCTTAATAAATAGTAAAAAAATTCAAAAAAAAATGTAAAATTTGGCCTCCAATCACATTTTAATATAGATTGAACACTTGTCGGTTTGGATCGACCGTTTGGACTTTGAAAATCGGATAACCGAATCATTTGTTCATGAGACTAGAAACAAACGTTTTGAATTTAACCCCTCTCTCTCTATGTATATATAGGTCATAAATTGTTCTTGACAATAGGTACTTATTATCTCTTTGATTCATAGATTTATGTAGAAATTAAAAAATTGAAACAGGTGTATTATCTATCCTTTGCATATGACAATCCAAGTGCTTCCCCCAAAATTTCATCATGTAAATAACATACAGACTTACAGAGCATATGTAGTTGGATTTTCTTTATTGTATGCACTTTTTAATATTTTAAAGCGCTAGAAATAAATTATATGAATGCCGCATCTGTAAAATACCATAAAGTTGGTTCTCAAACTATACCCGTGATTGGCCGACCAGAAACTGTACCTTTGCTCTTTCCTTATGCAACACTGCATATATCAATGGAGAGAGAAAGAGATCCGATTAATAGCAAAGGAATATTTGTCAGTTCCCGTGACGAAACGTTGTTAATCTCCATTGTCCTTTTTTCTTTTTAGCCTTTTCAATCTGAGTCACACAACACAACACAACTAGCTAGAGAGAAGAACTGAAGAAGTAACAGATCCGATCCGATTGGATACCACATTTTAATATTAGTATACTGTCGTATAAAGTTAACAGCACCATGCACAACCACAAGGGTTCCAGGGGTCCGACTAGATCTCCTCAATTGCACACATTCACAGCCATGCAAGTCTGAATATCTAGACCGTTGATGATGGATCTAATGGCCCGTCTAATTTTGGGAAACAACTTTATTTTATAATCTTGTCATTGAGAAGTTTAAAGAGGGCTTGGATGTTAATTTGAACATCTGGAAATTTCAAATTTCTCAGGATTTGTCTCAGTGCGAAGGTACAGTCATATATATAGAGCTAATACATAGACTACGTACGCCAGCCTAATTCTGTAAATTAAAACAGTAGCCCACTAACCAGATTACAAACCCAATGCAGAGCTCCTTGTTAATTCCAAATATTTACAAAATTTGGAGTAGTTGCATTGTTGCAAATATGTCATTTTGTCACAGCACAATACACATGCAGATGCAGTGCTTTGAAGTGTGAGATATGAATCCGCAGATTCATGGGGGGTGACCACAACACTGGATTATATATATATATATATATCTCCATTTCAATTTTCATATGATTGAATCAATTCCATCAAAAGTTTGATTCATTTTACCAAATAAAATAAAAATAGTATAGTTAAACTTGAATTTTCATATACAAAAACTAATATCTTTCGTCAGTGAGAAATCATTTACAAATTATTAGAATAAAAATCCAATTTGTTCTTCTAGTTTCCACTCTTTCACTTAAAAAAATTGTAATTAGGGTTTTATGTATTTGGATTGTTACAATACATATCCTAATCTATATTAATTTAGATGCAATTGTTGATGA